>OY747703.1:4438795-5003795 GCA_963556495.2 Valencia hispanica | reverse complement strand
GCTGTTGAAATATTCAAAGGGAGAACTTTCCGGAATTGCGCCGCTCAAGGTGGCAGCATGTTGGAGTAGCTCCGTTACTTTGGTTCATATTTTTTTCTTTTTTTAAACTTTAATTCTTCCATTTTTGGTAGAAACATTGTTTTTGTGGACAACTGTTCTCTCTGGTTTTGAATGCTGTGCAGCTGGAAGGATTTTTGGTGATACTTTTTATTTTTGGACATTTGTTATGATGCATAACCATGGCAACAAGGTGGTTTACAACTGGCAGCAGCTGATTAACATCACAAAAGCTCAAATAATACCTCAACTACAGCGTCAAAACCCTGATGAGCTGAAAAGAAGACCCCATAGATCCAGAGCATCCTCTACATCAGACTGTCATACAACTACAGAGCGTCTTCAGTCAGAGGCTTCTTCAGATCTGCAGAGAGCTACAGGAGATCATCCCTACCCACAGCCATCAGCATCTAAAACAAATCTTTGAAGGAACTTGCATAATGAGTTACAACAACATTTAATTTCCCTTTGGGATTAATAAAGTAATTTTGAATTGAATTGAATTGAATTGAGTATTTGTTGAAAAGGAAGCATAAAGCACAATAAAAGCATCCAATTCTATTAAAGATGAATATTAAAAAGAGAGATCACATTTCTCCTGTTTTAGCTTCCCTTCATTGGCTCCCTGTTAAATCCAGAATAGAATTTAAGATCCTTCTTCTTACATACAAAGCCCTTAATAATCAAGCTCCATCATACATCAGAGATCTGATTGTTCCATATGTTCCTAACAGAGCACTTCACTCTCAGACTGCAGGTTTACTTGTAGTTCCTAGGATTTCTAAAAGTAGAATGGGAGGCAGATCTTTTAGTTATCAGGCTCCTCTCCTGTGGAACCAGCTCCCAGCTTTAGTCCGTGAGGCAGACACTCTGTTTACTTTTAAGGCCAGGCTTAAAACTTTCCTTTTTGATAAAGCTTATAGTTAGAGTGGCTAAGGTCATCCTGAGCTATCTCTGTAGTCATGCTGCTATAGGCTTAGACTGCTGGAGGACAGACTGAACACTTTTCTTCACTCTGCTACTTTTCTCTTCTACTACTCTCCAGTTGCATTATTTACTGTTAACTTTGTTTTCTCTCAGTGTTTTTCTCTCCATAGAAGCTCCACCTGGTCTAGTATCCTGGTTAGCTGCAATGCCCTGTTGGACGGGGGGGCATCCCAGTAACTGAACATTCTCCATGTCCTGTTATCGACTTTTTACTTTCTGTAATATAGAAAGTACTCTTACATCAGTTCTTTTGTTCTTTTGTGTTTCTGCTCTGTCTTCTCAAACCCCCAGACGGTCGTGGCAGATGGCCGCTCCTACTGAGCCTGGTTCTGTTGGAGGTTTCTTCCTGTTAAAGGGGAGTTTTTCCTCTCCACCGTCGCTACATCCTTACTCAGTATGAGGGATTGCTGAGGGATTGCTGTGGTTGGAGTCTGCATGAATGGGACGCTCTGCCAGTCAATGACTTGATTCAATCTATTGGGATTCCTTAGATAGAAAACTTTTCAACTGATTAGAATGTTTGTATGATTGTATTGAAATGACTTTTCTTGTAAAGGGCTTTAAGATGATCTGTTGTGAATCTGTGCTATATAAATAAATAAACTGAGTTGCTTTTTCAAGTAATAAACAAGATTTAAGTAATGTAGGAGTGGCAGAGTTTTGAGATGTTCAAGTTAAAAATACTGCAGCATTAATTCAAGATATAATGAGCGCACATACACCTATCTCCAATTCTCCAATTCTAAAGCTTAGCTAAGTTCCATGGTAGAGTGAAAGTTTCAAACTAGAGATAAATTTATTAATTTGAGCAACATCTCAGGACAAATCTGAGATGCATTTACCAAACAGGACAAGGAGCCAGATCATTCATCCAGCTTATTTATTTTTAGAAGCAGCTACATGACTTAATATATTCACTTAAGGAATACTTAGACTTAACTTAAAAAACTGCTCGTCTATAAAGTCAAATGGTGTAGGGTTACATATGAGAAATATATTTGCTCACAGAAACTATGGAAGGCCAAAATGCTCAATATTGATTAAATAAATAAAACATTATGAAATAAATATACATGATTAAATAATAGAAAAATATTTAATGTGACAATGAAATTGTGAAAAAAAACTAAATGCAAATTAAATTCCAAGCTCATTGGTATCCAATATTGTTCATTTTCCTTCAAAATGTGTTTAATAATATAAAACATTCTTTAACAGTAAACGTTTTCCTAATAATTGATATTATTTTTTAGCCAATTTTATTTGATTTCACCAGTTTTTATTCCAAAACGTAATTTTCACAAAGTCAGCTTTTATTTCATAATGACACTTTTCAACTGAATGAGTTAATCTGCTAATCAGGGTCAGTGGGTTGGACCGGAACCGCTGGAGTAAACACAGTAATTGTGGCTTAACTGATATAGCTGATGCTCAGGACAAAAATGTTGGTCAATTAAGAGAAAGCCAAGTGGCTGCCTTAGTCCGACTGAAATCGGACTTTTAAAATACATGTTATAACCCTTAGTCCGACTGAAGTTGCACCGAACTAACTCCAACCCCGGCTCAGCTGAGCTTGTCACAGGAAGTGACGAGACCACGGAAGTGGAGTATCAACACGGGTACACAACAACACTGCTACTGAGTGTAACACAATCAAACAGTACAGTACTTACTAAATGTACTGTGCAGCAGCGTTGTTGTTGTCCATTTCTTCGCTCATCCTGCTTTTACTCGATCTGCTTCACTGCTGTCAGCATTTGTTTACAATCTGTGCGACTCTAGTTCAACCGGAAAAATCCAACATGAAAGGGCGCATGTCGCCACCTAGTGTTGCAGTGGCGAACGCACTTCAATTTTCTGAGTGACATGTAAACTGGGATAAAGGCTCCCTTTCTGGTTAAGCTATTAGTCCGATTTTTGCCAAAAGCTCAATTTACAGTAGATGTGCATCTAAACATATTGAATAATGCTTAAAAAAATTGGATTCTGGTGAAATGGTCATGTTTTCTGACATAATCATTGCATCATTTCCAGTAGATAATAAATAAAAGAAACTCAGAGAGCTTCGAAAAACACTACAGCTGAAAGTCATAAGCATAAAAGATGACAGGAAATGGGTTTAAGCTGCATGTTTATCTGCCTCAAAGAAACCACATGGGTAATGGACAGAAAACGAAGAGAAACATTGTAAAACCTTTTCAGACAATCCAACAAAATCTCCAACTTTTTACAACTCCACCAATTCTAATGGTGTGTTTGACAGCTTCATAAGCAGATGATATGTCTAATAAAACTCTGGCAGAATAGTCCCCAGAGTCTGCTGCTAATATGACATGTTTGTGACTCTGAGAAATGCTTTTTATCTATCCAGCCTGACTGGACTCCCTCGGGTGAGACGGTGATTCTGAGCTCCTTCAGGTCTTGGTTTTCAACACCAAGAAAAGTTACATGGGACAGGACTTCTAGTATGGGACTCACTTAAGCTGACCAAACAAATCCACAGTGGCAAAACCAGTAAGGTACACTGAGTCTAGGCTGCGTCTAAAATGGGTTAAAGGAAAAGTCAGTTGCAGATGTACAACACATCTGGTACGCATATCGATTCGGCTTACATATTACCACAGGCTGACGTGCATCAAATCTACATAGGCAACTAACATGGGGCTTTTATGAAAACTCCAATTTCATCTAGAGCAGGGGTGCCCAAACTTTTCCCCTTAGAGGCCCAAAATGAAAATCTATCAGAACCGTGGGCCAGATGCAATACCATGTTACACAAAATAAAAATAGTATAATAAAGTACTTTTATTAATTATTTAACCTTCCACTCTGTGTAAAAACATTAAACTAAATATGATAAAGTAATTATATAGGCATTTAGAACACATCTAAACTTCAGTATTTGATTTTGTATTGATGGCAGTGAAAAAATATTCTTCCTCCCAGCATGTTTAAAAATTTATTTTGTCTGTGTGCCACTGAAGATGCCCCTCTGTGTTGATAAAAGCTGCTTAAGCTAGCAGCCAGAGTGTTGACCTGCGAACTTGGAGGTAGTTTGATCCAGTCCAGTGTGGCAGCAAAGGCTCATGGGACAATTTAAAAGTTTATCAAATGTGAATATTTGTTGTCTTATAAAGTGCATAAAGCAAATGTAAATAATTCTCCAAATCTACTCTACATGCCCCTTGTGGTTGCTTGTATTTCAATTTTAAACCTAATTTGTGATATTTCAAATGTATTGTAATGTAATGATTGTAATCACAGTTTACATTTAATAGACAGTCTCAACAATGTGGGTTTTGTTTTTTTACAGCAGGATAAAAATGTATTAAGTCAGCCACCAATTATTAAAGTTCTCCCACTTAAAAGATGAGAGAGGCCTGTAATTTTCATCATAGGTATACCTCAACTATGAGAGACAAAATGAGAAAAAAAATCCAGAAAATCACATCGTCTGATTTTTGAAGATTTTATTTGCAAATTATGGTGGAACATAAGTATTTGGTCAATAACAAAAGTTCATCTCAATACTTTGTTGTATACCCTTTTTTTGGCAATGACTTAGGTGAAACGTTTTCTGTAAGTCACAAGGTTTGCACACACTGTTGCTGGTTTTTGGCCCATTCCTCCATGCAGATCTCCTCTAGAGCAGTGATGCTTTGGGGCTGTTGCTGGGCAACACGGACTTTCAACTTTTCTATGGGGTTGAGATCTGGAGACTGGCTAGGCCACTCCAGGACCTTGAAATACTTCTTGCGAAGCTCCTCCTTTGTTAGCCGGGCGATGTGTTTGGGATCATTGTCATGCTGAAAGACCAAGCCACGTTTCATCTTCAATGGCCTTGCTGATGGAAGGAGGTTTTCACTCAAAATCTCACGATACATGGCCCCATTCATTCTTTCCTTTACATAGATCCGTCGTCCTGGTCCCTTTGCAGAAAAACAGCCCCAAAGCATGATGCTTCCACCCCCATGCGTCACAGTAGGTATGGTGCTCTTTGGATGCAACTCAGCATTCTTTCTCTTTCAAACACGACAAGTAGAGTTTCTACCAAAAAGTTTTATTTTGGTTTCATCTGACCACATGACATTCTCCCATTCCTCTTCTGGATCATCCAAATGCTCTCTAGCAAACTTCAGACGGGCCTGGACATGTACTGGCTTAAGCAGGGGGACATGTCTGGCACTGCAGGATGTGAGTCCCTGGCAGCGTAGTGTGTTACTGATGGTAGTCTTTGTTACTTTGGTCCCAGCTCTCTGCAGGTCATTCACAAGTTCCCCGTGTGGTTCTGGGATTTTTGCTCACCATTCTTGTGATCATTTTGACCCCACAGGTTGAGATCTTGCGTGGAGCCCCACATCGAGGGAGATTATCAGTGGTCTTGTACATCTTCCATTTATTAATAATTGCTCCTACAGTTGATTTCTTTACACCAAGCTGCTCACCTATTGCAGATTCAGTCTTCCCAGCCTGGTGCAAGTCTACAATTTAGTTTCTGGTGTCCTTTGAAAGCTCTTTGGTCTTGGTCATAGTGGAGTTTGGAGTGTGACCGTTTGAGGTTGTGTCTTTTATACTGATCACCAGTTCAAACAGGTGCCATTAATACAGTTAACCAGTGGAGGACAGAGGAGCCTCTTACAGAAGAAGTTACAGGTCTGTGAGAGCCAGAAATCTTGCTTGTTTGTTGGTGACCAAATACTTGTTTTCAAAATAAGTATTCACAAATAAATTCTTTAAAAATCAGACCATGTGATTTTCTGGATTTTCTTTTTCTCTCATTTTCTCTCTCATAGTTGAGGTATACCTATGATGAAAATTACAGGCCTCTCATCTTTTTAAGTGGGAGAATTTGAACAATTGAGGGCTGACTAAATACTTTTTTTTACCCCACTGTATAAGGTCCATGGCATCCTCTGGCAGGCCAAATTAAATTATTTGGTGAGCCAACATTGGCCCGTGGGCCCCACTTTGGGCACACCTGATCTAGAGCCTAAAAACTTATTTATCCCCCATAAGAACCAGAATGTAAATGTTGGCTGGGATAAAGCACATTCCTGTTACCTGTTTGTTTATCCAGTGTAAACAGACTGGACATGTCTCCTGGATGAATTTTGTAGGTGATCTGTCCAAACCTGCCGGAGTCTCGGTCTGTAGCAAAAACATTGACAACCTCTGTACCAGGCGGTGCATGGCTGCTGACGCTTACGGTGTAATCTTCAGGGCTGAACACTGGAGGGTTGTCATTTAGGTCTAGTATCTCAATATGCACATATGTTTGAGCACTCAGACCTCCCTAAAACACAAAAAAGAGTCATAAAGATGTGAAAAAAGAAAAGAAAACTTTCAGAATCACCTCATGATTATAGTATAGAGTCCCCTTACTGGATCTTCAGCTTTAATAAGAATGTCGTAGACAGTCGGCCCATTGTCTCGATCTATATCCTGGGAGACACACAGCTCTCCTGTGTCTGGATTGATTTGGAAAAGAGGATGTTCTTCATGACTGTCAAAGCCATCAGACAGGGAGTAGAACAGAGCACCAAACTCAGGGCTGTCTGCATCAGTGGCAACAACCTAAAACAAAGACAACACAATTTATATATATATATAAATTCCCTGAATAATCTGTTATTGCATTTTGTTATGCAGGTAAAAATGCATTGTTTTAATGAAAACTACCAAGGAAGAGTGGATATCGCCTAATCCACAATCATGCAAATTCATGGGATGCAAAGGCTTTAGACAAAAAGCATATTAAAGCACCCAGATATTGGTAACCCAAGTGCTTAAACAAAAGGCCACTAGACTTCTTTCACCCAGAGTCGAAACCTACTAAAAAGAAAGCTACTGATGAATAAAGGCCACTAGCGCCAGAAAAACTATTTTAAAAGTGGTTTACAAACAATCATGATCCAAAGGACATATTGTCATCTGTAAAACATGTAAAGTAGGGGGAAAATGTCTGTTCAGATTCAACTAATTGGATTGTGTTTCACAAAGCAGATTACTCATTATTTTATTGCTGAAAATGTGGTTTTCACAATCAAAGTCTGTTTTGGATTATGTTTAAACACAACAACCTTCACTCCAGCGCTTATAAAAAAAAGGTAAAGGAAGTGAATTTGTTTTCTATTTATAAAAATTATATATTTAATTAATCCATCTGGTCATAATAACAAAATTCACCTTTAATTTTTCATGGTTTTATGTTCAAAATGTTATTGTTTAGTTTTGTTCTAATGTGTTCTCATCCCAGCATAGTTGTACCAGGCTGTTGCCTCCACATTTCTGCTAACTGTTAATCATAAAATGAGAGTTATTCTGTTAGAGAAGGTCAACATAATAAAAATGTAGAGTCAAAGGGCAAGGAGTGCCACCACTGTGTAGTTCAAAAGACAGCAAACATCATCAGAGTAAAAAAAAACACTTAAATACCGACGGTTTCTTTCATGTCCGCCTACAACCGTGACAAAAGGCAAATTTACAGTGAAGCAGATCGCTTTCAGGCTGTAAAGAAGATAACAGCTCAGAATGAATGAACTCTGATCGCAGGAAGTTTTACAGACATCAGGCCAAGTCTAATGAAAGGTGTACTAAAGCACGCTGATCATGAAACAGTACCTATAACACATTTGGTACCACTTTACAACACGGCTCCCTTTATAAATGACTAGTAAATAATTTATAGATATGTATTAATTCATTTGTAAACACTTTATAAATAATTAAAAAGTGTTTATCATGCATTAGTTAAGGGTTAAAAAGAGACAAAACTGATTGGTTTCTTGCCAAATAGTGTGCTATGGTAATCAATTTATTTCATCTAGACTTGCTACTTTGTAAGCACAATGAGTTTTTGTAAACATAATTCTTTAGCATATAGTATTATACTTTATTAATTCAACATAAATAAGCACTCATGAAATGGAGCCTTATTGTAAAGTTGTGAAATTACCTACTACAAGGTAGTGACCTAGTCTAAAATGTCTAATTTAGCACTTCTAGATAAGATATGCAGGTGGACAGATTTGGTTCACAATTTAGAAAGAAACTGGCTAGTTTGTGATTTTTTTGCATTTATGTAACGCATAATAAACACATCTTAATGATTTATAAAGAGTTTACAGATAAATTAACAACATACCTATAAACTATTTCTTAGCCATTTATAAAGGGAGCCTTATTGTAAAGTGGTACCACAAATTCTGTAATCTGATAAGAGAGGCTTCTTTTGTATTTGGTTTATGTTGGTACCAGGCTGCAGGAGAGTGGCACCGAGCATCGCGTCTGTCATATGAAGGCCACAAAGCTGAGCTGAAAGGCCTGGGTGTAATGTTTGTTGTTGGTAAAAAACACTGATGTCTTTGTGTTAACAGACTCAGAGCTACTTTTGTCTCAAAAACTCTACTCAGCACATTGCAGAGTTTGATGTCCACAAAAAGGACTCAACTGCAAGGATCTTTAGCTTTCATTTAAAAGCAGATCTTTAATGAAGAGATGGAGAAAATGTTAAATGAGGAAAATGCAGTTTCTTTAAGCTTGGAAAGAAAATTAGTTGTCAGGGCTTCAGCATAGACAGACAGACAGACCTTGGAAGAAGGGGAAGTTATGCAATTAACTTTTAGATGACTATTATTTACTGAGATTACATTAAATGCAAAGATTTCTCCAACATACTCGTAAGAAGCAGCTTCCGGGTTCCATGTGCTCTGGTATGGACACGTTGTACAGCTGCACCTGGAACACTGGCTCGTTGTCGTTCACATCCTCCACCAGCAACATGACTGTAGCTGTAGATGACAAAGATGGCCCCCCTCCATCTTCTGCCAGTACCAGGAACCACACCTCCATCCGAGTCTCCCTGTCGAGGCCTGCGGCCGTGGTAACCAGACCAGAGTTCGGGTCGATGCTGATCAGGCCGTCCTGGTGTGACTTTAGGATGGAGTATCTGATGTTTGAGTTGACACCTTCATCAGAATCTCGGGCCTGGATCTGTATGACAGAGCTGCCCTGAGGAGCATCCTCAGCAATGCGTACAGTGTACACATCCTGTTCAAAGACCGGGTGGCAGTCATTAGCATCAGACACCTTCAGGAGGAAAAGCATCTCACTGCTCAGAGGAGGGCTTCCAGAATCACAAGCTAGCACCTTGAGTTCATACAGATCTTTTTCTTCCCTGTCCAGCTCAGAGTTAACACACAAGGCATACAGAAAATCATCTGTTTGCTTCAGGGTAAACTTTCCATCTCCTCCCTCAAGAGAGACAATGATTCTGTGCTCCTCCAGGTCTGGGTCTGACACCGAAATCCGGGCAACGTAGTCCCCAACGACTGCAGCCTCTGACACCACCGCATCTCCTGTCTCACTGAGAAAGAGCACACTGATGGTGGGGCTGTTGTCGTTGATATTAAGTACCTTGATACCCACAAAGGTGCTGCTGTACTCCGGCTGAGCACCGTCATCTCTCGCTCTAACAATCAGCTCATGAAATGGATGAGTTTCGAAATCCAGCGGCTCGTTCAGATAAATAAATCCAGTGGTTTCATTAATGGAGAAAATATGGTTTGGGTCACTCTGCCGCCTGTTGATCTCATAAGTGATCCTGCTGTTGTCACCCAGGTCACGGTCAGTTGCCAGTACCTGAGAGACAATGGACCCGACAAGAGCATCCTCACGCAATGAGGCATGGTATTCAGTCTGGTTGAACACAGGAGGGTTGTCGTTCTCATCCAGAATGCGGATGTCCACCTGGACTGTGCCAGTCCTGGCTGGGATCCCCCCATCAAAGCCCTCAATGGTCAGGGTGAAGAAGTCCTGTGTTTCTCTGTCTACTTTGTTGTTCAGGACGAGATCCAGGCTGTGGTGCTTCTCAGATCCTATTCGAAAATCCAAGTGGAACAATTCTTCCATCTCCCTCTCTTTGATCTTGTACCCCTGCGTGCCAAACTCCCCCTCATCCTGGTCTGTAGCACCTTCAAGCGGAAAGCGACTCCCCAGTGGGCTCAGCTCTGAGATTCCCAGCTCCACTTCCTTACTGGGAAACACAGGTGAGTGGTCGTTCACGTCCTCCACCTCTATGTTCACCCTTATCATCTCTCCTGTGAGAGTAGCTGCCACAAACTCATACCTGTCCCTGCTTTCTCTGTCCAGGACCACCACCGTGGAGATGATGCCCGTGTCCGCGTCTATCTCCAGGTCTCTGAACACGTACGAGTCTCTGCTCTCTGAGATGAAGAACCCGGTGCTCGGTGTGCTTAGGACCGCTCCCAAATCTCCAACGATGGTTTTAGCGGGCAGGCCCTCCTTCACAGACAGCGTCAGGTTGAAGACCTGTCCGAGCGACTGCGCGCAAAACAGCGCCAGCAGGAGCCCATGGAGGAGCGCAGCTGACGCGTTCCTTCCACCCATGACGAATTCACTCATGGTTTTGGGATCCTTTCAGTAAAAGCTGAATTAAAACTACATCATTTTGCGTCATTACAAACTTAATCGCGTTTTAGAACAACTTTAAGAGCATAAACTGGTCAAGTTAACTCGTATTTTCGTCGACTGATAATTATCCATTTGTGTTTGAGTTGTTTTTCTAGAAAATTGAAATCTTGAACCCTAAGCACAATGCTGCGTAATTCTGCTGGAATCTCTCACATAACGCAGCACATCCAAAAGTTAAGTGTGCGCACTGATAGCTCCTCCCTGCAGGCTGCGTCCCCCACCCACCTTCCCCCATCTGTGGCCCTGATTGCTTCACATGTAATTAGGACAACAGATTACCCTGCGCACTGCTCTCCTGGCAGGTGGCCTCTTATTTCTAACCGCTATCATCAAAAAGAAGCTGGAGATCAGAGGAGAAACCTACACGTTTATGAACAACATTTGTGTTTACTCTGGCTAAATGAAGTAAAAGGAACTGTAATAATCAAACAAGTAGTTGTTTCGCTTTGGCGAGACTATAAAGTGTTGAAGCGGCTCCCTCTGCTGGTGAGAAACAGAATAAACGTAAAACTGAAGTGCCACTGCTCAAAAAATAAATCTGTACATTAATGAAATATGTCACAGATTAATTAACACAAAATAAATACTTAGATACTTTATGAAATGTATTATTAATCATTTTTTATTTTATTGAAAAGATGCATAGTTATTTGACTATTAAATAGCTGCCCACTACATGAATTTATTCTAAAAGTTAGCTCCACTCCACTCTGTTCAATATGAGGGTTTAACCAATCAAATGTTGATAAATTATTATTAAAATATTATTAAATTGTTTTGTGATACACTTTCACACAGGAAACGATAAATCGGAAAATCAATTCAGAAAATAAGATATAATAAGAGATCAAATAAAGAGTGACATCTTTAAATTTTAGTTATTTCACACAGTTAGATAAGCTAATCAGGAGCCAGCTTGGTCATACGATGCCTTCTCAACCCAGTGCAGGCAGTGGGAGACTGAAGGACTGTGGCTTAAATACCATCACAGCTGGACAGTGTCTCCCAGCCCATGCATTAAGCTGCTGCTGAACTGAAGAGCTCCTTCAATGACAGACTGCTACATCTTGGGTGAACAAAGGAGTTTTGCCGCAGGTCCTTCGTCCCAGCAGCTGTTAGACTTTACCACCATCACTGCTCCCAACAGTCTCAAACTCAATAAGTCCTAAACCCCCGCCTTTCTCTGCATCCCTTCCCTTTATCCTTACATCTCCTCCTCCCTCCCTCCCTGTCTGTCTGTCTGCCTGTACATGATAATGAACTGAAGAAATAAACTCCCTTCACATTAAACTAAAAACCAATAAAAACCTACAGAAACGTGAGAGCTATGTAGAGGATGGCTGTATAAGGTGTTAAATTAGCTCTCAGATGCATCTTTTCCGTTAGATTTAGCTTGGTGTGTGGGAAGAATTTGTTGTATATTTTCTGTTATCATCATTAAATATTGTTAGAATCTGGTAAAGACCAAATTTATTTTTATTATGTTCTGGGCAAGTTATATACACTCAACAAAAATATAAACGCAACACCTTTGTTTCTGCTCCCATTTTTCATGAGATGGACTTAAAGATCTAAAATTCATTCCAGATACACAATATTACCATTTCTCTCAAACATTGTTTACAAATCAGTCTAAATGTGTGATAGTGAGCACTTCTGCTTTGCTGAGATAATCCATCCCACCTCACAGGTGTGCCACATCAAGATGCTGATCTGACATCATGATTAGTGCACAGGTGTACCTTATACTGCCCACAATAAAAGGCCACCCTGGAATGTGGAGTTTTGTCTCACAGCAAAATGCCACAGATGCCACAAGCATTGAGGGAGCGTGCAATTGGCATGCTGACAGCAGGAATGTCAACCAGATCTCTTGCTCGTGCATTGAATGTTCATTTCTCCACCATAAGCCGTCTCCAAAGGCGTTTCAGAGAATATGGCAGTACATCCAACCGGCCTCACAACCGCAGACCACGTGTAACCACACCAGCCCAGGACCTCCACATCCAGCAGGTTCACCTCCAAGATCGTCTGAGACCAGCCACTCAGACAGCTGCAGAAACAATTGGTTTGCATAACCAAACAATTTCTGCACAAACTGTCAGAAACCGTTTCAGGGAATCTCAACTGCATGCTCGTCGTCCTCATCGGGGTCTTGACCTGACTCCAGCTCGTCGCCGTAACAGACTTGAGGGGGCAAATTCTCACATTCGATGGCGTCTGGCACGTTGGAGAGGTGTTCTCTTCACGGATGAATCTCGGTTTAGATTGTTCAGGGCAGATGGCAGACAGCGTGTGTGGCGTCGTGTGGGTGAGCGCTTTGCTGATGTCAATTTTGTGGATCGAGTGGCCCATGGTGGTGGTGGGGTTATGGTATGGGCAGGCATCTGTTATGGACGAAGAACACAGGTGCATTTTATTGATGGCATTTTGAATGCACAGAGATACCGTGATGAGATCCTGAGACCCATTGTTGTGCCATACATCCATGAACATCACCTCATGTTTCAGCAAGATAATGCACGGCCCCATGTTGCAAGGATCTGTACACAATTCTTGGAGGCTGAAAATGTCCCAGTTCTTGCATGGCCATCATACTCACCGGACATGTCACCCATTGAGCATGTTTGGGATGTGCTTGACCGGCGCATATGACAGCGTGTACCAGTTCCCACTAATATCCAACAACTTCGCACAGCCATTGAAGAGGAGTGGACCAACATTCCACAGGCCACAATTGACAATCTGATAAACTCCATGCGAAGAAGATGTGTTGCACTGCATGGGGCAAATGGTGGTCACACCAGATACTGACCGGTTCTGAGTCCCCAGACCCCCAATAAAGCAAAAAACTGCACATTCCAGGGTGGCCTTTTATTGTGGGCAGTATAAGGTACACCTGTGCACTAATCATGATGTCAGATCAGCATCTTGATGTGGCACACCTGTGAGGTGGGATGGTTTATCTCAGCAAAGCAGAAGTGCTCACTATCACACATTTAGACTGATTTGTGAACAATGTTTGAGAGAAATGGTAATATTGTGTATCTGGAATGAATTTTAGATCTTTAAGTCCATCTCATGAAAAATGGGAGCAGAAACAAAGGTGTTGCGTTTATATTTTTGTTGAGTGTAGCATATGAGCTGCTGGTGCAGACCTTATATTTTTCTTGCTAAAAACTGAGACAGCAACCATGCAGTAACATGACTGGGCAACGAAGCAGGTTTTGTTTAGCCACTAAAACAGAACTTTCATGAGATTGTTTTTTCTAAATTCAAGAGGAAATCTATCAAACCATGTCATCTCATGTTATGCTCTCTTACCAGTGGGATGACCAGCCTCTTGTGAAAAAGGTTTATCAGCGTTTGAGAGATGATGGACTGAAGGTGTGGATGGTTATCGAAGATGGGGTGACATGAAAGATTAACGATTCATGAGTACAAAGTGAACCTCCATGTTTGCTGATAGCTTTCATTAAGTTTGGATGATTCTGTTTGCATGTTTCCTGCATGGCCACAGGAGTCGAGGAGGGCGCTGTCATATCTTCATGTCGCCTGCTTACCAGGCATCCCAAAGCTGCAAGAAGGTGCTTAGCTATGCAGATACAAGGGGAGTCCTCATTATGCCAGTCATGCTGACCCCTGAATGTGGGACCAGTGAGTGGCTGGGAGTGATCACTGCAGGGCTGCTGTGGGTGAACTTCAGGTGAGGACATATGGAGGCTAAGGTCTGGGCTGAGAGTATTTTAGGGACTAAGTGAAATCTGTTCAGATATCTTTAGAACTGTGAATGCCATTTTCCCCTACAGAAGTGCAGATAAGAAAGAGGACAGAGATGTTAATCAACTCCATTACATTTGTTCTGCTTTTGTTTTAAAGATTATGAATTAATTACTTAATTATTAATTATTAATGAAAGTTTAAAGGTCAATAGGTCAACGAACCCACCGTATATTAATCCAATCAGACAAAATTGGTGTCAAACGTTTGTGATGATATCATTTTAAAGAAGTTAATAAAAGTTTCTAGAGGTCATAAGAGATCAACCAGCCGCCCCCACATTAATGAAACCAATACAAGCTGGTGTCAATCAATTCTGTTACATTTGTGTTGTTTGCTACAGCTGAGTGTTTGGTTGTGCTGCTTCAATTTTAAAAATATTAAAGGTTTACCTAGGTAGACGGTCAACCAAACGCACCCAATGTTATCCAAATCAAACAAAATTGGAGTCAATCAGTTGATTTCTATCTCAACAGAATCAACCACAGATTTGCTTACACTTTTTCAAAGAATGAGAAATAATTTGAGAGAGTTTATTCTGATTTTACTGTCGTGTAAATGCTTGAAGCTAAAGAGTTATTCACTATCACCTAACATTTGAACATTGAACATATCAGTTAAAACATACCACACATTCTGCTGGAGAACATTTTTATTTGCAGAAAACAAATCAAGTTCGCCATGTCCGTGTCAACAGATGTCACACATCATGTCATCCAGGTGCATCAGTGACTGACATAAACAACTCCGCCCACCAACTCTCTCAATGGCACCCCTCATCGGACACCATTGTGATTCATGCAGCATACGTTCCGGAATTCCGGAACTGCGCTTTAATTACGCCGCTCAAGGGGGCAGCATGTTGAAGTAGCTCTGTTACTTTCGCTCAGATTTTTTTCTTTTTAAAAACTTTTATTCCTCCATTTCTGGTAGAAACATTATTTTTGTGGACATTGGTTCTCTCTGGTTTTGGAAATTATTTTTTCGACATCTGTTATGATGCATAACCATGGCAACAAGTTTGGTTTACAACTGTGAGCAGCTGATTAACATCACAAAAGCTCAAATAATACCTCAACTGCAGCCACTAAACCCCGATGACTTGAAAAGGAGACGCCATGGAACCAGAGCAGGGGCGAAGAGGAGAGCGAAAAGGAGGAATTTCAAACCATCTCCATCAATCATAATGGGCAATGTGAGATCGTTGGCAAACAGGTTAGATGCTGAGGACCCTCTGGAGATCAGTCTGCAAAAAAGGATTCTTCATAAAATAAACATTATGGGCAATCCTGAGCATCCTTTACAGTAGACTGTCTTCTACAGAGTGTCTTCAGTCAGAGGCTTCTTCAGATTTGCAGAGCGTTACAGTAGATCATCCCTACCCACAGCCATCAGCATCTACAACAAATCTATGAAAAAAGTTGGCTAATGGGTTACAACAACATTTCATATGAATTATGAATTTGAAATGAATTGAATGAACGACATTAAGTTTCAATAATCTAAGACTCTAAACAAGGATTTTATCAATCTCATTCACAACATCAAGCAGTTAAATACACACCGCATTATTTCTGGTCCACTGCCTTCACCAAGGTTCGGAGGCATCAAGTTCAGCCGTATCCGATTCATTCCAACAACATTCCATTTATCTACAACTTTACCACATTTTACAACAGACTATATATTTTCAGACTGGATGGTTTACCACCAAATCAAGCAGGTTCCCATCTTCTTTCCATTTTCAATTAACTCACTCTTTGCTCCTGTAAAGCATTCTCAGATTGATGGTTTAGCCAGAGAACTTCTCCCTCACTTAAAACATCCTCTCCTCCACATCAAATGGCACTACACATCATTAGTAGGCCCTATAAACATCCACATTTATATCCACATACCATTAAAGTCAGATGTCTCCGTCCAGTACATATAACTCCTGTTTCAATACCCGCATCATCAATTTCACAACCAAACTTACCTGCATCCTTTAGCATGGCTCTTTTAAATGTCAGATCACTTACGAATAAATCTTTTATGATTAATGATCTGATTTTAGATAATAGGATAGACTGTCTCTTTTTAACTGAAACCTGGCTTGGCTCTGATGCACCAATTATTCTCACAGAGGCAAAACATCATTCCAATTTTATGAAAAAGTTTTCAGAGTTTTTAGCATCCATACACATTAAATATAACAAGATCTTAATAACTAATAATAATGATGCTCACACACGTGATTTCTTAAACCTTTCAAACAGTATGGATTTTATGCAGAATGTGATACAGCCGACTCTCAACAGAGGGCACACCCTGGATTTGATCATAACGTATGGCCTGTCTATAGATGTGTCCTCTGTTGTTGATCTGGCTGTGTCAGACCATCACTGTGTCATTTTTAACATAATCAGTTCTACCCAACAGGAGGCCCTGGTGAGAACTGTGAGGAAGCGATACATAACTTCTGAAGAGGCTGCAAATTTTATTGATATTTTAGACCAAACCCCTCCTCTGATTTGACCTGCATTGTGTGATTTTATTGTTGATCATTTTAACAGCAAATTAAAGGAGCCATAAATGCTGCAGTTCCATTTAAAACAAAAATGATAAAATCCAAACCCAAAGCTCAGTGGTGAAATCCTGAAATTAGTCAAATGAGAAAACATTGCAGGAGAGCATAAAGTAAATGGAGAAAAACTAAACTAACCATTTAGCTGGAAATTTTTAAGGAACAGTTCAAAATCTACAATAAAACAATGAAACAGACGATAACACTCCATTTTACAAACCTCATATCTGACAATAAAAATAACCCTAAATTCCTTTTTAAAACAATCCATGGCAGCATCTGATGCGGCATGTGAGGATTTCACAGACCACTTTAGATGTAAGATCAACGCTATTAGATCTCACTTTTTACCTCAACAAAATGTTGTTTTTATCAAATCTGAAGCCTTGTCTTTACCCGAGGAAACACTGGAGAGTTTTGTCCTGGTTGATGCAAAGATGCTTGGTTGTGTTTCCTCCCAACCAAAGCCAACTACCTGCTTTTTAGACCCAATTCCCACTTAACTTTTAAACATTTTAAATTGCTCTCTTCAGATGGGTTTCCCCCCGCTGCCTTTAAAAATGGTGAAGCCCCTTCTGAAGAAGAGTAACTTAGAACCAAACATTCTTGATAACTATCAACCAGTATCATTTTTAAGTAAGATTTTAGAAAAGTTGTTTTTATGCAGCTTAGTGTGTTTTTAAATAAACACAACATTTTGGAAAAATATCAATCAGGTTTTAGAACAAACCAGAGTACCAAGACGGCCATTTTAAAGGTTACTAATGACCTCAGATGTAACTTGGACAGTCAAACACTTTCTGTCCTGGTGCTACTGGATCTTTGACACAGTAGATCACCAGATTTTATTACACAGACTGAGAAGTCTGGTGGGCCTCTCAGGCACTGTTTTAAAATGGTTTTATTCGTATCGCACAGATTGCAGATTTTTAGTAAATATGGATATGTGCTCTTCAAAAACCCATAAAACCAATTGTGGGGTTCCCCAAGGTTCAATTTTGGGTCCAATTCTTTTTAACCTGTACATGCTGCCACTTGGGGATGTCATCAGGAGACGATGATTAATTTTCACAGCTATGCTGATGATACACAGATTTACATTGCAGCGTCTCCTGATGACCTAGAGCCAGTTAATGTCCATTTAAACTGTATTTTAGGTAATAAAACATGGATAGCAGAGAACTTCTTAAAGCTCAACCTGAACAAGACTGAGATTTAAGTTATCAGCCCCAAAGACAACAGAGAGATCATCTTACCAAAACTGTAGTGTTTCAGACCTTCTCAATGTGTGCGCCCTTTTTGACTCTAAACTGGATTTTATTCCACAAATAAATAATGTAAGGAAAACAGGATTTTATCCTCTTAAGAACATAGCCAGAGTCCGTCCATTTCTCTCTCTCTTGCTAGCACGGAGGTGCTGATGCACGCTTTTATTCCCAGTAGATTACATCATTGTAACATGCTGCTCTCTGGTCTTCCCAAAAAATCTCTAATCTTCAGCTTCTTCAGAACTGAGCGTGTTCTGACGAGGACCAGAAGGCAGGAACACATTACTCCAGTTTTAGAATCATTGCATTGGCTCCCCGTCCGCTTCAGGGTTGATCTTAAGGTTCTTTTAGTCATTTATAAATGTTTTAATGGTCTTGAGCCTTCTTATTTATCAGAACTGCTTTTTTAAGTATGAGCACTCACGGACCTTGAGGTCCTCTGGTACTGGCATCTTAGCTGTACCAAGAGTTAGAACAATAACATATGGTGAGGCCTCGTTCCAACACTATGGTCCTTGACTGTGGAACAGCCTGCCAAAGGGCCTCAGAGATCTGTGGAGATCTACCTAGTCTGGGTAGCCGGTGGCTCCACAGTGCAGCCCTATGGCTGTGGTGTGGGCACTGGCCAGCACTGACTGTGGTGGTCTCTGTGGAGGCAGCCGCTGTGGTCGAGGGTGGGCTGGCTCCTGGGATAGGTGGATCCCCAAGATCACAGCAGTGACGAGCCAGGTTTATGTCTGTTTATTTTTTATTTTTGTTTAAAATATAGAGACAGAAACATGGTGTGGAGACCATATTTATATGACTTGAAGGAAGGGGTATGTTGAGGGGGTGGGGGTTTTTCTGACTGTGTATGTTTTTAATTTATTAGGTTTTAATTTTGTGTGACATTGTTTTTATCTTGTATAGCGCTTGGTGCTGCCAATGGCATGAAAAGGGCTTTATTAAATATTGATTTGATTTGGTTGACCTTTAAACTTTCATTATCTTCAAAACAAAAGCAGCAACTGAACTTGGTCCGGTTTTCGGCAAGGCAAGGCAATTTTATTTATATATCAAACTTTCAACAACAAAGTGATTCAAGGTGCTTTACATGATTAGAGGTAAAATAAAAACAGAATTAAAACACAAAGCATATAAAGTAAAAACAGCAATAAAGGTAGAAGCACACACAGATACGTCAAGGCATTAAAAAACCAGAAACATAAACAACACATGATAAAACAAAACATTACTCAAATGCAGCTCTAAACAGATATGTTTTTAGTTCTGATTTAAAAGAACTCAGTGTTTCAGCAGCTTTGCAGTTTTCTGGAAGTTTGTTCCAGATTAGAGGAGCATAAAAACTGAAAGCTGCTTCTCCATGTTTGGTTCTAATTCTAGGGATGTTGAGTAGACTGGAATTAGAGGACCTGAGTGGTCTGGTGGGTTGGTATAGTAACAGCATATCTTTAATATGCTTTGGTGCTAAGCCATTCACTGATTTATAAACTAGTAAAAGGATTTTGAAGTCTATTCTCTGAGCTACAGGGAGCCAGTGTAAGGACTTTAGAACTGGGGTGATGTGCTCTACTTTCCTGGTTCTAGTGAGGACACGAGCGTTCTGGATCAGCTGCAGCTGTCTGATTGACTTTTTAGGCAGACCTACGAAGACGCTGTTGCAGTAGTCAATCCGACTAAAGATAAACGCATAGATGAGTTTTTCGAGGTCCTGTCATACCTTTAATCCTAGAAATGTTCTTCAGGTGATAGAAGGCTGATCTTGTTATTGCCTTTATGAGACCTTGGAGGTTCAGGTATGAGTCCATTATTACACCTAAATTCCGTGCCTGATCAGTAGTTTCTAGCTGTCTTAACTGAAGCTGTGTACTGACTCTTGATCGTTCCTCTTTAGGTCCAAAAGTAATTACTTCTGTTTTGTTTCTATTCAGCTGGAGAAAGTTATGGCACATCCATTCATTGATTTGCTTGATGCATTTACTTAGGGTTTGAATTGATTCAAAGTCACTTGGCGACATTGTAATGTAAAGCTGAGTATCATCTGCATAGTTATGGTAGCTAATTGTGTTGGTTGTTATAATCTGGGCTAGTGGGAGCGTGTAGATATTAAATAGGAGGGGCCCTAAAATGGAGCCCTGGGGCACCCCACATGTGATTTCTGTTCGTTCTGATGAAAAGTTTCCTATTGAAACAAAGAAGTCCCTGTTCTTTAGGTAGGACTCAAACCAGCCAAGTACTGTACCAGAGAGTCCAACCCAGCTCTCCAGTTGTTCTAATAGTATATGATGATTAACAGTGTCAAATGCTGCAGTGAGGTCCAACAGAACCAGCACTGTGGTTCTACCACAGTCTGTATTTATGCGGATGTCATTGAATACTTTGACGAGGGCAGTCTCAGTGCTGTGGTGAGCACGGAAACCAGATTGAAAAACATCAAAGCGGTTGGTCATTGCTAAGAAGCTATTTAACTGCTGAAACACAGCTTTTTCAATATTTTACTGATGAATGGAAGATTAGAGATCGGCCTGTAGTTCTGCATTAACGTGTTATCCAGATTATTATTTTTTAGCAGTGGTTTAATAACTGCTGTTTTTAAAGCCTGGGGAAAGATACCTGATAGAAGGGATGAGTTCACTATTTTAATCAGATCAGACCCAATGACAGGGAAAACTTTCTTAAGGAAAGCTGTGGGTAGGATATCAAGACAGCAAGAGGAGGAGCTTAATTGGTTAATAATTTCTTCTAGGCTTTTATTTGGTTTAACTCATGGAATTCTGACAGTTTTTCTACATTTGTGTTAGCTGGGTATAACATTGGTGGTCGGTTTAGTGCTGCGGTACATACAGACCCTCTAATTGTTAAAATCTTTTTAGTGAAAAAGCTGGCAAATTCATTGCAGGCCCTGGTAGAATTTAGTTCAGGGGCTACTGTCACTGGAGGATTAGTTAGTCTTTCCACTGTTGCAAACAGAGTCCTTTCATTATTAATGTTTCTGCTAATGATTTCAGAAAAGAAAGATTCAAAGTTAACTGATATCTGTTCAGTCCCTCTTTGTACAGTTGTGGCCAAAAGTTTTGAGAAAGACACAAATATTAGTTTTCACATAACTTGTTGCAAAACTACTTTTAGATCTTTGTTTCAGTTGTTTCTGTGATGTACTGAAATATAATTACAAGCACTTTATAAGTTTCAAAGGCTTTTATTGACAATTACATGACCTTTATGCAAAGAATCAGTATTTGCAGTGTTGGCCCTTCTTTTTCAGGACCTCTGCAATTCGACTGGGCATGCTCTCAATCAACTTCTGGGCCAAATCCTGACTGATAGCAACCCATTCTTTCATAATCACTTCTTGGAGTTTGTCAGAATTAGTGGGTTTTTGTTTGTCCACCCGCCTCTTGAGGACTGACCACAAGTTCTCAATGTGATTAAGATCTGGGGAGTTTCCAGGCCATGGACCCAAAATGTCAAAGTTTTGGTCCCCGAGCCACTTAGTTATCACTTTTGCCTTATAGCACGGTGCTCCATCGTGCTGGAAAATGCATTGTTCTTCACCAAACTGTTGTTGGATTGTTGGAAGAAGTTGCTGTTGGAGGGTGTTTTGGTACCATTCTTTATTCACGGCTGTGTTTTGGGGCAAATTTGTAAGTGAGCCCACTCCTTGAGAGTGAGAAGCAACCCCACACATGAAGGGTCTCAGGATGCTTTACTGTTGGCATGACACAGGACTGATGGTAGCGCTCACCTTTTCTTCTCCGGACAAGCCTTTTTCCAGATGCCCCAAACAATCGGAAAGAGGCTTCATCTGAGAATATGACTTTGCCCCAGTCCTCAGCAGTCTATTCACCAGACTTTCTGCAGAAGATCAATCTGTCCCTGATGTTTTTTTTGGAGAGAAGTTGCTTCTTTGCTGCCCTTCTTGACACCAGGCCATCTTCCAAAAGTCTTCGCCTCACTGTGCGTGCAGATGCGCTCACACCTGCCTGCTGCCATTCCTGAGCAAGCTCTGCACTGGTTGCAATCCGATCCCACAGCTGAATACTCTTTAGGAGATGATCCTGGCGCTTGCTGGACTTTCTTGGACGCCCTGAAGCCTTCTTAACAAGAATTGAACCTCTTTCCTTGAAGTTCTTGATAATCCTATAAATTGTTGATTTAGGTGCAATTTTAGTAGCCACAATATCCTTGCCTGTGAAGCCATTTTTATGCAACTCAATGATGGCTGCACGCGTTTCTTTGCAGGTCACCATGGTTAACAATGGAAGAACAATGATTTCAAGCATCACCCTCCTTTTAACTTATCATGTCTGCCATTCTAACCCAATCAGCCTGACATAATGATCTCCAGCCTTGTGCTCGTCAACATTCTCACCTGAGTTGAAAAACTTAAGCAGCAACTTTTCCAATTTCCAATATTTATGTAATTCTTAAAACTTTTGGCCACAACAGTAGATCTCATAGTGAACCTGGAGTTGAGTTTTCCGCCATTTTCTCTCGGCTCGTCGACATTCCCTTTTTTCGCTACGTACCAGTTGATCATTCGTCCACGGAGACTTCTTTCTACCTGAGACTACTTTCACTTTAATAGGAGCAATGGAATCAATGATGTCTGAGATTTTAACGAGGAAATTATCTACCAGGTTGTTTACTGAGCTGGAGTTGGGAGATGAGGGGGGTGTGGTGGAAGGGTAAATACTTTTAAAAGTTTCAACTGACCTGTCCCCTAGAAAACGCTTTTTTACAGTTATCTCACTGTGGCTAGATATTTTAGCAGAGATGGTACTTTCAAAGAAAATACAGAAATGGTCAGATAATGCAGTATCGATTACTGAGATGTCAAGTATAGTTAAACCTTTGCTGATAATTAAGTCCAGAGTGTGTCCTCTATTGTGTGTTGGGTGTTTGACATGCTGGGTCAGGCCGAAGTTGTGAAGTGTGTCACTTAATGTTTTAGCTAGTCTATCCTGGGGGTTATCAGTATGAATGTTGAAGTCCCCTACAAGGATTAATTGGTCATAATCGACACATATTACGGAGAGAAGGTTGCCGAAATCATTAAAGAAGTTAGAGTTATGTTTAGGAGGCTTATATAAATGTAGGAATAGAGCTTCTTTAGGCTCATTTATCTGGGTGGCTAGGTATTCAAAAGAGTAAAATGTGCCCAGGGATACCTTTTTTAAAGTTAATTGAATTGTGAAAAATTGTGGCTACACCTCCACCTCGTCTGTGATTCCTGCTCTAAATTGCAGTTTGGAGGAGTAGATTCTACCAATAAAGGTGTTTCATTATTTATATCTAGCCATGTTTCTGATAAAAATGGTACACATCCTATCTCACAGACAGGACTTTTATGGTAAGTTTAGATACCCGCTCCTCTAGGGTCCATAGGATTACATGTGGTGTGCCCCAGGGTTCGATTTTAGGCCCAGTGCTTTTTAACCTGTATATGCTCCCTCTTGGCAGTGTCATCAGAAGACATGGAGTCAACTTTCACAGTTTTGCTGATAATACACAGCTGTACATCTCCATGTCTCCCGATGACACACGGCCAATGGATTCACTTTTTAACTGCATTTTAGACATTAAATCCTGGATAGCAGAAAACTTTCTCCAGCTCAACCAGGACAAAACTGAAGTTTTAGTCATTGGTCCTGAGCCTCAGAGAGAGAAACTTTTACCAAAACTACAATCACTGTCTTTTAATCCCTCTTTACAAGTGAAGAACCTGGGCGTGATTTTTGACTCTGAGCTGACTTTTATTCCTCACATAAAAAATATTACTAAAATAGTTTTTTATCAACTAAAGAACATCGCCAGAGTCCGCCCCATATTCTCTCGGGCCAATACGGAGACACTGATGCATGCTTTTATCTCCAGTAGAATTGATTACTGTAGTGCCCTGCTTTCTGGTCTTCCCAAAAAGAGTATATCAGGTTTACAACTACTACAAAATTCAGCAGCACGTGTCCTGAGGAAGACCAGGAGGTGGGAGCATATACGGTCTTAAAATCATTGCATTGGCTCCCCGTACATTTCAGGATCGACTTTAAGGTTCTTTTAATGGTTTTTAAGTGTCTTAATGGTCTTGGGCCTTCTTATTTCTCTGAACTGCTTTTACCATATAAACCTTCGCGGTCTCTGCGCTGCGCTGGCAGCCGTCTCCTTGTCACCCCAAAAGTCAGGACACACAAGCATGGCGAGGCGTCTTTCCAGTTTTATGGCCCTCACCTCTGGAACAGGCTGCCAGAGGACCTCAGGGCTGCAGAGAACGTTCATGTTTTTAGGAGCAGGCTCAAGACTCACCTTTTTAGCTTAGCTTTTGACTGATTATCATTTATTACTGTTTGTTTAATTGCTCTGCATGTTTTATATGATTATATTCTTATCAGTTTTACTATTTAATCTTAGCACATTAATTTACTGTTTATTTTTATGCTTTAATTTATCTTAATCCCCGTTCCAGTGTTTCCTCTGTGGGAGCCCTCTGCCCCGGGAGCGGTGGTCGGCTGTGGCTGCCTGGGTGCTCTCCAGGTGGAGCTTGGGTGGAGGTGGGGGTCTTGGCCTTGCCTCCACTGGGTGCCCTGTGTCGGTGCCTCGGCTGCTGCTGTTAGTCTACCGCTGCCGGGGCAGATCGCTCCTCTGATGGCGTTTCCTTGCATGGTTCATCTACACTCGGCCCAATGTCCTTTTTTACTTTTTGTTTTAACTGTGTGTGTGCATGGGAGTTGGGTTGGGGGGAGGGGGGTATAACTGTGAGCATGCTTTTAAATCTGTGGGGGAGGGAAGGGAAGGTGGTTTTATGTGGGGTCATTTTAATCTGTAAAGCACTTTGTGATGCAACTTCTTGTATGAAAAGCGCTTTATAAATAAAGTTTGATTTGATTTGATTTGAAAAAAAGGGCATGTATTTTATGTTCAGTGATGAGTTCATTAATTTGGAGTTACTTTCCTGATAGAGACCTAATATTTAATAAAGCTAACTTAAGGGATTTTATAATTGGTAGCGGAGCTTTCTAACAGGTGATCAACTTGAGATTTGTTTTTATTTTATTTATATATTTGGCTTTAATTTTTTTGTTTTCTTTTGCTAATAATGACTTGAATAATTTAGATCAACCGACCCATCGGAACCGTGCATACCGGGCCCTCCGCAGATGTGATATTGGGTTTTCCCACGTGTGGCGAAAACACTGGCAGTGGCATGCCATCTTGCTGTTTGCCTCCACCTTGTTTTTTATTTATATCTGCCACACCGCCACAGATCTTCTCTTTAACCGTGACCCCAAATAATGTTTTGCGCAGATGATTCTTTTTAAAAGTACTTAAAACGCACCCTTTTTGTCAAGTTTTTACCATCTAGATGTCCTGAAACTTATTTTCTGTTGTAATTTACCTTTTGTTTGGATTTTTACTCCTATCGTATTGTTGCTACAATAAGTAATCAAATAATTCAAAATTATATTTATTTGTTGCATTGCTTGTACAGCTGCTTTTATTTTTGATTTTAATCTCCTTACTCTTGTCACCCATTTTCTTACTATTTTTTTTGTCTTTTACTGTAAAATGTTTGGGTCATCTTTTGGCTACAAAGCTCGAAATAGATGAATACTGAATGGCTAAAATAAAATGTTTTTCCATGCCTCCTCGTCACTCACAAGCACCTCGGTTTTGGTCTCAGTGAAATTGAGCTTTCTCCACCTCTTGGTTGCCATGATAATAATAATAATAATAATAATAATAATAATAATAATAATAATAATAATAATAATAATAATAATAATAATAATAATAATAATAATAATAATAATAATAATAATAATAATGATAATAATAAACTTTATTTATAAAGTGCTTTTCATACAAAAAAAATGCAGTTCAAAGTGCTTTACATAATAAAAATTGACTGAATTTAGTGATGGCAAGGAAACAGCTGCCAGAGGAGCGCAGAGACTGCGACGTTCATATGGTAAAAGGAGTTCTGAAAGATAAGAAGGCCTAAGACCATTAAGACACTTAAAAACCATTAAAAGAACCTTAAAATCGATCCTAAAACATACGGGGAGCCAATGCAGTGAATTCTCCCCCTAAAAAAGAAAGTGGCTACTAATAGGAGGCTGTCTCCTTGGTTTAACGCAGAGTTGTGTACTTTAAAGCAGAATACTAGGAAGTTGGAGAGAAAATGGCGCTCTACACACCTAGAGGATTCCTATTTAACCTGGAATAACAGTCTACTGCTATATAAAAAGACCCTTCGACAAGCTAGAACAGCATATTTTTCATCATTAATAGAGGCGAATAAAAACAATCCTAGGTTTCTTTTTAGTACAGTTGCCAAACTTACACAGAGTCAGAGCTCTGTTGAGCCAACTATTCCCCCAGCTCTTAGCAGTGCTAATTTTACGGGATTCTTCATAAATAAAATTAAATCTATTAAAAATAAAATCATTGGCATCCTCCCAAACATGATTATTTCTTCCTCAGTAAATGACGCAGCATCGGAAAGAACTGTAGAACCTCATTTGTGCTTAGGCTGTTTTGATTCAGTCGAGCTTTCGGAATTATCAAAAATATTAGCCTCATCTAAACCTTCAACTTGTATGTTGGACCCAATCCCAACCATATTATTTAATTACATGTTCCATTCCGTGTTCCATTTGGTTCCGGGCCCCATTGTGGATATGATGAATCTATCCTTAGTAAACGGATACGTACCACAGGAATTTAAAATAGCTGTAATTAAACCTTTACTCAAGAAACCTTCCCTTGATCAAGATGACTTAGTGAATTACAGACCTATATCTAACCATCCTTTCTTATCCAAAGTCTATGAGAAAATTGTTGCTAATCAAGTCTGGGAGCATCTAAACAGTAACGAGCTGTTTGAAGAGTTTCAGTCAGGTTTTAGAGCTCATCATAGCACTGAAACAGCACTGGTGAAGGTTACTAATGATATTCTCATGGCCTCAGATAATGGACTTGTGTCTGTTCTGGTTTTGTTAGATCTCAGTGCTGCTTTTGACACACTCGATCATAATATTCTCTTAGAAAGGCTTGAACATGTTGCAGGGATCAAAGGAACAGCACTAAGCCGGTTTAAATCATATTTGTCTGATAGATTCCAGTTTGTTCATCTAAATGATACATCTTCTTCACTCTCAAGGGTTACTTGTGGAGTTCCACAGGGTTCTGTCCTTGGACCAATTCTTTTCACCATATATATGCTCCGAATTGGTAGAATCATTAGACAGCATGGGATAAATTTCCACAGCTATGCCGATGATACACACCTATATTTATCCTTTAATCCTGATGAACCCAGTCAGTTAGGTAGATTACAGGCATGTCTGGAAGACATAAAAACATGGATGACCCTAAACTTTTTGTTTTTAAATTCTGACAAGACAGAAGTTGCTGTCTTTTGACCAGAAGTTCTAAAACAGAAACAGATTAGTCAATCACTTCATCTGGATGGCATTAAATTGGCCCCCAGTAATAACGTAAAGAACCTATTTTTGACCAAGACTTGACATTTAAATCCCATATTAAACAGGTTTCTAGGATTTCTTTCTTTCACCTCCAGAATATTGCTAAAATTAGAAACATCCTGTCCAGGAGTGATGCTGAGAAACTAGTCCATGCATTTGTTACCTCAAGGCTGGACTACTGTAATTCTTTACTATAAGGTAGTCCACAAAATGCCATTAAAAGCCTTCAGTTGATCCAAAATGCGGCAGCAAGAGTTCTGATGAATATTAAAAAGAGAGATCACATTTCTCCTGTTTTAGCTTCCCTTCATTGGCTCCCTGTTAAATCCAGAATAGAATTTTAGATCCTTCTTCTTACATACGAAGCCCTTAATAATCAAGCTCCATTATACATCAGAGATCTAATTGTTCCATATGTTCCCAACAGAGCACTTCACTCTCAGACTGCAGGTTTACTTGTAGTTCCTAGGATTTCTAAAAGTAGAATGGGAAGCAGATCGTTTAGTTATCAGGCTTCTCTCCTGTGGAACCAGCTCCCAGCTTTAGTCCGTGAGGCAGACACTCTGTTTATTTTTAAGGCCAGGCTTAAAACTTTCATTTTTGATAAAGCTTATAGTTAGAGTGTCTTAGGTAATCCTGAGCTAGCTCTGTAGTTATGCTGCTATAGGCTTAGACTGCTGGAGGACAGACTTACCAATTCTCTTCACTCTGCTACTTCCTTTTCTCCTACGACTCTCCAGTTGTATTACAGTACATTCTGCTATTTCGACTGTTAACTTTGTTTTCTCTCAGTGTTTTTCTCTCCATAGAAGATATACCTGGTCTGGTATCCTGCTTGGCTGCAATGCCCTGTTGGACGGGGGGCATCGACTGGGATGATCCTCCCAGTAACTGAACATCCACTGTGTCCTGTTATCAACTTTTTACTTTCTGTACCATAGAGAGTTCTCTTATATCAGATCTTCTGTTCCTTCTGTGTCTCTGCTCTGTCTTCTCAAACCCCAGACGGTCGTGGCAGATGGCCGCTCCTACTGAGCCTGGTTCTGTTGGAGGTTTCTTCCTGTTAAAGGGGAGTTTTCCCTCTCCACCTTCGCTACATGCTTGCTCAGTATGAGGGATTGCTGAAGGATTGCTGTGGTTGGAAAGTCTGCATAAACGGGGCCCAACCTCACGCCAATGACTGACGCAATCTGCTGGGATTCCTTCAATAGGAAACTTTTTAACTGATTGGAATGTTTGTATAAATGTATTGAAATGACTTCTTGTCAAGTGCCTTGAGATGACATCTGTTGTGAATTGGCGCTATATAAATAAAAAATATAGTAAATAAATAAAGATTTTATCTTTGTTTAGATTAAAATCATCAGCTAAAATTATTCTTTCATAAGTGTTGTGCAAAATTGTTAAAAACTCAGAAAATTCTTGAATAAAAAGCGCACTCTTTTTTGGAGGCCTATAAACTGTGATGCATAAAATCTGAGGTGTGCTAAAAACAGTTGCAGTATATTCAAAAGTGCTAAAGTTATCAAATAAATCATGCTTGGCAGAAAGCGTTGATGAATTTATAAAAGCAGTTCCGCCTCCCCTTTTGCAACTCCTCGTTGAATATGTGAAGTAAAAATTTGGTGGGGTGGCCTCTGTAAGAACAACAAGGGCATCTGCACTCAGCCATGTTTCCGTTAAAAATAAACAATGAATTCAAAATTCAAATTCAATTAAAAAATACTTTATTGATCCCAGAGGGAAATTAAGTGTTGGTATAGCTCATATAATAATTAATTATTTAAGGAGTTGTTGTAGATGATGATGGCTGTGGGCAGGAAGGATTTCCTGTAGCGGTCTGTATTGCAGCGAAACTGAAGAAGCCTCCGACTGAAGACGCTCTGTTGTTGTATGACAGTCTCATGAAGAGGATGCTCAGGGTTGTCCATAATTTATTTTATTTTATGAAGAATCCTTCTTTGCATTATCATCTCCAGATGTTCCACAGTTGTCCCAAGAACAGAACCAGCCTTCTTTATCAGGTTGTTTAGCATTTTTAAATCCCTGGGTCTGATGCTGCTACCCCAACAGATGACGGCTGAAGAGATTACACTCTCCACAACAGACTTGTAGAAGATCTGCAGCATCTTGCTGCAAACCTTGAAGGACCTAAGCTTCCTCAAGAAGTACAGTCTGCTCTGTCCCTTCTTGTAGACGGTTTCACTGTTGCGCCTCCAGTCCAGTCTGTTATCAAGGTGAACTCCGAGGTATTTTTACTCCTCAACCACCTCCACTTATTCTCCCAAGATGGAAACAGTGTTTGACTTATCCCTGTTTCTTCTGAAATCTACAATCATCTCCTTTGTTTTGTTCACATTCAAGTTGAGACGATTGTTTCCACACCATGTCACAAAGCGATCCACCAGCTCTCTGTATTCAGCTTCTTGTCCATCTCCGATACACCCGACAATTGCAGAGTCATCTGAGTATTTCTGCAAATGACAGGTCTCTGATTTGTACTGGAAGTCTGAGGTGTAGAGAGTGAAAAGGAATAGTGAGAGTACGGTCCCCTGTGATGCTCCTGTGCTGCTGACCAACTGGTTTGACACACAGTTCTTCAGTCTCACAAATTGTGGTCTGTTTGTCAGGTAGTCATTGATCCAGGCGATTGTTGAAGGCTCCACCTGTGTCTTCAGGAGTTTCTGACAAAGCAAATCAGGCTGAATTGTTTTAAATGCACTGGAGAAATCAAAGAACATGATCCTCACAGTGCTGCCTGCTTTGTCCAGATGACAGTGGGTTGGTTGAAGCAGGTGGATGATGGCATCTTCAACTCCAACTCCACAGCGATAAGCAAACTGCAGTGGGTCCTGATACGTTCTTGTTTGCTTATTCAGTGGGCTAACAGGAGTCCCTCCAGGACCTTCATGATGTGGGATGTCAGGGCAACAGGTCTATAGTCATTGATGACTGATGGGTGAGTTCTCTTTGGTACTGGAACAAGGCATGATGTCTTCCACAACACTGGAACCTTCTCCTTAATTAGGCTAAGGTTGAAGAGGTGCTGCAGAATCCCACAGAGCTGCTCCACACAGGCCTTCAGGACTCTGGGGCTGACACCTGGACCTGCAGCCTTGTTCCGGTTCAGTTTCTCCAGCTGCCTCTTCACCTGACTTTTGGAGACAGACAAGTGGGAGGGGGAGGCTAAGGGGGTAGCAGTATTTCCTGACTTAGTTGAAGTCAAACTTGTGGAATCAGAAGAGTCCATGGCTGAGGTGAAGGATAAAACATCCGAGGTGTAACAGGAAAGCTGTTGGTCAGAGGAGAGTGGGATGTCTGTTTGGCTGGGAACAGGAGAGGAGGATGCTGAGCTAGTTCCTGAACTGAACCTGTTGAAGAATGTGTTCAGTTCTGGCTCTGTCCAGACTTCCATCTATCCAATCCTTCCTGTCCTTAAAGCCTGTAATCTTTCTCATTCCTGACCAGACATCTCGGATATTGTTCCTCTGTAGTTTGTTCTCCAGCTTCTTCCTGTATGCCTCCTTGCTGTCTCTGATCTTGACCTTAAGTTGCTTCTGTATACTCCTCAGTAATTCCCTGTCTCCCTCCCTGAAGGCTATTTTCTTCTTGTTTAGCAGTTCCTTCAGGTCACTGGTGATCCAGGGTTTGTTATTAGGGAAGCATCTCACTGTTCTGGTGGGGATGATGTTGTCCACACAGAAGTTTATAAGTTTAAGAATATTATTATTATTATAAGTTATAATATATATAATATATATAATGTTATAATATATATAATATAATATATTATATATATAATATAATAATATAATATATATTATATTATATCATTTTATATATAAATATATATATATATATATAAATACATATTAAATAATATATCTTAATATATTATTATAAGTTATAAGAATATTATATTAAATAATATTAATATATTATATTATAGTTATATAATATAATATTATATATATATATTATATTATAGTTTAAGAATATGATATTATATTTAAGAATAATTTAAGTTTAAGAATATTATGGTCTAAAATTTGGTAATTTATTATAAAAGTTTTATTCAGCAGGGAGCGAACATTTAAAAGTACCCTATTAATAGTGGTTGGAAATGGAGTGACAATGATTTACTGGAGGTAGGACTTCTGGTCAATGTTTGAGATTACTAGGGTTGCATTTGTTTTTTATTTATTGTCCGCTCTCTGCTGATAACAGGTATGAGTGATTTAGGGCAAGGTCCAAGTCCGATTTGAGAATTACTGTTAAAATCAGAACTGAGTTCATAGGAGCAGGGACCAGCTGCACATCTGGTATGGCGGAAGAGGCAGAGACTGCTGTTTACGAATGTCCTTTACCGTGGCTCCAGGAAAACCCAGAGTGAGGTGTCCTCTCATCCTTACATTCCCGATAATAGGGTCTCCGATGATGGCCGGCCGGTTACCCATGATCAGCCAGTTAAAGTCTATGCAGAACATTCATTAGGTACTTTGCATTGACCGTTCCTGGCAGAATGTGGCTGAGTAGGAGGCGAGACATGATGCAAAAATCACCTGAACACAGTTCCAGAAAAGGTGGGATTTATAAAGTGGGAATTGCATGGAGCTGTACATACGCTACTCAAGGTTTTATAGATCGCAAAATGTTTTTGGGTAAGTAAACTCTTTGCTGAGCTTAATTAGTTTTAGTAGGGATTCTACGCAACCTTATAAATGAGATAATTATTGTAAATGGCCTGCATTTGTATAGCGCTTTTTCAGTCAGAGGACCACAAAGCACTTTACACTACATTCCGTCATTCACTCATTCAAGCACACATTCGGAGGCTGATGGTGGTGAGCTACAATGTAGCCACAGCTGATGACAGAAGCAAAGAAAAAACCTGGAGATTTAACCAGAAGTGCTGACAAAAATTCAGTAAGATTCATAGCCTACAATTAATTTGACTCCAACTTATAGTTCTAAACCCATCTATAAAGCATAAACACAAAACCCCACTTTGCATTTACTGCAAATATTCATTTGTAGATCAGGCTTTATAAAACTCAAACAGCACAGTGCAATGAAGGACAGATGGACAAAGTCATGGAAGGATGCAATTCAGGCAAATTGACAAATAAAGGCCATCCAGTTTTAATACCCATACAATCCTCTCAGGGTCGCTGGGGTGCCACTCAACCGGCGCAAGACAGGCCACCATATTCTATATTCTTTTTCCAGACTTTTCCAGAGTGTATAGGAACCCTGAATGTAGACATTTGAGATATGCTGAGGGTGTAAAGATTAAAGGTTTATCAGTAACAAATATTCCTGTGGTACAACCAATAAGATATATCATTGTATTGACCTGACAGGTGAGCAGTTCATTGAGCTACATGATGCTGCGGGGCACTGGGGTCGGGCGTTTGGCCGGACTTGCTGGTGGACTGGCCAGGTAGTGGGCGTGCAGGGCGGGTGGGCCGCTGGGTTTGGTCGCTTGCCGAGCCATGGAACAGCAGTGATCGCTGAGTACTGGCCAGGGAATGGGGGTGGTAGATGTCGACCTGTTGGGTCGGCTGCCCAGGGCATCGGTTTGCTCCTGGTCTGGGGAGGAACGTCGCCGGAGATTGAGGCGTGGGGGCCTCCGATGCACAGGTGGCGGTCTGCTTGTCTCCGTCCAAAAAGGTAGGGGGTCCATCTCCTGAGTCCGGAGGCTGGTTGCTCTGCTGGGGCATCGGTACCTGGACCTGGGAGCATAGTGTGTGTATGGGGTGTGTGAGTGAGGGTACAGCGTCCTTTCTTGGGTGTCTTGGTGTGTCGATGAGAGTGTATGTGCGTAAGAGGGAGGGAACCTATGACTGTGTCTGTAGGTCTTTGTCTACCTGTCAGGTTGGGTCTTGGGCTGCCCTTTTCCCTGGCGCACCTCAGGCCTTACATTTAATGGGGGGCCTATTTCCCCTCAGTCACTCCTGCCAGTGACTGATGCCACTGCCAGCTGGTGCGTTGGTGGTCAATCCAGTTCGGACAGTGCATGCATGACTGGGCCTGGGTGGACCGGTGTGTAAGTCGGCTGATGTGCTGGCCTGATGTCTTCATTTTGTTGGTTGGGGCCCCTCTTTTGGGATTGTTGGGTGGTGCCTGTTCGGTGGCTTGGCGGGATACTGATCCAGCGTCTCTGCTCGTTCAATCACCTGTTCTTTGCTCGTCGTGCGTGGTCGTTCATTGGCGGGTTGGACTGGCCCTGGCCTTTGTTGGGTGCCTGGTCTCAGCGCTCTGCATTGCGTGGGATCGGGACTCAGGAGCTGGTACAACTTGGTGTCCAGGTGCTGGCTGGGCTTGGCCTGGGGATGCCGTCCGTCCGCTGCGGCAGTCGGTGGTGCGCCCCAACGTCAGGCAAGGGTGGGGTTCTGGGAATTGGCCTGGGGTGGTGGCGGCCAGCCATGGCCCCTGCGGTGGCCCATCGTCGGGTCCCGACTGGGGGGTGGGACTCCCCTGGGCCCCGGCTCTCCCGGTCCAGGGACGGGCCCGCTCTGGCGCAGCCGGTTGCCGACGGCGTGGGCTCGTCACTGTGGCCCCCCGGGGCCTTGCATCGTAGCCGCTGGACGTTCCCTTGGGGTTCTCCTCTGCTCCTCTCTGGGGGGATGCGGTCGGCCCCACGCTGGTTCGCCTGTGGCTCTGGGGGTCCTTTGGACATCTTGGCTCCGATCTCCTTCATGTCTGCATCGATTCCTGGGAGACGGATCGATGGCTGCTCACACCAGCTATCGAACACCCTTTAATGGAGAAACCTTATATGCATCAGCATGGGCTGAGGTTATCATTACCAAAACTTGATTAATCGGTACCATGAGTTTTCTGTGACATTGTTGTATTTTTATATCCATTTTTGTGTGATTTGGTTGTGTAGTTCTTATTTCACAATGTTTTGTTTTGTCAATGTTCCTTTTTTTTTTTTCTCTCTGCCGTCCTATGGGTATGGAGGCAGACTTCGATGTTTTCCTGTGTTTTCTTTGTTCCCCTTCCTCTCTTGTATTTATAACTCTCCCACTCTTGACTTTTGTTTCCTACCTCTCTTCTTCATCTTTCTTTCCTGCCCTTTATTTTCCATCTCCGTGTCCATAACATCAGGAAATAAAACCCACAGCAATTCATAATAAAGATTTCACACATATATATCAAGTGGAGGACTATAGCAAAAGCTGTAGTGCTCCGCTTGTGAAAGTAAATCTGTAGGGTTTCTACTTGGTACTCAGACACCAATTCTGAGTACCACACTGCCAGACAGGACACGTTTGAAAGAAAAATAAAAGAGCTACATGATGAAAGCAGAAACAGTGGAACTCTGTGAGATGCCTGGAGACCACTGCTACCAGGAGATTAGGGGTCCTGGTTGTAAATACTTGAGGAACACTTTCAGCAAAAGATACCTCAGTAAATGGAGAAACTAGTTTAATTTATTAATGAACAAAATCCACCATGTTTGTGAAAAACTGTGGAATTTATTAAAATGGAGCAAAATAAACCTCATTGTGGAAACAAAGGAACATTTTCATGTTTGCAAGACTAGTAAGCTCATAGAAGTACAAAATATTTCCTGGTTTCTGCGACAGGCTTTGATCCCAGAGGGAATCAAGTAACCACCCAAACAGAAAAGTCTGAATCTGAAGAGGGGCTCCTACTGGTGGATCAGACAGAGCGGAGCCACCAGAGGGCAGCACTCATCTGGAACAAACACTGGGAGGTTCCTGGCAGTCCAACATGGTGATTTTACTTGTCTGACATCATAAAGCGAGGACTGTAAATGGTTTCTAGAATAATGGAAGCAAAGATGAGATTGCTTTGGTCAAATTTTCACAAATGAAATACAATTTGTTTGACCAAAACAAAACCTGGAGGATGAACTGATAGATGAGAAATAAAAATAAAAAAAATCTTCAAAATCTTTTTCTCTTGAGGATTTCTGGCTTCCAGTTGATCGGGTGGCTTTCTTCAGTCTACAAAAAAAAAAAAAAAGTTAGCCGATATTCATAAATGGATCAGAAACACAGGAATAGATTTATCTGCAACAGAATAACTCACAGCTGTGTCGTCTTCTTTGTAAACCTTAATGGTTTTGTCAGCCTCCGCAGTGATCAGCCGGCTCTCTGAGTGGTCGAACATGCAGGCAAAGATTCCCGACTCGCTATCCAGCGATCCGGGCTGCACGGCGGCGTGAATCCGCTGGAAGTTGTAGCCGGTCCTCCAGTCCCACATGTGCATGGTTCCATTGTCAGCTAGAGTACAAATAAATGATACAGTAGAGCTTAACGTGAATCTCACGAAACACTCCATCAGGACGTAATGAAAAATGATATTAAGATGACAGAAAAGCTGTTTGCCATTACCTCCAGACACCAAGACACCATCAGAGTTAACAGCGAGTGTGTTGATGATGGCGTTGTGGCCCGAGAGATTCTGAATGAAGCTGCCGTCTGGGAACATCCACTGCTTGATGTTATCAGCTGATCCTGAAGCAAAGGTATACCTGCAAAAACAACAACCAAATGTTACATCAAACTTTCTTGTTAGCTTTTAATAGAGCTTATTTACAAACAGCTGGAATAAAAAGCCTCAACATACCTAATAAACAGTCAAAAACTAGACAGAGGAGTTCTGTGCACCATTCAGAAATGTTTTCAGGTAAACATTACAGACTTTTCAAGAGTCAACTTTCCTTAGCTCACAGTCCTTTCAGTTCATTTAAAAGAAACTTAAGCACTATAGCGATCACTACAAACTTATTATAGATATTTCAGAGGTTTTAAAAAAAAAGAAAAGGAAGAAAGAAAAAACATAAGCAAGGAAAGGAAAAGCCACAAAGAAGGAAAGAAAAAAGCAAGATAGGATGCAAGGATGGCAGTACAGAGGTAGTAGAGAAAGAAAGACAAGGACAGTAAGAAGTAGGAACATAAGGGAGGAAGGAAGAAATGAGAAAGGTGGGAAATAAATACAGAAGGACAGAAAGAAAATAGAGAGAGACAGATAGAAAAGATTTTAGACCATGGGATAAGGAATAAAGTGTAAAAAAGTAAGATATGTTTCATACTTTTATTAAAAATACTGGAATCAAAATCCCGACTGTGTATGAATGCTGAACATTAAGCAGGTCTGTAGAAATCTACTCACTGTCTGGGGTGCAGCACCAGAGTTCGGACAGACTTCTTATGGTTGGTCAAAGTGGCTCTGGTTTTTCCAGCAATCAGATCCCACAGTCTGATGGTTGAATCGTGGCTGCCTGCAAAAATCAGTTGGTCAGAGCATTGATTGAAAGGGAGTTAACTTACATGATCTTAGTGCAATGAAAGATAATATTTACCTGTGATGACCTGTGGTTCAGCAGACTGACATCTCACTGTGGCGACAGTGTTGGTGTGACCAGTGAGTGTGTGAACGTTTGCTTTTGTTCTGATGTCCCACACCTGCAAATAAATCAGATAATAATTAATGTTATAATAATGTTAGAACCAGCTTTATGGTTCTTCAGACCACAGACAAGTGCCAACTGAATTTAAGTGCTAATTGTAAAGTTCAGTGAGGCAGAATGAGTTGATGTTCTGTTCCTATTGCCACAGCATAGCAGCCTCCCCTAATCAACAGCTGTGTGCGCATGGATTTGGCAGATGTTTTATCGGATGCCCTCCCTGACGCAACCTGACGTTTGTGTTAAAAACAAATGTGCACATTAATTCTACGAATTAATAGACCTGCGTTAAAGCGCCAGTGACCTGATGTGAAATGACTTGTTACAGTAATGATGGATGACAAACATCAGTTGCAACTAGAGGTGCACCGTTACGGCAAAAATGAGCCAGCTGACAGCATGTTGCATGAGTTATACAGGTGAGGTGGGAGGGATTTCAGAGCACCATTAGTCTTAATGGTTTAATCACTTCTGCAGAGTTCCTTTTTACTGAGAAGCTGTGGTTTCCAACTCCAGAGTTTCTCTTGGTTTCACGTGTTCTATTTTAATATTTTAATTTGCCCTTTTTCACCCTTTTGTACACGTGAAAACAAAAAGATATTAGAGAAATAACGCCGATGCTTCATCTGTTCAGCTTCTAGCTGCTGCAAAACAACATAAATGTCACTGACAAATTCCTGGAAGAAACATTTTTAACACATTATTACAGTCAAATGTCCAGTCTGTTTATACTTTATTGCTATGTTAAGAGAACAGCATCAACGAGGGCAGCTAAGCGGTGTCCTTTGGCTCAGTAACATCTGTGGTAGCTAACGGCAACCACAGATGCTACTCGAACTTGGTAACCAGTTAACATGAAAACCTGTTCTATAACAGTGGGAGGTTGATGTGTTCTCAAACAGGGGGGCTTGACAACAGAAGCTGCCAATCAAAGTCCTCTCAATTAAAAGAGTTGCTGGTCATAACTTCTGCTAGTGCCTGGGCTGGACTGTATTTGTTTACAGATTTGCACATGTTGGTGGCTAAAGTGCAACCCTGTTATGCTTCCATGTAGAAACTCAGTAAGCCTCTGTGCCATGCCAAACGTTCCGTAAAAAAAAATCTGAAAACGGATACATGTACCATTACATCTTCAGTTGCAACTTTCAGGCAAATAAATGTATCCATGTGATGCTGTTCCTGTTTGGCTAATTTAGAAACCAAACAAAGGCACCATGGAGATACAATGTGCTCACTGAATAATTACACCATCTGTTTGTAGAGTTGTGCTGAACCTTCGTTTGTAAGTTTCAGCTTAACTGAAGGGAGTCTAAAGAGAATAGGAGTGTGAGAAAGCCAGGAGTGTGAGAAAGCCGAGCTCTGCTTGTAGTCAGGGCTGAAAACCCAGAGCAGGCATCACTGCTTTGGACTGATTAATAAACCCATTTCAACACAAGATCTGAACACCGAACACAACCCACCCTGAAGGAGAGCTTACCCTCGCTGAAGCATCTCTACTGCACGTCACAAGCACATCAATGGTTGGATGTAGATCCAGATCGTACACGGCACTCAGGTGACCATGGTAATGCCTGATTACCTACAAGTAGAAATAATACTGTCATAACACAGCCAAAACATAATTAAACAGATAATACAATAAAACATCCAAAAGGAACAACACTTGCTATATTTAACAAAATATCAAAGTCAAAGATTTTCTGCTGACCACAAACTTGTAACAAACAGTGTACCTTGTTATACTCCAGATCCCAACATTTGACTTGCTTATCCTCTCCACAGGAGAAGAGGTACGGGCTGCGGCTGCTCACTGCCACGCCACGCACCGTGCTGATGTGTCCGGTCAGGGAAAGTTTCAGTTTTCCACTGGCCAGGTCCCAGATCTGTTGAGACAGCAGTCTCTCATAAGGTGGATGTCATCCAGAAAACAATTCTAAAACAAGTCACACCGCACAATGATCAGGGATCAGCAACCTTTACAACCAATTTGTTAAGAGTCGCAAAAGCAACATGGCTTTTAAAAACAAAATAGCTTGTTTTTATCATTCGTTCTATTGGAAATTTGTTTTGATTTTTAAGTAAAAGAGATTTATTTTTGTTTTTAGGTTTCTTACATTTTCTTCAATGGTACATTTAAAGTTTATAGAAAATTACATAAAAAACAGCATGTACTTTGCCAGCTACTAACAAAATGACTTTATAAAAAATGTACCATTTCCAAAAAAAAATAATATTCCTTACACCATTAGTGTCATTCTTCTTGCAAATATTATGCACATATTAAACACATAAATAAATTATCTATCCATCTATCCATCTATCTATCTATGTCATAAAAATACTTATACTAATAATACATAATACTAAAACTACCCATTTTTAATACATTTCTCTTTATTAGCAATTGTGGTAACAGTAGTGGGTCTAAAAAGCCACATGTGACTTCAGGGCCGTAGGTGACCCCTGCTGACCCCTAAACTACACTTACAGAAATGAGCACATCGACTGAATGAAGAAAGATATCAATAATGATCTTGAAGAGATGCTGAAACATCATGCTGCATTTTCTTTAGCCTCGTTCTTTTCATATGACAAAAAGTTGTTTAAGGCTATGAAGTTGTAGATTAAAGTGAAAAATCGAAAACTATTGTGCAGAAATGTGAATTTCTCAGAATCAAATGTTTATGAAGTCTGAAAATGGGATGTTGGGGCCAGCTCAGCTCATCTTACCTTTATAGTTCTATCAGCAGAGCCTGTGACAAACCACTGATTCCCAGGTTCCACTGCTATGGACCTCACCCAGCCCAGGTGACCGCTGATGACCTGTCAGATCACAAACACCACAGTAAATAACTGAAGACACAAATTCCTCTTTCACTCAGTTATTGTCTTGGGCACAAATAAAGAATTTGCTCTAGGTACTCGAAACAGTTTCCATGGAGGATGCCACTGTGGTTTCGGCATCGTTGGTGCCCTCCTTATGAGCGCAGAAGTTCTGGTGCCGCCGCCCTCCAATAGTGACTGAAACAAAGAGACAGAGTACTTTTTAAAAACAGGATCATCTGATACTCGACTGATCAGCGCGGCAGTTATAAAAATTATGTTCTGCACAATCGTTTTTCTTTGGGTCACAGGCAGAGCTTGTTAGACATTTTTGATGTCCATCATTTTGATCGACGGTGTCAAATCTTATCTTTTCATATTCAAATTTTACCCATCAATTTTTAAAATAACATATTCAATAGTACTTATTTCTTATTCATTTTAAATAATATTCAATTTGAGCAAGCTGAACAGAGAACTACATATAAAAAATTAAATTAATCGATTGCACTTAAACTACGAACAGTTCACCTGCTGTGCCCTGAACAGTCTCAAATCTTCCTCCTGCTCCACATGGAACTGGCATTTTCACCCACTTGTGCGCAATGAAATAGTTGGATCCCTGCAGAGGTTATTGTCATGAGGTCTTAAATTTTTGCCTCGAACATGGGGGTTTAGATGTTGTTTTGAAGGCTGAATCCGCGCTCCACTGCCACTGGAGACTGGAATAAAGCACCTCTTCAGCCAAAGTTTTGAAATCAGGGATCATTTCTCCAAATAAAGTGATCAGAAGTCAGAAAGACTCACTGAATCAGCCATTTCCTGACCCACAAGCTATAAGTTCAGTGGGAGGAAATCCCACAGCATTGGCACGACGCCAGGCTCTTAGGAAGGACGCGTTCCAAAGCCTCAGTAACTCTTCAACGCGCTGTCAGCTCCCAGTTAGCGAGATGCACTGAGTACAGTGTCCAGGTCTGAGATGATGCTAAGATACTCTCATGGGAATCTTTTTTTTGATTGATTTAGTAACCTGTACTCTGTGTGTAAAGTTGAAAATGTCTGCATCAAGTGGTCAGAGGTGCGAATACTAATCTGCATTTTTCTATCACCGTGTAAAAAAAACGTCAAATACAGAAGATATTTGTTTAACATGACCCCTGGTCCCAGGTACTGTCCATGGGGATCAAATCTAGTCTTTTGGTTGGTTAAATCATGAAAACACTGTTGATCCCATAAGTACTTGACACAACCTGCATAAAAAAGCAAACTGTTTATGTCTTTGTCAGCTTCGTGCTTCCTCGAATGTGATGGACAAAAGTTATAAATTAGAGAATATAGTGACTTACCACAGAAGTGGACTGAGAGTGAACTCTCTCCGCTCCGCCTGCATGTCGATGGATTTCTGCAACGCTGGCTGCAGTGCGACTTGCCTCCTGCCTGAAGTTTTGCAACAAACTAATCCGTAAGTGGTTTTATTGACTTAATTCCATGATTTCGTGTTGCTATGTACTACTAGATCAGCGTTTACAGTATGTCTGAACACCTTACCTGACTTGTGAGGGAGGCAAAGCCAGCGCCATCGACAGAACTCCTCCCTCACTGGGATTCCTGTGCATCGTTGTGTCGGCTGTCAAAGCCACTCCTGATGATCAGAAATTGTTCATACAAGCATTAAGTTATTCTCCTTCCTTAACTGGCTGAAAATGTTGTAACTTCGTAAAAAAAAAGTACATTTACCCGGTGCTGATGGATAAGCATGTGTCCCAGTAATTAGATATTCTGCTTCATCACCTTAATAATCCGTAAAAAAAGAAAAGAAAAAAGAAAACAGCGTTTTAGCAAGACTCAAAACAATAGATCCCACATATTTTACAATACTCTTGAAACAATTTTACTGGGGCATTATTTTAGTACTGATCTGTTATTGAGTTAGTTTCTTCCTGACCTGGATGAGCGTAGCCCTGGAGGAGGTCCTGGCCGCCAGAAACCCGGTCTCTCCCCTCCTTCAGAACAGGCATGTGCAGAACTGGAGAGTACTCCGTTTTCAGTTTAACACCCATCTTCATTTTGTGGCTAGGATTCAGGAAACAATTATGCATTTTAATGTAGAGGCATTAAAGTGATTCTTCATTCACTTAGATATACACTGTTTAATTTAATGAATGATAATCTTAAACATCAACTTAGAACTAGTTCAGACAAAGGGTGAACTAGTGCGCCAGTAAGAAATTGGGATGCAAAATATTAGATCAAAATATATTTGAGATACTATAGTTAAGTATCTTAGTAAAGATATAAATCACAGCTAAACCACATTTTCTCCACCATTATTAACACTCATTACTGCCTCTGAGCCTCAGGAATGGATCACTTAATGTTTAACAACAATAACAAATTTTGCTGGACAATAATTGCCCTAGAAGTTATTGTAGTAAATAGAATATTGTTGTTTTGAGACCATTTTAAACTAATGTAATAATAATGGATGTACACCCTGTGAATGATCAATAAACTTTAATTTCTAAAGAACATTTAACACTGCAACTGGAATATATTTTTAATTTTCAATATAAATTAACAAAACAACCGAAACAATAAACAAGACGGCTGAACTCTGTAAACAAATTTGCCCTTCAAATAAATATTAATCACTTGGCTCAGAAAAGAAAAAACATGCAAAACTACCAGTCAGGAGTTTTGTAAACACAAAGTGCAAATTAACAACAAAAACACTCAGTTTGAAAGACAAGACATTTCATTGTACTGTTCCACTAGGGATAGATGGACCATATCTGCCTTCTCTCATCCAGTCTCTTCGGTACAAAGGAGGGAGACACATGGGGAAAACAATCAAGCATGCAAATGGAAATTATTGTGACTGGAGAAATTATTGAGCTCATTAGAATTTATCATGCGATTAATTGATTTATTGTGACAGGCCTAGCTCCACTTATTATTTAGGTGACTTCTTAAGGCAACTGGTTGGACTGAATTAATTTAGGGCTGTTAATGAAGTTAAAGTTGCTGTAAAACAGTGAATACTTTTACGAATCTATAAACAGCCGGAAGGGAAATTCAGGCGAGGTGTTACCTGTCTTCGTCCAGGGCAATGGTCTTAGCATGGTCAGACACAAACATGTCATGAGTCCTTTTCAGAGACCTGAAGACCAGAGTGTGGACAGAGTGCTTCTGGACCTCCTGTGGAAATAGAAAACGTTAGCTTAAACAACTATATAACTTATGAAGAAAGCTACAGTTCTGGAAATAAACCGACTTGTCTTAAACATGAACACAATAAATTGTTAACTGTTCCAGCAATTAGCCAGTCCCATCAGTCTGTGTGTACCGTAGCAACTTAGCTGGAATAACAAAGAGTTAGTGATGAACAACAAATGGTCTTACCTCCGTCATTGTGAGGATAAATATAGTTAATTATGACAATAATCAGGATATGGATTTATTTCTGAGCAATTAAATCGGTACCAAGCATTCGACAGAGTATGCGAACCGCTGTGAAACAAGGCAGATACCCCGGAAATAAACAGACCAGCTGTCGATGGAATACCATTAGCGCCACCTAGCAGTCAGGAGGATCCAAGCCGTCTCAAAATATAAACGTACATTAAACATTAAAACTAAACAAAAAGACGTATATTTTCACGTCCAGCTCAACTGGGTGTTGCTACTGAGAAACATCTATATTATACATCTTGTAATTTGTTTGGGGGTAAATAGAGACTTTAAGGAATGATTTATGATTTAGAAATCTAATTAAAGGTAGTACCTCACCTGTAACCATTTTACTGATATGATATTCTGTGATATGTCTTAATCCCTATTTTCTACACTATGAATGCTCACAGATTGTAGAGTTACTCTCACTGGCACATTATATATATATAGATATATATCTATATATATATATATATATATATATATATATATATATATATATATATATATATATATATATATATATATATATATATATATATATCTATATATATCTATATATATATATATATATATATATATATATATATATATATATATATATATATATATATCTATATATATATATATATATATATATATATATATATATATATATATATATATATATATATATATATATATATATATATATATATATATCTATATATATATATATATATATATATATATATTCTATATATATATATATATATATATATATATATATATATATATATATATATATATAATATATATATATATATATATATATATATATATATATATATATATATATATATATATATATATATATATATATAAATGGATGAAAGGATATTATCCGTCCATCCAGGGGAGCTGGTGCCTATTTCCAGGGTTCATTGGGTGAGAATCAGAGTACACCCTGGACACGCTGACAGTTATGTAATATTATATTCCAATAAAATCACAAGGTTATTTATTATCAGATTTTTACAACTATACAGGTTTGCCTAATTTAAACTTGACTGACAGAGACAACTTCTACTTTTTATCTGTGATAACAGTGTGACAGTTTTGGTCCAAAGAAGATGAGATTGTTTGTTGACTCACAGTAACATGTTTATTTACTCTGGTTTCGTGCCAGTAGCAATTGTTCCGTCTGAAAGGTCCAAACTCCATCTGACTCACTGACAGCGGATCCAAATGACAAGGTCATTTGGTAGGACTTTCAAACGTTTAATGTTGGAGATTAAACTACAGAATCCTAACACAATATGCAAACAGATAAGCTGATTTACTTTTCCAACTCTTACATGACAGTATTTTTGATCACGTACAATAAAGAAATGGTGGACCTAGACAAGATAAAATCTTATTTGGTTTTTCTACAAAACAAGATGGTGAAACACACAACATACGGAATCAATCTGAAATGTAAGTTGGGCCAGACAGCATAAAAAATGCTGCTCCTTTCAAAGTCAAACATAGAGCAAGCAAAAAAATAATAATTAAAAAAAAAAAACTAAGTAAATTCTATGATTCAGCAGCTTGTAAAATAACCTTTAGCTGCACTAACTACAAGTAGATGTTCTCTGTTTGCCCTAGGCAGTCTTTCACATCATTGTATGGACATTTGTTTAGCACAGTGTCTGTGTTTAGGGCTTTATTTTATGCCCTTCTCTGATAAATCCCCAACAATATTTCTTGTCATGTTGAGGTTTGGACACATTTATCATTGCAGCACATTAATTGTTTTATTTTTCATTCATTCTGTTGTAGATTTGTTGCTGTGTTTGGGATGATCGTCCTGTTTAATGGCTCAATTTGGGCCAAGGCACATACTGTATCTGACTGTAGAATATTTTTTTAAAATCATAAGAGTTTATCGATTCACTGCAAGATGCCCAGGTCCTATGGCTGCAAATCAAGTCCAATCATTATTCCTTCCAGCAGATGGTGTGCTAAAACTGTGTTTGGTTTTCTCTAGACATGAAGCTGCATTATGGCAAATATCTGTATCTTAAAGGGGACATATCATTAAAATTCCCTTAAATGCTTTGCGTAGTGAATTAAGAGTGTCTAGGAGTGCAAAGAGCAAATGTTTGTCACCCCATGTGTTGTGGAGATACTTTTGTAAAATGTGTTGGATCATATTTTTTAAGCTGTTTAGTTTTCTCTATGATCTATTATGTTTTTTGAACTATTACGTCACAGTACTTGCACTAGAACTGCCAAACTTGGTCATGGATTTCCGCCTAAACGCTGAGCTAATCCGCCATCTTTATTCCTCGCTGTGAGTTTGTAGTCCAAGTTTAGGTATGCCAAAAGCACAAGTGTCAAAATGTTCTGTTTTTCCCCACACAACTCTTTACACGTCTCCCAGCATCAGAACTGCTTCGAAGTGTGTGGTTAAGTTTGATTTCTAATGGTAATGAGCCTGAGCCCGAATCTGTGGCTAAAGTGGTTTTTGTTTGCACAAAACACTTCAAAGACGAGTGCTTCAGTAACCTCCGCCAGTATCAACAAGGGTTTTCTGAAAGACTTCGTCTTATCGAGGGCTCAATCCCTTCTAAATATGAAAATGGTGGACACAGCTCCAATTAACACTAAAATGACTGCAAACAGTATTTTTGGAGTTTCATTTAATGCCTCTTGGACAATGTTTTGATAGCATTAGCATCGGACTTTCTGCTTATGTTAGCGCTATGTGCTAGGTGTTTTAGCTCCCCGATTACACATGTCTTTTTAATACTACCATCACAGGTGAAGGCAGAGTATAATTTATTATATTATTGTATTATTATATCATATTATATTATTATGCCTATCTGGTTACGTATCCGTGTCTGTGTTTTGAAAGAGTTTGTTGACTGTAAAAGTTGACAGGTTCACATGCTACTTTGAAATTGCTAAGGTTTTTACCTTTCTTCATGTAGTATACCTGCTTAGAAAACAAAGTTGTCATGATTTAGTATAATCTTTTCTCTTTATATCGTAAGAAAACCCATTTTTCATAGCTTTGAAGTTCGTATTGTTTTAGCTGTGGTATTGCAGATCGATGTAAATCATAGTACAATACTATTTGTTTTAACGAGGTTTTAGGTCATTAAACAGTCGTGGTTTTTTTTAGCGTCTCTTCTGACTATTTAAAAAAAAGAATTTGACGAATAAAAACTTTCTGCAGTGCTAGCTTGCCGGTTCTCTATCAAACTACAAAAATGGCTGAATGGGGTGGAATGGAATGTTCAGCGACCTGGAGGGGGGCGTGGTATGCAGCACGTCCTACACATTTAAAGGGGCTGCACCAAAATGAGTCATTCTGCAAACCCTGTTCAGACACCTCTGAACGGGGGTAGAAGAGGAGCCTACAGAACTACTATAATAAAAAATTCAGACCTAATAACTGCAGTTCCACTATATATAGACCACAACTAAATGATTTATATGTGAAAAGGAAGAATTTAAAAGCATGATATGTCTACTTTAAAGTAGGCTCGTGTTTTTGTTTTGTTTTTTTCACTTGAGAATTGCCTGGTCTAACCTTGGAGTGAATATGTTGGGATGTTCATTCCTCAGAAAATTTGAACTATCTTAAATGTGTTCTACTTTTGAATAATGTTTCCTTGTACAAGGTGGACTCAAAATAATTTGATAAAGGTACCATAAAATAGACCTGTCAGCACCAGATTAGCAAACCCACCAAACCTCCTGTTTTTATCAAATTGATTATCAGAAAGCCAATCAAACAAATGTAATTAGTAGCTGATGACTACTACCTTCTCTCATAAATCACATGAAAGTAGCGAAGGAGTAGTTGCCGTAATTTTAGGATTATAAACCGCTACCTTTTTTACACCCTATACAACGATGCAGCTAATTTATAGATTTGTGTCCTTGAGCAGAGTTTGAAAAAAACGCACGTCCTAAATTAAAATTAGAAAAGCCACCCATCTCTCTATCCCCATATTGTGATCTAACTTTTGATACTTTTCCAATAAAATGTCTGTTAATAAGACGCATGGCTGTGCTCTTCCAGTGGAGAGCCGAGATTCAGGGCTGCTGTGCGAGGGGAGCTGCTTATGAGCTCTCTGACACAAGAGAGGAGTGGAGGTTAACACCGCTGGTCGGTCGGTGGATACTGGTTTCATGTCAGAACAACCCCACAACTTAATCAGTTGGTCCTGGACCCATTCAGGACATTTCGTTAAAATTTCATCGAAATCCGTCCAGAACTTTATGAGTTATGTTGCTAATAGACAGACAGATAGACAGGCACGAAAACATTACATCCTGGCGGAGGTCTTTCTGTGTAAATATATAATGTTAAAACATGAAAACCTGCGGCTTTTATTCAGGTGCGCTTTATATTTGTACAAAATGTATTTTCTTTAAAAATTTTGCTGGTGCGCCTTATATTCAGATGCGCTTAATAGTCCAAAAATTACGGTAGTTATTTACACACAGTTTTTCTTTGTTTTTGTGTTTTATATGTAATGCTGGAGAAGACTCTGTTATCTATTTAAAACAATTGATGTCAGATTTAAATGATAGAACTTGTTGAAAGATTAGAAGTGTGAATTATGAAAGCTGTGTCTGTGGCAGAATTTTCTATTTTAAAAAGTGTCTGATTTATTTCAGTACATGACCAGTATTCAGTATCATGTATGCCAATGCACCAGTGTTTTAGTTATTCATAATAAGGGATTTAATAGCCCAAACAGTAAGAAATCTTTCAATTGCAATGACATCAAACAGCAAAATAATATTAAAGAGGGATCCAATGGTAACCATTTATTTCATGTATATACTTAAGAGCAATGTTTTAATTTATTTTTTATTTTTTTTCAATATCATAAAAGTAGGTCTAAGGACCTCATATAAAATCTATTACACTCAGTAGATGAACTATGTGCCTGAAAGAAAAGTTAACTTCATAATTCTGTTAGATCAGATTCACATAATTTGCTTATGTGTTAACACATAAGCAAATTATGGAAACATCACAGAGAACACATGATGATTGGAGGCTTTTTGATTCTGAGCTGATTTGAGAGTCGTCAGGGAAAGTAAACTACAAAAAATGTCTCCGGTTTAAGCATCTCCGAGTCCTCCAAACTGTTTGATCCCAGTCTGCTGTCCGCCTCCTGCTGCGATGCGGCTCAGGGGAATGAGCTTCATGGTGGTCTCTTTCAGGGAGTACCAACGATTGTGCCATGTGACCCAAATGATGCCGTTGTCAAAGCCAAACTCACCGGCATCCTTTTCGCTGTACCTGCCACCTGGTAGGACACAGAAAAGACAATTCAAATGTCGACTGATTAAACAGATTAAGGTTTCAACAAGAGTTTTGTTCTATTTCATTTGCATCTACAGCCTTGTAGCTGGTTTTGGTCAGAGGGTCGTACCTGTGTAGTATTTTCCATTCAAATGTGCAGCGTGGCATTGGTTCATCCACCAGCCGGAGCCGTCCTGCTGGGCACAGTTGCCTGAGTACTTGTCGTTGTCTTTGTCGTGAGTACTGAACTGCATGCCATTGTGTGATGTGAAGAACTTGTCGCTGGGGTCGTCTCCAAAGTCAAAGCCATCGAAGGCATCGCCAGCATCACCACCAAAGTAGTAACCGTAGGTGAGTCGATACATGTCAGCCTCAGAGCCGATTCTGAACATATTGTAATCAGCATACCTGCAGACAAACAAGCTTTGTTTTTAGCTTCTTGTTGTTCTTCTTACTCACTGAATTTGCTGTCTGGGTTAGCCAGATCTCTAAGGGGTCATGTTTGACATCTTTCCTTACATAATACATGAGTGTGTGGGTGGTTGTGTATTTGTACTTTTTGTTACCCTCCCAGTCAACAAGCTCAATCCTTAGCACGGTTGGGAGGGGTGAGCTGGTCGTCAGCAGATGGATCTTCTCGTTACCAAGCCAAAATTCTGTTGTGTCATCTGGGGAGAGGTACCCAAAGCCCTCCCTGTACTGGATCCAGTCCTTGAAGAAGTCCACACTACCGTCACGCCTCTGTGGATATAGAACAGTTGAAAGAGTCAAAACTTACAGACTTTACATCAGGACTGAGAACTTAAATTCTGTATGACTCAGAATTACATTAAAACAGTAACTAAATGGATGCATACCCTTTGTATTACAGTGAAGCCACGACCGAAGTTGTCAATCTCACAATAGACTAAGAACTGTTCCGGTGCTTTAGCTGGCCTTACATAGTACAGACCGCTGGTGGTGGCACCTTTGTTTGCAACATCCTGGCAGTCTGATAAAAAAAAAAATATATATATATATATATATATATCAACATAAACTCTGTTAACAGGTATAGGTTATTCCATAAAAAAAACAATGGTGAGGTTTGGGCCTTAAAAATCACAAAGTTAAAACTCATCACAGGTTATAGCCAGAGCAAACATGTGTCCTTTGCCATAAAGCACTGTATTGATTTTTTCCTTTAACTAAACACGGAACAAGGACAAATGTTCTGCTCAGGTCAGATTGAGAAACTTCTTTTGAAATAGGAATGTACCAATGGTCACAGAGAGTCAGATTGTGTTTTTCTCTCTCACCAGTTTTTTGTTTTTACCTGTTCCTGTGATAGGTTGGATCTCGACCGTGTCCCTGCAGGGCTCGCTGCATTTCTGCTGCAGCTGGAGGGCCAGTTTCTTCAAGTCTCCCATCCTCCTCTCATTGGATGAGATTAAATTCTGAAGTTCACTGAGAAAAGGGAGACAAATCTTATTTGTTTGAGGTCAGTTGTATTTCAAACTAAAAATCCAGCATCAATGTTGACTATCAAGATATACTCAAATAAAACAGAAAGATAAGAAACTGTAATAAAAACAGCAATAATGATAAAAAATAAATAAAATGAAAAGTTTTATAAAAGAATTAGAAAGGTTATGGAAGCAACCAAGAAAGTATTATCAAAAAGAAAATGAAAAAGATAGAAAAATACACAGGAGAAAAATATTGTAAATATAAATGGAAAAAATAGGAAAGAAATCCAGCAGCTACTCCCTTTCAACTAAAAAAGCTACAACAACAGTACCACTACTGCAAATAATACTAATAACAATACTACTACTACTACTACTACTACTACTACTACTACTACTACTAATAATAATAATAATAATAATAATAATAATAATAATAATAATAGTAATAGTAATAATAATACATCAAAGAATCAGAAAATGTATACAAAGAACTAATTAAGTTTAGGAAAAGCAAAACTAGAAATGGATAAATTTATCATTTGTCATATTAGAAGTTTACATAAGAGAAACTGTAATTATTTTAGATTTAATGTTTGTATTTATATACCAATGTGTTTATATGCTTCTCTTTGCTTTTGAAATATTTCCTGAAAAAGTGACACACCCCAAAATAAACAGATTTAAAAGAGTAAACCTGAATAAAATCTTAAAGGCATCAAGTAAATCAAATTGACTCAAAAGAGGATTTCTTTGAACGCTAATTCTGTGGAGCAGAATTGAAATGCTTATAGTAACTCACATCATCTGCTGTTCTTGTGCAACTATTGTCTTTTCAAATCGCAAAACATCATCCAGCATACTGGAGGACTTCTTGTAGTATGGATCTGAAATAAAAAAGTTAGGTTTGATCTGTTTTTTTCCAAGAGGTAATAAAGCAAACAACAACTTTTTATACATTTAGGAACATAATCATACCACACAGTTATTTAGTAATATGACAAACTATGAACTGAAATAAATTTTTTTTTTTACCAGGCTGGGAAGACTTTTGAGCTGAGGTGGTCGAGTCTTTCATGTATGTAATTGTTTCATCAGCTCCTTCAGTATAATTGGCAATTAACTCCAGTTGATTTTGCATTGAAGTCAGGTCTTCCTTTACGCCTGGTAAATACCTGAACATGTAATCAGCAACTCCACATGTGGTAGGGCAGTACTTTCCCTGTTCATTGACAGCGTTTGTAGAAAATTATATTTAAATAAAACAATTGACACTGCAGCATGCATATTTATGATACTGCATCATACTTACAAAGCCATCGTTCATGTTACATGTTCCAATGTTATCTCCTCTGATTTGCTGCATAAAAAATGTCATTTTAGATTGTTTTTGTTGTTATTGCTTTTAGTAAATTATTTGAGCTAACAATGAAACAAACACATATATGATTCCAAACTTACAGCTGACGAGGAGGAGAAAAGTAGGACAATAACTCCTGCTGTGCTAAAAAGTGTCAGAGCCATGTTGAACTGGCCACCAGTTGTGAGTTTTGGTGTCCTGGGGTAGTGAAGAGCTGCTCAGCAGTCTGGGATATTTATCTGAACAAGGTCCTCTGTTTAACCTTTGATAAAGTGGTCATGTGCGAACATCCCACTCACTTTGTTGTCCTCAAAACTGTGACTCAAACCTCTGATAGCTGCCAATTCCGAGATGTGACGATTCCTGACTGACAGTGGCTGTCGGTAAATTAGGAACACGGCCGGGGAAGAGTAGTACACTTAGTTTATGCCAGTGCTGCTGATGAACACAAAGCTGGAAAAAGATGACTCAGAGTTTACCTCTGCATTGATTTCTGTCAAACTGATAATTTTTCCGTTAAGATTTGAACATCATGTTTCGAGTCTGCTGACTCATTATTGATAAATGTCAGTGATAGTTCACCAAAATGTCATAATAATCAAGACGTTTTGAAAAAAATACAGAAAGAACACCTATATGGAAATATAAAATTTGAATTCCACACCGAATTTGTGGAACTTTTTATATCCAGCCAAATCAAATTTACCCTAAACACAAGGAAATGATCAAATTTATTTTGGAAATATAAACGAGCAAATCTGAGGCATGATGTTTAATGATTTAGTGGTTGTGATTCTTCTGTTTATAATTTATTGAGAGTTTTACAGTTAGTAGATTAGTTTATACGTGAATATTTAAAATATTGCTGTTTTTAAACTGTAGAAGGACTAATGACCTCATTTTATCAATGATTTTTTTCTGGCATTTCTTAGAGGCCTTTTTTATTTGCCAATTTAGACACTCAATGCTGTAGATAAGCCCACCTCGTTCAACTTATCAGAGAGGGAGGATTTTTTTCTTCTTACTTAAACTCTAATTATGAAGTTCAATAAGTTTGTGTACATTTAGTCTGCATACGTCTTAAACCAGTAAATGAATTATCTTACTTTTACTAGCCACCCCTTCTAGAAACTTGTCAAAGTTCAAAACAAGTCAACTTTATAAATTTAATCAGCTAATTCTGAGAGGTTTTTCTTTGCCTTTTTACACTCTCGAACAGTGTTTCCCAAACTTTCCAGCTTCTGACCCACAAAATAAAACTTTAAAAGGCCTGTGACCCTGAGTCACAGTGGTACAATGGCAACAGAATCAACATCAACGGCCAATTCAGCATATTGACAAATACACTCACTGACCACTTTATTAGGCACACCTGTCCAACTGCTCGTTAATGCAAATTTCTGATCAGTCAATCACATGGCGGCAACTCAATGCATTTAGGCATGTAGACATGGTCAAGACAATCTGCTGCAGTTCAAACCAAGCATCAGAATGGGGAAGAAGGGTGATTTAAGTGACTTTGAACGTGGCATGGTTGTTGGTGCCAGACAGGCTGGTCTGAGTATTTCAGAAACTGCTGATCTACTGGGATTTTCACGCACAACCATCTCTAGGGTTTACAGAGAATGGTTCGAAAAAGGGAAAATATCCAGTAAGCGGCAGTTCTGTGGGCGAAAATGCATTGTTGATGCCAGAGGTCAGAGGAGAATGGCCAGACTGGTTCGAGCTGATAGACAGGCAACAGTAACTCAAATAACCACTTGTTAAAACCAAGGTATGCAGAAGAGCATCTCTGAACTCACAACACATCTAACCTTGAGGCAGATGGGCTACAGCAGCAGAAGACCACACCGGTCTCCCCTCCTTTCAGCTAAGAACAGGAAACTGAAGCTACAATTCGCACAGGTTCACTAAAATAGGACAATCGAAGATTGGAAAAATGTTGCCTGGTCTGATGAGTCTCGACTTCTGCTGCGACATTCGGATGGTAAGACAGAATTTTGCGTCAACAACATGAAAGCATGGATCCATCCTGCCTTATATCAACGGTTCAGGCTGCTGGTGGTGGTGTAATGGTGTGGGGGACATTTTATTGGGACACTTTGGGACCCTTAGTACCAATTGAGCATTGTTGCAACGTCACAGCCTACCTGAGTATTGTTGCTGACCATGTCCATCCCTTTATGACCACAGTGTACCCATCTTCTGATGGCTACTTCCAGCAGGATAATGCACCATGTCATAAAGCTCGAATCATCTCAGACCGATTTCTTGAACATAACAATGAGTTCACTGTACTCAAATGGCCTCCACAGTCACCAGATCTCAATCCAATAGAGCACCTTTGGGATGTGGTGGAACGGGAGATTCGCTTTATGGATGTGCAGCTGACAAATCTGCAGCAACTGTTCGATGCTATCATGTCAATATGGATTGAAATCTCTGAGGAATGTTTCCAGTACCTTGTTAAATCTATGCCACGAAGGATTAAGGCAGTTTTGAAGGCAAAAGGGGGTCCAACCCGGTACTAGCAAGGTGTACCTAATAAAGTGGCCAGTGAGTGTCTTTTCCTCCATTTATAAAATGTTGATGCTTTCTCACTGTTATTTCTTGCATTTAAGTTATTTTCTCAAGAAGATCTCAAGAACCCACACTTACTAGTTTATGACCACAAGTGGGGTCCCGACCCCAACTTTGGGATCTACTGCTCTGGAATAATAAGCCACTCTCTGTGGGGCGGCTGAAGTTCAGTGGTAGAGTTGTCAGCCTGCAACCCAGAAATCTGGCTTCCGCCTGCTACATGTCGTTGTGTCCTTGGGCAAGACACTTCACCTACTGCAGTAAGCCAGAGGGGCCGATGGCGTGAAATGGCAGCCTCGGTTCTGTCAGTCTGCCCCAGGGCAGCTGTGGCTACAATCGTAGCTTGCTTCAACCAGTGTGTGAATGTGAGAGTGAATGAATAATGGAGTTGTAAAGTGCTTTGAGGGTCTCGAAAAGCGCTATATAAATGCAAGGGAGACAGACTCCAGAGACCCCCACAGGATTACTATATGCCTGATACAGTTGTAAGTCCACAGCTCAGAACAGGAGGAGTATTTCTGTCGCACAAACCCTTGGGAGCAAGACTGCCCAGCACTTGGTAGGGTAAACAACCTCCATTAGAAACAACCAATGAAGGAAACTTTTCCCATTAGGCCCATGACATTACTAGAACCCTAAATGTCATCCCAACACCACCATTTTCTGCAGAGCAAAGGCAGGAGAAGGGAGGGCCATGTCAGGCCTCCTGCTCTTAGCCTCTTCATCCTTGTCCCTGGTGCATGCATTTAATACTAATTCATTTTATTTTAAGCCGCCTTTCTGGCACTCAAGGACACCATACAACACCTAAAAACAATAAATCACACAAAAACAAGTGCAAAAACATGACAGAGATTAAAATAAGACACTGTTTTTATGTTTGTGGGATGAAAGCAAGTTTAAACAGATGAGTCTTGAGCGACGATGTGAAAAGACAGAGAGAAGTTATATTTCTAAAGTCAGAGGGAAGTGAGTTCCAGAGCCACTGAAAGCCCTGCTCCCCATGGTGGTGAGGAGAGCACATCGGACAGAAGAATGAAGAGAGGAAGATGACCGAAGAGAATGGGAGTGGAGATGTGGAAGAGATCCTAGAGATGTGGAGGAGCAAGGTTGTGAATGGCTTTGAAAGTAAGCAAGAGTATTTTGAATTTGATATGGAACTGAACTGGAAGCCAGTGAAGCTGCAGGAGAACTAGAGTAATGTGATGAATGGATGGGGTTCTGGTGATGATATAAGCGGCTGAATTCTGGACCAACTGAAGCTTATGGAGATATTTGTGTGTGAGACCAAAGAGAAGCGAACTGCAATAATGTAGCCGAGAGGTGACAAGGCTATGGACAAGAACGGCATTTGTATGTATTGAAGTATTATGTTGCTATAAACAAATGTGTAAGTCTAAAGCGCATTAACATTCATACCATACACAAAGTCTTGACTGGTAGGAAACATGGTAGAGACTGTGGCTAGGCACTCCCAAGAGAGAGAGAGGTGCACAAACAGGGGGTGCCATCCCAGACAGGAGCAGTCTGGTAGAACTCAGGCCTGCAGCTGTACCAGGCACTCTGCCAACACCCCAGAAACCCCCTGGACCAACTATTGTCATCTTTTACAATAATTAATTAGCCATATCTGGGAGACTTTTCACTATACCTAATGAGACATTCTAAGGAATCCATATGTTAACAAGATTTTCTTCACAGAACCTACAAGAGAAGTATGGTTTTCCTTTATTTTTCCAAATTCTTTTAAATATTTTTAAGCAACATGGGTATAATTTATGCAAAGATACTTTACAAATGCTTTTATTCTGAGATAGTATGCATAACTTTCAAATTGAATGTGTAAATGAAGGTCAGCATTTTTGGGTATATTTCGTAATAAGACCTAAAGGAGTCTTTCATGGGTATGTGTTATGAAAAGCTCCTACAGGAAGGACGATCTTAGGGCAGACCCAAGGTTAACAGCAGAGATTAGATCTCATGGCTGACATGGAAACAACTGAGCTGTTCCAGTTGAGCTGGAAGATGTAGCTAGGGAGAGGATGGATAGATGGATGGGTGGATGGATGGATGGATGGATGGATGGATGGATGGATGGATGGATAGATGGATGATAGATGGATGGTTGGATGGAATTGTATTTATGACATACCAAATGAAGATATTAGTAGCTGTTTCTAAGCTACCTTCTAGTAATTGTCATTGGTTTTTGCAACTGATGGAAGAACATACCACCAAGCTTTCAGTAAATTGTTCAATCCATGTATCTAATTTTCATTTTGCATTTAATTAATGTTGATTTTTATAACAGCAAAATTATTTTCACCTCTCCTCTCACCCCGTGACTGCTGGAGATAGGCACCAGCCCCCCGGCAATGGATGGATGGAAAATTATTTTCACATCATATTCCCCAAAAAACAGGAAGATAGCTTTAATGCTTCTCAGGAATTGAAGTATGTTTTATCTGGGAAGTTTTGGAAAGGTTCCCTGCCTTAATTCATCATAACCACTAGTGGGAGTAAAAGTACAAAATAAGACAATATAGTTCATACACTTACAGCGCATGAAAAAACTGCTGAGCTATAAAACTTTAAGAGGTAGGCAATAATGAATTTTAATATCATAGAGAAAGTGTCAAGAAATTCTCCTCCCAAATCCCCAAAAATGAAATCTGAAAACATTATCAGGTATTAAACCACAATGCATCAATATCAAATCAAACTTTATTTATAAAGTGCTTTTAATACAAGATGTATGAATAAAGACATGGTAAAGACATGATCATAGTTATACACCCCCTTCTGCCATGCGCGCACACACTTAAAAGCAACAGTAAACAAGGACATTGGGCCGAGTATGGATGAGCCAGGTAAGGAAACGCCATCAGGGGAGCCACCTGCATCAGCAGATCGACAGCAAAAGCCGAGGCACCGGCCCAGGGCGCCCAGTGGAGGGAAGGCTGAGACCCCCACCTCCACCCCAAGCTTCACCTGGAGAGTACCAAGGCAGCCACAGCCGAACCACCGCTCTTGTGGCAGAGCGCTCCCACAGAGGAAACACTGGAAGGAAGATTAAAATGACAGGTTAAAATATTAAAATACAGAGTAGATAAGCATGAGATTAAATAGTAAAACACTGATAAAATTTAGAATAATTTAGTGTAAAACATTGATAAAGTTTAATCAGGTAAAACATGCAGAGTAATTAAGCAGATACTAATAAATAAAAATCAATTAAAAGCTAGGCTAAAAAGGTGAGTCTTGAGCCTGTTCTTAAAAACATGAACGTTTTCTGTAGCCCTAAGGTCCTCCGGCAGCCTTTTCCAGAGGTGAGCGCCATAAAACTGGAGAGACGCCTCACCATGAGTGTGTGTCCTGACTTTTGGGATGACAAGGAGACGGCTGCCAGAGGAGCGCAGAGACCACGAAGGTTCATATGGTAAAAACAGTTCTGAAAGATGAGAAGCCCCAAGACCATCAAGACACTTAAAAACCATTAAAAGAAACTTTAAATCGATCCTAAGACACACGGGGAGCCAATGCAGTGATTTTAAGACCGGTGTAATGTGCTCCTGCCTCTTGGTCTTTGTCAGGACACGTGCTGTTGAAATTTTTGGTAGTTGTAAACCTGACATGCTCTTTTTGGGAAGACCAGAAAGCATGGCATTACAGTAATCAATCCTACTGGTGATGAAAGCATGCATCAGTTTTTCCGTGTTGGCCCGAGAGAGAATGGGGCGGACTCTGGCAATGTTTTTTAGTTGATAAAAACCTATTTTAGTAATATTTTTAATGTGAGAGATAAAAGTCAGCTCAGAGTCAAAGATTACACCCAGGTTCTTCACTTGTAAAGAAGGATTAAAATACAGTGATTGTAGTTTTGGTAAAAGTTTCTCTCTATGAGCCTCAGGACCGATAACTAAAACTTCAGTTTTGTCCTGGTTGAGTTGGAGAAAGTTTTCTGCCATCCAGGATTTGATGTCTAAGATGCAGTTAAAAAGTGAATCTATTGGCCATGTGTCATCGGGAGAAATGGAGATGTACAACTGTGTATCGTCAGCATAGCTGTGAAAGTTAACTCCATGTCTTCTGATGACACTGCCAAGAGGAGTGAATAGTCTGATTGCGCATGCGTCAGCGTCCATTCAACAGAGGTACCTGCTAACTTTGGCTCCCTAATTAACACAGTTTTAACTGCTTTGAAATCGTTTTTATAGCTAGTTTTAACTGATTTTAACACCACTGACTTTTACCAATTTGTTTTTATCGGGGGCGTTTTGAATCCGAGCACAGATTACTTTTTATTTCATCATGCCTTCACTCACCTGTACCCCCAAATGGGATGGCTGTTTTAAATTAACACAGAAAGTTCTGGAGCTAGAGCAGAGGATCTCCACGCTCCATCAAATCCAGGACAACAAGCGCGACGTGCACATCATATTCGGTCGGACTTTCGCCGCTGCCAACAGCGCTCAGTTGGCGGACACAATTCCCTGCCAGCCCGGTGAAGCTGCAGAGGGGGAATCCATTGGTGGACTCGGACTGCCGAATGCCGGCGGTGCAACAACAGGAGGACCGCTGGGTCCATCAGCCTCTACCTCCACCTGTAGATCCTCGTAGTCCTGAGGATGCAGGATAAGTTGTAGCAGAGGCAGAAGCTGGCAGAGTGCCTTGATCTACTACAGGTGAATCCTGGGTGACGGGAGGGTGGAGACATGGTCTAGCTGGTCCTAGATGAGGCCAGCCAAAAACACCTCTGGGTTGAGGTCTGCTGAGTCCATCTTTAAGGCCAGATCATTCTGTCAGAGGTGTGTGATGTACGGAGCCAAATGCAGATGCCGGTAGAAGGTGAAGGATATTAAAGGTGATGATGATGTTGACGACAGGAACGAGGAGACAGGACATCAGGCAGGAAGGAGATGGCAGGACAACACACCATGGAGATAAGACACAACACAATGATCCGGCGCTGAGTGAAGGGAAGTGACGGGTTATAAAGGCAGGAGGTATGTAGGATCCGGTGTGAATGATTGGAGATAGGTGCAGGACATGAGCAATCAGGGGCAGAGCCCTAGAGGATCTGACACTATTATCAGGAATGTAAGGATGAGAGGAGGCCTCACTTTGTGTTTTCCTGGAGCCACCGTAAAGGACATTGCTGAACAGATCCTGGACCATATCCAACTTCACAGATCTGTGAGCAGAGTTATAATTCACGCTGGAACAAATGACATTCGTAAACAGCAGTCTGAGCTCCTGAAGCTGGATTTTATTCATTTGTTTAATATTTTAAAATACACACATGTGTCTGTTTTTATTTCTGACCCCACCCCCACCGTCGGCAGAGGAATTGTTTGTTTTAGTAGGCTTTTATTTCTAAACACTTGGCTTTCCTCTGCCACCGTGATGCACAATATTGGTTTTGTAGACAATTTTAACATTTTCTGGAGCAAGAGTCAATTGTTTGGGCCAGATGGATTATATCTTAACAGACAAGGTACCCGCATGCTGGCAATGAGCCTGGCATGCCCACGCCAGATGTGGCATTTTTAAATGTTCGCTGTCTGCTGAATAAAACTTTTATAATAAATTACCTAATTTTAGACCATAATATTCATTGTTTATTTTTAATGCAAACATGGCTGAATGCAGATGCCCCTGCTCTTCTTACAGGGGCCACCCCACCAAATTGTAACTTCATTTATTGAACAAGGAGTTGCAAAAGCGGAAGTTGTGCTTCTTCGTGTGGCAACTGTTTATTTTGTCCACCATGTTGGTCAAGGAAAAAGCTCCTTAGATAAAGAGAAGTTAATATTTGTTGCATTTAAACTGGATCAAATGTTTATCAATTTTGCTGCTGATTGTTGTTTTTTAAAATATTCAAATGTATGTAGGAAAAAAACATTGGAACCGTAACGTATTATCCCTAGCTGGCATTAAATAATAATCACTGAGGGATGATTATATGTGTTATAGATGTGATTAGATAGAAGTGATTAGATAGATGTGATTAGATAGATGTTATTAAATAGCTAGCTAGAAAGCTAGATAGCTAGCTAGAAAGCTAGATAGCTAGCTTAGCTAGCTAGCTAGATAGATAGATAGAGAGATAGAAGATAGATAGATAAACCATCATCTACATTTTTCAAGCACTTTTACCACAACTCAGCTGTTCTGTTATGTTTGTTATGTCTGTTATGAGTCAGCAGCATCAGAAATGAGCTTTTGAGATTAACTGATATTTTTAACAAAAAGAACTTGATAAGGGCTCTAATTTTTCCATCCATCCATCCATCCATCCATCCATCCATCCATCCATCCATCCATCCATCCATCCATCCATCCATCCATCCATCCATCCATCCATCCATCCTCTCCCTAGCTACATCTTCCTACTCAACTGGAACAGCTCAGTTTTTTCCATGTCAGCCATGAGATTTTCTGTACCCGTCCATCCTAATGTAGGGTTGTGGGGGGGCTGGTGCCTATCTCCAGCAGTCAAGGGGCGAGAGGTGGGGTACACCCTGTACAGGTTGCCAGTCCATCGCAGGGCTCTAATTTTTGCAACACTTTTTTTTTATCACCAAATCTCCAAAAAAATAGAAAAAAACTGGAGGAAAGCTTGGAGAACAATGATGATTGAATAAAACTCAACATTAAAAAAAGAACAGAAAAAACAAAATGGAAGAGCAGATGTAAAAAAAAAGTTGCCCCCGGCCATCACCACCCCAGCTTGCAGTCTTGTCAGTCCTTAATTTTCCAGGATGGTCATCAGGATCCGAAAAACAGTGAAATGTTCCAATCATACCTTGTGATGGAATATAAATAAAAGCTGACAGGCTGTACAATGATTATCTTTAATCTATCTAGAGGTCAAGTATAGGAGGAGGAACTAAAGCTTTCCCCTGTATTCACATAATTACTAAACTGGCTAAAACATTTTTTTCGTACCATCCTCTATACGGAATGCTACCCCCTTCTACTTGACACCTTCTTCCGCTAAACTAATGTTAGCCCGGACTTTTGAATCATTCAGAGAGAACTCATCGGAGAAACGAGAAACAGCAACTGATGTTAATCTAACCCTTTGATATGCTGCATTTGTACACTTGTTACATCCAGAATAATTTGAACACCATGAGTAATTTGAACACTCTTTCTCTTTCGTTCGTTCTCTCTATCATGTAGCCTACAACTGCACAAAAATATACACAAAGAAAAACTTCTTTCTGTTTGGGTCTATTCCTGCTACATGAAGAAGAACAACTTCCACTGTTGCGATCACGTGGCTTCTGGGAAAGAGTGGAAATTTGTCCGCCATCTTGTCTGTGCCTCTCCGATTACATGTCACTTTGTTGCTGTTACAGCTCAATTCCCCTTCTGTGGGACAGCAAAGGATGATTCTATTCTGTTATATGTTTCAAATGAGGCAGTTCTGTTGGCACCTCGGAGCCATGACATTCAGAGAGAATGGGAGCTTTTCAAAGTCAGTTTACAGCTCAGCTGAGAATCAGGTCATTTAAGTTTTGGTCACTGGGAAAAAAGAGAAATGCTCCTTCTAGGTTGAAGTTTGTCCCTGCCTAAAGCCAATTAGTTCAGGTATATTGTCTGTAAAGGCAACCCAACTTGGCTTTCCAAATGCACTTATTAAGTCCTGATACATTATTGCTTCATTAAAAAACACACAAATTCTAGCTGTGTATTTAAATAGCTTCACTGAGTGCTGACATACATTCTGGCAGTTCTGTAAAGGTATCAACTTTAAATTGTGCAACCTAATCACAGGAAAAATGCATCACTGCCTGAACAGTTCTTGAACATTGGTGCTTTTTCAGGGGGAGTTCAGAACATATTACTGAGGATTACACAAGATTTTCCTCCTGCAATCTGCAAAACATTCTTGCTTTTCTGCACCAGGAAACTAAGTTATTGGATTGATTAAAAAGCAGCATACATGCATGTCTTTTGGAGAGACCAAAGACATGTTACATGTTTAAAAAACTGGTCTTAGAAAGATTAAAAAATATATTAATTTTCAAATCCTTAAACATTGATTATATTTCAATGTAAGGTTGCCAGAAATCATGTAGACATTCTTGTGAAAAAATAGCTTACAGGTTCAGAACTGTTTAGGTTTGTCCTTTTATCATAAATAGGCCCTATGTACACTGACCTTATCCTTCCACCACTTTGTATTTGCAGAGTTTCAGGAAGATATGTTTTTAATAAAGCGTTATTCAGCTGTAATCCTTCCAGGTGCCGCATGGTAAATTACATGTCTGGTCATGAGATCAAATAAACTGTGAGAATATATGTGACTTATCAAAGCTTATTAAATCATCATCTGTTGTCTCTGTGTTGACATTAATTGATAAGTGTTACCTTAAGTTACTTTCCTTTATTATGTGGAAACAGGACAGCTATAAAGCCATCTGACCTCAGAATGAACTCCCAAACCCATAAACTCAAACAGTGCTGAACTTTTCCTGAACTTCCCTAAAAGTGTGGAAATGACAGGTGGGAAATGTCTCTTTCTTTCTTCCACTGCCATGAAGTCAAACATACTTCTTCTAGAAGAGCATGTCAATGACCTGGATACATTCTTACACAACTTGGACCACAACAAGTTTTAAAGCAAAAAAAATAAATAAAACAAAAAGCTTATTTATCTTTTTTTCTTTTTTCTTTCTTTTTTTTTAAACGTGTCCTGTTTGGCTGTGTGGAGCTCAGAATTGGTGTCTGAGTACCAAGTAGAAGCCCAACAGATTTACTTTCACAAGCGGAGCAGTACAGCTTTTGCTATAGTCCTCCACTTGATATATGTGTGAAAAATCTTTATTATGAATTGTTGGGGTTTTTATTTCCTGATGTTATGGACACGGAGACGGAAAATTAAGGAGAAGAAAGAAGGAAGATGAAGAAGAGAGGTAGGAAACAAAAAGTCAAGAGAGAGGGTGAGTTGAAAATACAAGAGAGGAAGGGGAACAAAGAAAACACAGGAAGACATTGAAGTCTGCCTCCATACCCACAGGACGGCAGAGAGAGGGGGAAAAACAAAACAAAACACGAAAAAGGAACATCCACAAAACAAACCAAACATTGTGAACTAAGAATTACACAACCATATCACACAAATGTGTGTGTGTTAGCATGCTGGTGCATAGAAGGTTTCTCGATAAGAGTGTTCGATAGTTGGTGTGAGCAGGCATCAATCCGTCTCCCAGGAATCGATGCAGACATGAAGGAGATCGGAGCAAAGACGTCCAAAGGACCCCCAGAGCCCCAGGCGGACCCGGGTGGGGCCGACCGCATCCCCCAAGAGTGGAGCAAAGGAGAACCCCAGGGGAACATCCACCGGCCACTATGCAGGGGCCCGGGGGGCAGCAGAGACGAGCCCACGGGCCCCGCCGGCAACCGGGCGGGCCGGTCAATGGACTGGGAGAGCCGGGGCCCAGTGGCACCCCACCCCCCAGCAGGTACCCGACAAGGGACCGGCCGACGAGGGGCCCCCGGCACTGCAGGAGCCGCGGCCGGCCGCCATGCGCCGCCTCCACCCTAGGCCAATCCCCACCGCCAACATCCCAGCGCCCCACCGATAGCCGCAGGGGACGGACAGCATCCCCAGGCCGGGCTCAGCCAGCATCTGGACACCAAGTTGTACCAGCTCCCGGGTCCTGATCCCGCGCAACGCAGGGTGCCGAGACAAGGCATCCAACGAGGGCCAGGGCCGGTCCAACCCACCAATGAACCGGCCACGCACGGTGCGCACAGAACAGGTGATCAAACGAGCAGAGACGCCGGATCCGCATCCCGCCAAGCCACCGAGCAGGCACCACCCAACAATCCCAAACCTGGCACCTGTAAAAGAGGTGCCCCAACCAACCAAAGGAAGATATCGGCCCAGCGCATCGGCCGACCAACACACCGGCCCCCCCAGGTCCGGCCAGGCACGCACCAGGTCCGAACCGGATTGACCACCGATGCACCGGCAGGCAGGGGCCCCCGTCACCGGCGGGGAGTGACGGAGGGGAAATAGGCCCCCCATTAAGTGTAAGGCCTGAGGTGCGCCAGGCGAGGGGGCAGACCAAGATCCAACCTGACAGGTAGACAAAGACATACAGACACAGTCATATGTTCCCTCCCTCTTAAATCCATACATTCTCACTGACTCACCAAGACACCCAAAAAAATGACGCTGTACCCTCACTCACACACCCCATACACACTTTATGCTCCCAGGTCCAGGTACCGATGCCCCAGTAGAGCCACCAGCCCCCAGACCCGGGAGATGGACCCCCTACCTTCTAGGACGGAGACAAGCAGACCACCAAGGGCCCCACAGTGGCAAAGCAGCCCGACAGCCCAGGACCCCGACCAGACCACCTGTTCCTCCTCCGGACCCCAACCCCTGATGGGGATCCATCAGTGGAGGGAGGCCATGGCACACTTATTTATCTTTTTAAAGAAAGCAGTTTCCCCTAATTCCAAAATCTTGATCCGAATACTTAAGAAACAATGCTGCAGCAATGTTATTCTTGAAAGCTTGTGAGTACAACAACGTCTATCTGCCCAAAAGCAACAGGGTTTTTTTTCTTCTAAAAACAAAGTCTCCACAGTTTTCATTTAGTCTGACCAGGAATTAAACCTAAAGAGCCTTTGTAGGGTCTATTATTAGCCTCGGCTATAGATCCAGAGCTGAATGGCCTAACCCCCACCCCTCGGACACAGGACAAAGGTTTATTCTATTGCTACATCAGGATTCAGCGGGAGACCACAGATGGTGAGTAGATCTGGATGAATGTAGTATGATTCATAAAACATGCAGGAATGGTTGTCAGCTTGTTTCAAAACATTTTAAATAACTTTTACCATAAATAAAAACATTTTACAAGAAGAGTGATGGACTGTTTCCTGATTTATTGCTCTTGTTACAACATTTTCTTTGACCATCAGATTCTGTGACTCTAGGGGGCGCTGTTTCACTGATTCCTCATGAACGAATGTAGTGCCATTTTGTGAAAATCCTTAATGCCATTATTAAAATCTGATATGAGGTACAACATTGTTTTGCAAAGGGTATGGAATGGTAACATTAGATGACAGTACCTGTGAGCTGTTAGAATTGGTGACCTCTGAGCCACTGTCATTCTGTCACCTTTACATTCAAAAATTGTGAATTTCATAACTTAGCTATGCACACACTAGTTTCAACCCTCTCAAAATCTTACTTTCACGAGTGATGGATGGGTCACATAATATGATAGGAACATCTACTGTCACAATTGGTGACATATAGAGGAATTAACAAAACAGCCCCACTCATAATCACAGAATCTGATGGTCACGGAAAATGGTGTAACACTCTTCATGGCTTTTAGTTCAAAGTTATACTCGGTTTTATTGTGTGTGTCACTGCAAAGGAGGAAGCAACTGTTTTTAGTTCTGCCGATAGTTTATATTTTTTATTTTCTCCGTCCTCATAGCTGGATTACTCTAAACTCGAGGACTCTAGCGATTTTGCTCTCATTTGTCACATTTTTGGATCCACAAGTAACATCAGCACAATATCTCTCCTGTCATCATAGAGCAGTGATTTCCAAAGTCAACCCTCAAGAGCTGTATCTTACATATTTTAGTTTACTTGGTTCAACACAGTTCAATCAAATTATAGTTCTATTAGCAGGCCTCTGCAGAACTTTCTGATGTGCTGAGGAGGTAGCTGATTCCCTTGTATCAGTTGTGTTGGAGTAGAAACATCTGGAACCAGGAGGACACTTACTTTTGAGAACTGGATCTTAACACCCATGCCATAGGGGATTATGATAGATTTCTTCAGAAAATATCAGTGCTGGAAATGAGGATTATTAACTTGAAGTGAATGTGGAGGTTAATGCTGGAATGAAAATGAGGCAATCTTATCTATGAATACCCACAGATAGCTAACCAGCACAACGCTTGGACGTGAACCTGAGTGTCTGAGAGAAAGCTTCAAACAACTGCAAGAGGTTTGATGCACCAAGGCAAGGCAAGGCTATTTTATTTGTATAGCTGACTTTCAACAACAAGGTAATTCAAGGTGTTTTTACATGATTAAGAGGTAAAATAGGAGTAAAACACAGACAAAGCATATAAAGTAAAAACAGCAATAGAGCAAGAATTATAAACAGATACATCAAGGCATTACAAACCATATAATGTAAAAAAAGCAAGAAACATACACAAAACATGATACATTAAAGCATTGGAATAAAGCATGAAAACTCTACATGATCAATACATGATCAATACCAAACCCATTACCAATGTTTTACATCTACATAAATAGACAGTACTGGTAGTCTTGGACATCAGTGCAGCATTCAACCTGGTTGACTATGAAATTCTAATTAAGAGTCTGGATAGTTGGGTTGGACTCTCTGCAACATTATTTGACTGGTTCAAGTTGAACCTAAAGAACAGACACTTCTTCGTGTCAGTAGGTAAATCGCACCATAGTTCCATCTTGGGGCCCCTCTCATTTCATATGTCAAATTAGTAACCATACCTATGCAAATGATACACAGCTCTACATTACAATATCACCAAGTGACTTTGATTTGTTTTAGGCATCTGCTCAGTGCTTAAATGGGTTCAAAGTGTGGAGGTGCCAAAATGTTCTTTAGCTAAAGCAAAAAGTAATTATTTTTGAAACTAAAAATGAACAATGAAAAGTTAGCACACAGATTCAGCTGTTACTGCTAGAAACTACTGATCAGGCCCAAAGTCTAGGTGTAGTGACTGCAACACTGTCTTCACATTTCTTCTCTGCAGATAAATCAGACACCTGCAGTTGATCCAGATCGCTGCTGCTCATGTCCTCATTAGAACCAGAAAAGTAGAGCACATCACCTCAGTTCTAAAGTCCTTACACTGGCTCCCTGTAGCTCAGAGAATAAGCTTTAAAATTATTGTATCAACTCTCCAGACCACTCAGATCTTCTGGTTTAAGTCTACTCTGCATCCCCAGAATCAGAACCAAACATTTGATTAGAGTTGCCCTAACAATAACTGGAACATAGATTGATTCTATAGCCATCATTCCAATATTTTATGATGTTGATTTTTGAAGATTTTGAGGAAATGTAATTGTTTTATGTTCTCATCATGTAAAGCACCTTGAATTGCATTTTGCTGAAATGTGTTATTCAAATAAACTTGCCCTGCCCTGACCACCTGCTGCCTTCACAATCAAGACCAACCATGTCTCATTGTCATTCCTGCAGCTCTGAACATGATTTCTCAAATGCTAGCAATGTATATGTAAAAGTGTGTATATGTAATGGAGGAATGCTTGTTGATTACATGTCTTCTGGTTGCAGAACATGGATCTGTGAGCTCTGGTCGGGCCTAGCAGCTGTATCCAAGCCTTACATCACAGAGTGCAATGCAAAGCAATAGTATTGTATACAGCACACAGCCACTGGACTCTAAAAGTGAAGATGTGTTCCTGTAGTGACGAATTACGCCTCTTTGTCTTGTAATCAAATGGAGTCTGGATTTGGTTGTTGCCCATAAAACAAAAGCTGCCTGACAGAATTATGTCGAGTGTACAATTTAGTGCCTAGAGGATTATGGTGCAACCTGCTTTTTAGAAGTGGGACTTAGCTCCTTAGTTCCAAAGAAACTGTTAATGCCGCCCCACAATAGAACATTTTGGTCAATTTCATGCGCCAAACTTTACATAAACAGTTCTGGGTTGGCCCATCCCTGTTTCAACAGGACTGTGGACTAGTGTACAAAGCAAGATCCTTAAAGACGTGGATGAGTGTGGGAGAATTTGTGTGGCCTGTGCAAAGTCATGACCTTGGGAAGATAGAACTTCTCTGGACTGCTCACCATCAGTATCTGACCTCACAAATGCACAACATAATTCCTTGTAAAAAACTCAAAGTGTCAAATTTTCACGTTAATTGCTATTTACTAATTAAAGCCATATTTAATACGCTATGTTTTTTAATTGTGTTAGTCTAATTTTTTATCTTTAATTGTACTGTTTCTACATATGAGTTGCCTTTAAATAAAATCCGTTTTCATGCTTTGGGCTTTTGGTGCTTGAGTTGGGGATTAACCACACCCTGAAGTGGACATTGATTGGCTGTCATTAGGCCTGCTTATCATGAGCTCACGCTTCTGTTTTAGTGGAGAGGCCAAGGGGAGTGAGGAGGAGCGTGTTGCAGACAGTGTTGCCACCTTAGCGACTTTGTTGCTATATGTAGTGTGTTTTTAGACCCATCTAGCAATTCTTCTTCAAAAAAGCAACTAGTGACAAATCTAGAGACTCTTTCTGCGGTTATCGGAGACTTTTGGGTGAAACACATATCCTTGTTACTCTCACTGAGCAGCGGTGCTGCCGTGGACTGCTCTCCGTCTAAGAGCGCTCACAACAGGCAGTCAGTCCGTGCACAGCAGCTCTGCCCGCCTGTCCAGGTCCAGCTGAACTCACTCAGAGCAGATATTTACCCCACTGAGTCCAGAATGCTAACGAATCATGCATGCTTGAAGCCGAAGTTGCAGTCAGCACTGGGACTAGTCTTCAAAACAAAGAAATGTAAATGGCTGGGACTGCATCTGTTCAAGTCTGTTAAAAACAGTAAAGGACTTCATAAAATCACTTCTTTGTTATATATTTGTTCTGCCACAATATTGTAAAGAATTTAAATGAAAATACCTCAGGACAAGGACTTTCGTCAGCAATTATTAGTTGCGATTAAAAAAGAGATTAATTAATTACAGATCATAATTAATTAATCTAAAAGTTTTTTAATCTCTTGACAGCACTAGTTTAAAGGAACCAATCCAAAAAACATCAACAGCAATGGAAACATCTGAAGGTCCGGCACGCCAACAAGAGTTCAACAAACAGACCTGCATTTATTGAAGGTTTTTGTTTGTTTTAGGATTGTTGGCATATATCCCAAATAAACTGGGATACTGAATAACCAGCTTGTTATTTTTCTGTAATTTATTAATGTTATGTCTTGTAAAGTGCTCTACATTTTTATATAGGCCTACTTATTATTCACTCACCCACCCACACAGTTCCTCAAAAGTAAGGCATGATTTGTGGGTCAAACTGACTTTCTCACGGACTGAAAAGGAAACTCTGAAGTAAAATTCCTGCAATTCTTTATCATTTTTAAAATGAATTGATCAAATCTAGGTCAGCACACAGTATGTACTGCAACCAATGCTTCAAAGATCCCTTCAAAAACACAATAGTGTCTCTCAAAACATGAAACAATGAGCATGTAATTGAATCCTACAGGATTAACAAAAGCATAATATTGTAGTTTATCTGGGAAAGAATACAACATTCTGCCCAGTAAAAATATAAGATTTACATCCACAACCCCTTGAGTTACTGTTTAGATGCTAATCATCTTAAAGATCTGAAAAGCATCAAATTCAACTTTATTAACAAAGCATTGTTGCCACAGGCTGAGTACTTATGAATGACCAAATGGCTCAGTGATGGCGACATCGATATCGGATTGAAACAGCCTTAGGTTGTTAAAATATTCCAGAAAGCTAAGACGATGATGTCATGGCTTTGTAAGCTCCTTGTAGGGTAATTCCTATTATTTTTCAATTCAATTCAGTTTATTTACAGTGGCTTGCAAAAGTATTCGGCCCCCTTGAACTTTTCCACATTTTGTCACATTACAGCCACAAACATGAATCAATTTTATTGGAATTCCACGTGAAAGACCAATACAACGTGGTGTACACGTGAGAAGTGGAACGAAAATCATACATGATTCCAAACATTTTTTACAAATAAATAACTGAAAAGTGGGGTGTGCATAATTATTCAGCCCCCTTTGTTCTGAGTGCAGTCAGTTGCCCATAGACATTGCCTGAGGAGTGCTAATGACTAAATAGATTCACCTGTGTGTAATCTAATGTCAGTACAAATACAGCTGCCCTGTGACGGCCTCAGAGGTTGTCTAAGAGAGGGCAAGAAGAAAGCCATTGTTAAAAGAAAACCATAAGAAGTCCCGTTTGCAGTTTGCCACAAGCCATGTGGGGGACACAGCAAACATGTGGAAGAAGGTGCTCTGGTCAGATGAGACCAAAATGCAAAACGCTATGTGTGGCGGAAAACTAACACTGCACATCACTCCGAACACACCATCCCCACTGTCAAATATGGTGGTGGCAGCATCATGCTCTGGGGGTGCTTCTCTTCAGCAGGGACAGGGAAGCTGGTCAGAGTTGATTGAAAGATGGATGGAGCCAAATACAGGGCAATCTTGGAAGAAAACCTCTTGGAGTCTGAAAAAGACTTGAGACTGGGGCGGAGGTTCACCTTCCAGCAGGACAACGACCCTAAACATAAAGCCAGGGCAACAATGGAATGGTTTAAAACAAAACATATCCATGTGTTAGAATGGCCCAGTCAAAGTCCAGATCTAAATCCAATCGAGAATCTGTGGCAAGATCTGAAAACTACTGTTCACAAACGCTGTCCATCTAATCTGACTGAGCTGGAACTGTTTTGCAAAGAAGAATGGGCAAGAATTTCAGTCTCTAGATGTGCAAAGCTGGTAGAGACATACCCTAAAAGACTGGGAGCTGTAATTGCAGCAAATGGTGGTTCTACAAAGTATTGATTCAGGGGGCTGAATAATTACACACACCCCACTTTTCAGTTATTTATTTGTAAAAAATGTTTGGAATCATGTATGATTTCGTTCCACTTCTCACGTGTACACCACTTTGTATTGGTCTTTCACGTGGAATTCCAATAAAATTGATTCATGTTTGTGGCAGTAATGTGACAAAATGTGGAAAAGTTCAAGGGGGCCGAATACTTTTGCAAGTCACTGTAAATAGCGCCGATTCACAACAGATGTCATCATAGCTGCGGGAACATATTATCAGCAGGGGGTGCTGAGAAAAACAACAAAACGTTCAGCTGCACTTAACTCACAACTCGCTACGTACAAGTGAAGCATAGCCTTTGTGTAGTATACGCATTGATATGAGTCTCAATATTAGAAATCTAAACAAAATCATGAAACACAACACATTGAGACGTTCGATCAGTTATCAATCAAAAACTTTTAATTCACAGATAATTCAGAGCTGAACCATGAATATCGGCAATATTAATTAAGCCTGCGAAGACAAAATCTTAACACACAACAATAGAAAGAATTAACAATTAAGCAAGAGAATAATAATAATAAGAAGAATTAATTGTGGAACGGTGTCCATTTCACAGCTAAAAGTTATTTCATTCAGAGATCACTGTGCAGAAACGTAATATAATATTGTCCCGTCCCTGGTTTTAACTGTGTTCTCCGTTGCTGAATCGTAAATCAAGGTGGAGAAAAATCTCTCTGGGAGCGCTGGATGCCGAGATAGCAAGAATATTGTTGGGAGAATTTTCTGGCATGCTCTCTCCACAAACACAATGGAAAGATTCTCTTTGGGAGTCTTGAACAAACAAAAATATTACAGGAATATTTAATTGCCCACCCGCAGTAAAGAAACTTCTGCTAGACCCAGGACATTTAGATGATGTTTTTATTTTTTCCATCTTGAAACGGTACCGCGACATTGCAGGACTCTGCACTGAGCGCACTTGGAGCGAACTAGGAGTCTTTAAAAATCTTGACAGCAGCATATTCGCAGAAAGAAAACATGATTGCATAAGGAAGTGGATCGGAGTGATTTAAATAGTAGTCCGTTCAGATACTGAGGTTATGTGGAAACTGTGTTAGGAGCACAAGTGGCTGTTAAATCGGTTCTGGCAAAGATTTTCCGCATCAGGTTTGGTGGGGACATACCCGTCAATTATAAATAGTGCTGGGGACATGTTAAAATGACGTCTATGCCTATGACTAGAATAATTACACAGAACATTAAGCCAGACTATGACCATTGATAATTATTAGTTTCTAGTTAACTTTTCACATTTTCTTCCCCCCCCACTTTTTTCACTTGAATTAATGCAGGGGGTGCTGCAGCATCCCTACCTTCCACGGTACTGGATGTCATCTCAAAGCACTTTACAAGAAAAGTCATTTCAATACAATCATACAAACATTCCAATCAGTTTAAAGTTTTAGTTTTCTATTTAAAGCTGCTGTCCGGAGTATTTGAGGGAGAGAGAGATTTTTTGAATCCCACTATAGTGGGATACCAAGGCCGCTCCCAAAACATGGATGTGGATGTATTTTAAGACAATTAGTTCAGACATCAGGAAGAAAGGTTTGGAGGTCCTCAAGTGTTCTGTGCGCCTAGAGATGAGCTCCTGAAACAAAAGCAACATACCTTGTGAAGATGAAATCAATCCCATGTCAAAGTGGCTTGAAAGGCCGCTCAAACGGGGGAATTTACGACTCCAAAAGCAACACAAAAGACATACTGTATTAAAGTTTGCAGTTTCAGTCAGTGACAAATACCTTCACTTCTAGAGACATTTCCTGTGGTCTGATGAAAGTACCATTGAAGGGTTGCTTAATTGGTTAATGATTTCTTCTAGGTGTTTTTGGTTTAATTCATGGAATTTTGACATTTTTTTCTACATTGGTGTTAATTGGGTATAACACTGGTAATGCGTTTGGTACTGAGGTACAGACTGAGGTACAGTGAGAGTCTTTTCAGTGAAAAAGTTGGGAAATTCATTGCAAGCCCTAGTAGAATTTGGTTCAGGGGCTGCTGTCAATGGATGATTAAATAGTCTTTCCACTGCTGCAAACAGTGTGGATTGCTTGTCCACGGAGACTTCTTTCTACTGTACCTGAGACTACTTTCACTTTAGTTGGAGCAATCAATGATGTTTGAGGTGTACATGTACACACGTAGCCGTGTGTACATTTTACATTTTAAATTGAAATTTAAAAATGCATTAAGCACATTCATAGTCATGCCAAACCTGTAGGGGGCAGTAGTTCCCCCAAATCCTACCCACTCAGAGTAACTTCCTATGATCTAACTTCTACATAGAGCAGTACTTGAGCTTGTAAAAACAAGCAATCAAAAAGCGCTAGGACAATAGATAATGCCAGCACAGCTGTGAGGGCAAAAATGCAGTTTATGAGTGTAAACACAGGTTGCACAAGTGATGTTGGAGCATTTTTGTCGTGGAAAGTCACATTGCTGAGCCTAAAACACTGCTTATTTCTGGTTACTTAAAATGTAGAAAGCGCAAATCTTCACTTTGGCCGGAGTTTTTAGAAAGATGCATTTTTGGTTCCGTAAATCTGCGTTTTCGTGTGGATGACAGGCTAAATTTTAGAAAAATATCTTCATTTTGTGAGATACCCAGCTACGTGTGGACAAGACATAAGATTTTTGCGAGGAAATTATCTACCTTTGGTATTTTAGCACATTTTAATAAAACTATTAATTTTCTACCAAAAACCATTATTTGAGTGACCTCTTCAGTTTCAAACTTTACACTGCACTTGAATTTGAATCGGGCATTGCTACTGGCTCAGCCCTTTAGACGTCAGATTTTATTTGTGGCGACAAGAGGTGGAAGTAACGGATTACAAATACTCACGTTACTGTAATTAAAGGGGCTATATGCTATTTTCTGAAATTTAAACTCGCGACTGACACCTGTGGCCAAAAAACGGAACCGCTCTTCCTTTCTGCTCGCTCTCATAGCATGCGCACCTATGCCGGTCGCTCTCAATCTTCTATTTTTTTTGGGGCACTTGTCAGGGGTTTAACTTTTTTAGTCTTATGTGGAGTTACTGTTGGTATCAGAGTTGTCCTTGGTATCTTCTGTGTATTTGCACAATCCATTGCACTACTTGCGAGTGCTGACTCGCGGTGGTGGCAGAGTGATCTGAAACATTTAACATGACGTCATGGAGCATGTTGTTGTCTTTGGACCAGAAGCTCTAAAAAGAAACTCCTTAGTCAATCACTTCATCTAGATGGTATTAACTTGGCCTCCAGTAATAATGTAAAGGACCTTGGTGTTTTTTTTGACCAAGACATGCCTTCAGTTGATCCAAAGTGCGGCAGCAAGAGTTCTGATGAATATTAAAAAGAGAGATCATATTTCTCCTGTTTTAGCCTTCCTCCCTGTTAAATCCAGAATAGAATTTAAGATCCTCCTTCTTACATACAAAGCCCTCAATAATCAGCTCCATCATACATCAGAGATCTAATTGTTTCATATGTTACTAACAGAGCACTTTGCTTTCAGACTGCAGGTTTACTTTTAGTTCCTAGGATTTCTAAAAGTAGAATAGGAGGCAGATCTTTTAGTTATCAGGCTCCTCTCCTGTGGAACCAGCTCACAGCTTTAGTCCGTGAGGCAGACACTCTGTTTACTTTTAAGGCCAGGCTTAAAACTTTCCTTTTTGATAAAGCTTATAGTTAGAGTGGCTAAGGTCATCCTGAGCTATCTCTGTAGTTATGCTGCTATAGGCTTAGACTGCTGGAGGACAGACTGATCACATTTCTTCACTCTACTACCTTTCTCTTCTACAACTCTCCAGTTGCATTATTTGCTGTTGTGTTTGACTGTTAACTTTGTTTTTTTCTCAGTGTTTTTCCTCTCTGTACAAGCTATACCTGGTCTGGTATCCTGCTTAGCTGCAATGCCTTGTTGGACGGGGGGCATCCCAGTAACTGAACATCTCCCTTGTCCTGTTATCAACGTTATACTTTCTTTAATATAGAAAGCACTCAGTTTCTTTGTTCTTTCTGTTTCTGCTCTGTCTTCTCAAAGCCCCAGACGTTTGTGGCAGATGGCCGCTTGTACTGAGCCAGGTTCTGCTGGAGGTTTCTTCCAGTTAAAGGGGAGTTTTTTCTCTCCACTGTTTCCACATGCTTGCTGAGTACGAGGGATTGCTGGGGTTGGAGTCTGCATTAACGGGACTCAACTGCCAGTCAATGACTCAATGCAATCAACTGGGATTCCTTACATAGAAAACTAGCTAAACCTTTGAACTGATTGGAATGTTTGTATGGAAATGACTTTCTTGTAAAGTGCCTTGAGATGACATCTGTTGTGAAATGGCTCTATATTAATAAACTGAATTGGTCATAATCGAAACATATTACGGAAAGAAGGTCGCTGAAATCATTAAAGAAAAATAAATTCCAGCTGTTACAGCAGCAGTAAAAAGTCAAAGATAAAAAAAGAAAAATAAATGAATAATAATAAATAAAATAAATAATAATAATAATAATAGTAATAGTAATGCTGTATATGCTGTACAGCATATACACATAAACATCAATATGGATAATAACAGTAACAGCATGGAAATAAATTAACTAAATTAACTAACTAATAAATTAACAGACAGACAGTGATGGTACAGGGTGAACTACTGGGAACAGAGCTGATTATACAGTCTGACAGCAGCAGGAAGGAACGACCTGTGGTGTCTCTCCTTCAGACACCGTGGATGGAGGAGTCTGTTGCTGAAGGAGCTGTTCAGTGATGTTACTGTGGCATGCATAGGGTGAAGAGCATTGTCCATCATAGATGATAACTTGGCCATCAATCTCTTCTTGCTCACCACCTCCACTGCATCTAAGGAGCCCCCCAGCACAGAGCAGGCCTTCCTCACCAGCTTGTTTAGTCGTTTCCTGTCCGCAGCTGAGATGCTGCAGCCCCAGGAAGCCACTCCATAAAAAAGGGCTGAGGCTACCACTGAGTCATAAAAAGTCCTTAGCAGGGTCTTCTGCAGCCCAAAGGACCTCAGCTTCCTCAGCAGATACAGCCGACCCTGACCCTTTTTATAGAGAGCATTGGTGTTATCAGTCCAGTCCAGTTTGTTGTTGAAATGAACACCCAGATATTTAGTCCACAATTTCTATATCTGTTTCCTGGATGGTCACTGGAGTAGGGGGAGGACAATTCTGCCTGCGGAAGTCCACCACCAGCTCTTTGGTTTTCCCCACATTGATGTGGAGGCAGTTTTTTTGACACCAGTCCACAAAGTTCTTGTTCAGGTCTCTGTACGTACTGTCGTCCCCATCATAGAAGATATACCTGGTCTGGTATCCTGCTTGGCTGCAATGCCCTGTTGGACGGGGGGCATCGACTGGGATGATCCCCCCAGTAACTGAACATCCACTGTGTCCTGTTATTAAGTTTTTTCTTTCTGTAACATAGAAAGTTCTCTTATATCAGATCTTCTGTTCCTTCTGTGTTTCTGCTCTGTCTTCTCAAACCCCCAGACGGTCGTGGCAGATGGCCGCTCCTACTGAGCCTGGTTCTGTTGGAGGTTTATTCCTGTTAAAGGGGAGTTTTTCCTCTCCACCTTCGCTACATACTTGCTCAGTATGAGGGATTGCTGAAGGATTGCTGTGGTTGGAAAGTCTGCATCAACGGGTGCCCAACCTCACGCCAATGACTGACGCAATCTGCTGGGATTCCTTAAATAGGAAACTTTTTAACTGATTGGAATGTTTGTATAAATGTATTGAAATGACTTCTTGTTAAGTGCCTTGAGATGACATCTGTTGTGAATTGGCGCTATATAAATAAACTGAATTGAATTGAATTGAATTTGTGATGAGACCTACAATGGCAGAGTCGTCAGAGAACTTCTGGAGATGGCAGGATGGAGTGTGGTGGGTGAAGTCAGAGGTGTACAACGTGAAAAGGAAGGGGGCCAAAACAGTTCCCTGAGGGGCCCCTGTGCTGCAGGTGATCCAGTCTGATACACAGTCCCGTAGCCTCACAAACTGTGGACGGTTAGTGAGGAAGTCCAGGATCCATGATGTCAGGTGATGGTCCATCCCAGAGTCCTGCAGCTTGTCCCCTAGAAGTGCAGGCTGGATGGTGTTAAATGCACTGGAGAAATCATAAAACATGATCCTCACAGTGCTGCCCTTAGTGTCAAGGTGGGAAAGAGCTTTCTGCATGAGGAAAATGACAGCATCATCCACCCTGATGCCGGGCCGGTAGGCAAACTGTAGCGGGTCTAACGATGAGCTCACCACAGAACGGAGGTGGGACAAAACCAGCCGCTCCAGGGTATTCATCAGATGAGAAGTTAACGCTACAGTCCTTTAGCTGTTGAGATCCTTTGGGCGAGGGATCTTTGGCACTGGTACCACACATGATGTTTTCCAAAGCAACGGTACTTTCTCCAGTCTCAGGCTCAAGTTGAAGAGGTGCTGAACAATCACACTGAGCTGGTCTGCACAGCATCTCAGGATCCTTGAGCTGATGCCATCAGGACCCACTGCCTTCCTCATCTTCAGTCGGCTGAGCTCCCTTCTCACCTGCCATGTTTTGAAGGACAGGCTGAGTCTGGAGCTGGATGGCCGAGGGCTGTAGGGAGTGGTGGTGTATGTGGGGGGGTAGTTGAGGGGCCTACTTTGAAGGACTGTAGGTGGAGATGTTAGGTGTCTTGGCTGTGAGCAGACTGCTGTGGCTGAAGCAGCTGATGTAGGAGGCAGACAAGGGCTCATGTGGTGGGAATGATGGGGGTTGTGAAGGAGACGGCTGGTTAGGGGTGAGGGCAGATGTAAACCTGTTGAAGAAGTTGTTCAGGTCATCTGCCCACTTCTTGTTCCCTACAAGCTGTGAGTTGGTCTCCTTATACCCAGAGATGGATTTCAGTCCTCTCCAAAACCCGCTGATGTTGCTGTTCTGCAGCTGGTCCTCCATCTTATTCTTGTACTGAACCTTGCCCACTCTGATCTTTCTCTTCAGCTTCCTCTGCACAACCCTCAGTTCATTTTTGTCCCCTGACTTAAAGGCACTTCTCTTCTGTTTTAGTAGTGCATTAATGTCAGGAGAAATCCACGGCTTAGTATTGGAGAAGCATCGCACACTCATGGTGGGGACAGTAGTCTCCACACAGAAGTTGATGTAGTCTGTGATGCTCTCCGTTAGCTGATCAATGTCCTCCCCACAGTCATCACTAAACACATCCCACACAGTTCTGCCAAAACAATCTTTTAGAGCCTCCTCAGCTTCAGCAGATCAGATCTTCACCGAGTGTTTGATTGCTGGTTGTCTGTGAACCAGAGGTTTGTACTCAGGCTGAAGATGGATCAGCTTATGATCAGATCTGCCCAGGGGGGTAGGGATGATGCTTGGTATGCATTCTTGGTTTGGACAAAAAGCAAGTCCAGTGTCTTATTATCCCTGGTTTGGCATGTAACATACTGGGTGAATGTAGGCAGTGTTGATGAAGGAGAGGCATGATTAAAGTCCCCAGAGATCAGGAAGAGGGCCTGTGGATGCTGTGTCTACAGTCTGCTTGTCACAGAGTGTAAAACATTACACGCTGTATCAGCTCTAGATGAGGGAGGGACGTAGCATATTGTCGCGATAACATGCGAGAATTCCCGCGACAGGTAGTACGGCCTCATACTAACCGCTAGCAGTTCAATATCCTAACTGCAAAGCTGTTCTTTCACAGTAGTGTGTTCAGGTTTACACCATCTGTTGTTAACAAACACAGCCAGGCCCCCTCCTTTTCCTTTACCACTCTCCTTTGTCCTGTCAGCACGTAGATGCATGAATCCATCCAGTGAGATGAGAGCATCTGGCGTTACGTCCGTTAACCATGTTTCCGTGAAGAACATAAGGCTACACAGCCGGTACTGCCGTTGATGGCACTGTAATGCCGTCAGTTCATCCAGCTTGTTAGACAGAGACCTCACATTACCCATGATGATGGAGGGTAGGACAGGTAGACAGCGTTTTCGTCTCATACGACATGCAGCTCCTCCACGACATCCTCTCCTCTTCCTCCTCAGCTCACGGCGGACATCGGGTCTGCTAGCATGTAGCGCCGTTTTTTGTTGTTGAGCGCTAACAGCTGATCTCTAGTGTATACGTTACTATGGCAACGGATAGTCTCCGTAAGCATACACAGGATAATTTTTTTTTTAAACCGGTGCCAACAAATGAATGTACAAACTAATAATAGGAAAAGTTACGGAAAGATAACCAAAATATTTTACCCAAGTCTTACAGTTTACATACACAAAGGTGTGTATTTAAACTTCTGAATTTGAAGAAAGTATAAAGAAAATCTTCAGAAAAGGATATCTCTCATTATTTTGCCATTTAGATCATATAAATAATTTTGATAATCAAATGACCAAAACCAAAACATGTGTAGTATGATTTAATGTAAGACCGTAAGATCAAAAGAGGTTGAGTCCCTTTTTACACAGTAAGTATTACATTTTAGCCAAAAAAGAAATAACCTTAATCCAACTACAGCAGCATTAGTGGCAGCAGTGGAATAGCAATCGTCTTATGCACACATTCTCAGTGTTGTGTAATTTGGATGATAAAGCTGATGTTCCACCCAAAGATGTGACCTGCAATAGTCACGAGGATTTGCAGGGGGCAAACCACCTTCCTTCCCTTTAAAAAAACCCCAAAAACTAAAAGCAAGACCTTTTCTCTGTCTTGTCACGTTCTGATCAGAACTTGAAGAAGGATAAAAAAAGGTGAAAAGAGAGGCTGCATAACTCCATCACATTCACAAGAACGAGCAACATAAAGATCCTTTCAAAAAGTTGGAGGCTGCACCTGCTGTCACAATGTACACACAAAACTCTGAGGTTCCAATTTCAGAAAAGATGTGACACGTATCCTACTGATGCTGGTCATGCAGGATTTTTCAGGCTTTTGAGTAAAAGAAAGAGACCCTAGCAACCTAGGTTACTGCAACCAAACTGGAAAATCTGGCCCTGTGGAGAAGTCTGATTGGTTATTTTAAGCCAGTGGTTCCCGAACTATTTCTGCCGGGCCCCCCTTTGGTTTCTAAGAAAATGTTCAGATGCAAATCTCATCTCACAGTTTGAAGACACTGGACAGAACCGCGCACATGACAGTTATCAGGACTCGCTGTGAAACAGAACGGCTGTCTGTCGGAGCCCATTTTCTTGCAGAGGACCCGCAAAAATCGGGGTTTTGACAGGTTTGTTTTAATGTAGTTGACTGTGCTGAAGACATCAATCATTACATCAATCAGCCCAAGACTCAGCTGTTTAGACGCCAGTGCGTCACATTGTATAATGCAGCGTGGTCACAGCAATATTGTGGGAGATGCACTTCCTGAACACCTGCAGCCCTCCTAGTGTCCCAGTCTTCACCCCATCTGTGATCTCTACAAAGTCCTTATATGATATCTCATAAATGGGCCTGTCGGTATAATTGGACAGAGGAATGACCCTTCGTTTGCTGGCCTCTGTTATGAATACTTGATGGAACCATGTGCATAGTACGGGTATTCACACTGTGCCACAAAATTTTATATGAGCTCAGTTGATCATTTGCAGGTGTTTGGTTGAACAAAACCAAAGGCAAGATATGATTCATCATATTTTCTACTCTGTGGCTTGGAAGGAAGTTGGTTTAGAAGTTTATTTGGCGATGCTTTATCTTTGTCAAAAACCTGTCTGCCATATTAGCATTTAATTTGTACCTTTTCATACCGTGCCCCCCCTGCAATGACACTGCCCCCCCCACTTTGGAAACCACTTTTTTAAGGTAAGGCTTGATGAGATGATTGACATGGAGAGTAAGCAGATCCAGAGAAGAGGAGAAGACAGCACAATAAATACACAATCAGCCAATGATCATGATAGTTATCTGCTACTGGAGATAATCCGAATTTGCTATTCAGCAGAATTCTCCAGTCCATCTCGGTAAATAAACTTCTAACAGGAATGTTTTATCTTTAACAACTCTCCAGCATTAACTGGAGACTACCTGTCTGCTTAATGTTTCAAATCCAGTTTGCAGCCTTTCCTCCCTTTACATAACCAGCACACTATCAGGCAGAGCGTATGTATAGAGTGAAAAAGGGGGGGAAATCTGCTCTAAGACATTTAGAGTTCTTAATCACTTCATAATAAATATGTGAAAGGGCAACATTTGTCGTTGTTGCCTGAAATCATTTTTAACACAACCGCTGCTTTAGGCTTCAAATGAATGAAGTGCAACTGTCTTGTTCTAAAAAGAGTGGCATAATTAGCCGTTTTCAGACAGAAGTTCTGGAATATTTGCGGACAATTCCATCCAGTCTTTAACCAGAGTTGTGTTTTCAAATACACCACTTTTTTCACCTTTCGGCTGCTTTCCAACAGCAAGAAATGTACCGGCGGATCCTGATGTATTTCTGGGGGGTGGGGTGGGTCGGTGGGTGGGTGTGTTTTTTTTATGTGGATATGACGTAAACTTAGTGCGGCGGACGTACATGTCATTTCCCCAAACAAATGGATTATAGCAAAGATTGCAGACAAAACAGCATATCTACTCACAGTGCTCGTCTCTGTGATGTTTGCAATTTTGCGCACATGGAAACGCTTAAGAGACATTGATGAAGAAGCTGAAGAAGCCTTGTTCTTATGTACTGCCGTTCAAGTGACATTTATACGTCATCATTCTGTGCGCTCAAAGCGTTCCCTCCCTCCCCTTTTCCCCACCGCCCCACACCCCTCCAGCTTTTCCGGATTACCTGATAATCTGAACACAAACACCATACAGCGAAAAGTCCAATCTTGTTACTAGGTCTTCATCCATAAAATTACCGGTGAAGGGTATCCGGACAAAGTCTGGAAGATTGCTTTCAGACTCAAAAGCAAAACGAACGAACTCCTAAAAATTATCATTTATCATAGCCTGTTTGAAAGGGGCTTTTGTGTCATGGAGAATAAATCGTTAAAGGACATGCAGGTAAAAGTGGTAATCCCTGTTGAAGAAAAGCAACCCCACAGCATGATTCTGCTGCCAACATGCTTCAAGAATTAAAGTACATTACATACAGGTGGACTGTATTTACTAATTAGTTGACTTTGGTTGAGGACAGTTGGTTGTGCTGAATTATATTCAGGGGTATCAAAGTAATGAATTTTAAACACAAATGCACAACACTATTTTCTGATTTTTATATGAAAACTGTTTTGAAAACCATAAATCATTTTCCTGTTACTCACAATAGGACTCTATTTTGTGTTGGCCCAACACACAAGATATGAGTCTAACCCTTAATTTTCCATTTTTGACCATTTTTGTTTGTGGTTTTGTATCGTCCACCAGGCCCTTACTCTCAATTCTTGGATCAGATCTCACATTTTTATCTGATTTAGTATTAAATACTGATAGGGTTATTATAGTGGGGGACTTTAATATTCATGTGGATACTGAAAATGATAGCCTAAATGCAGCCTTTAATGCTATTTTAGACTCAATTGGCTTTACTCAAAAAGTACAGGGATCGACCCACTCGGGTAAACACACTTTGGATCTTGAGTGTGAGGAAATAATAGTCCACCCACATAACCCGGTCCTGTCTGACCACTTCTTAATAACTTTTGAATTTACTTTAACTGACCATCTTAAATCTGAAAGAAATTTTCATTATAGTAGAGCTTTATCAGACAATGCTGTAACAATTTTTAAAAAATCTGTTCCATTCTTACTTTCCTTAGTGTCTCAGGGTAACACAGTGCAATTCTATCTCTAACCCTTCAGAAATTGATGATCTGGTTCACAGCGTTACTTCCTCATTGCGTTTGGCATTAGATAGTGTAGCCCCATTAAAAAAGAAAGTGGCTAGCCATAGGAGGCTGACTCCTTGGTTTAACGCAGAGTTGCGTACTTTAAAGCAGAATACTAGGAAGTTGGAGAGAAAATGGCGCTCTACACACCTAGAGGATTCCTATTTAACCTGGAATAACAGTCTACTGCTATATAAAAAGACCCTTCGACAAGCTAGAACAGCATATTTTTCATCATTAATAGAGGCGAATAAAAACAATCCTAGGTTTCTTTTTAGTACAGTTGCCAAACTTACACAGAGTCATAGCTCTGTTAAGCCAACTATTCCCCCAGCTCTTAGCAGTGAAGATTTTATGGGATTCTTCATAAATAAAATTAATTCTATTAAAAATAAAATAATTGGCATCCTCCCAAACATGATTACTTTTTCCTCAGTAAAGGAGGGAGTATCGGAAAGAACTGTAGAACCTCAGTTGTGCTTAGGCTGTTTTGATTCAGTCGAGCTTTTGGAATTATCAAAAATATTAGCCTCATCTAAACCTTCAACTTGTATGTTGGACCCAATCCCAACCATATTATTTAATTACATGTTCCATTCCGTGTTCCATTTGGTTCCCGGCCCCATTTTGGATATGATGAATCTATCTCTAGTAAACGGATACGTAAAACAGGAATTTAAAATAGCTGTAATTAAACCTTTACTCAAGAAACCTTCCCTTGATCAAGATGACTTAGTGAATTACAGATCTATATCTAACCTTCCTTTCTTATCCAAAGTCCTTGAGAAAATAGTTGCTAATCAAGTCTGTGAGCATCTAAACAGTAACGAGCTGTTTGAAGAGTTTCAGTCAGGTTTTAGAGCTCATCATAGCACTGAAACAGCACTGGTGAAGGTTACTAATGATATTCTCATGGCCTCAGATAATGGACTTGTGTCTGTTCTGGTTTTGTTAGATCTATGATCTGTGTTTGGACCAACGCTTTTCACCATATATATGCTTCCAATTGGTTGAATCATTAGACAGCATGGGATAAATTTCCACAGCTATGCAGATGATACACAACTATATTTATCCATAAATCCTGATGAACCCAGTCAGTTAGGTAGATTACAGGCATGTCTGGAAGACATAAAAACATTGATGACCCTAAACTTTTTGCTTTTAAATTCTGACAAAACCGAAGTTGCTGTCTTTGGACCAGAAGTTCTTAAACAGAAACTGATTAGTCAATCACTTCATCTGGATGGGATTAAATTGGCCCCCAGTAATAACGTAAAGAACCTCGGCGTTATTTTTGACCAAGGCTCCCTGTTAAATGCTCCCTGTTAAATGCAGAATAGAATTTAAGATCCTTCTTCTTACATACAAAGCCCTTAATAATCAAGCTCCATCATACATCAGAGATCTAATTGTTCCATATGTTCCTAACAGAGCCCTTCGTTCTCAGACTGCAGGTTTACTTGTAGTTCCTAGGATTTCTAAAAGTAGAATGGGAGGCAGATCTTTTAGTTATCAGGCTCCTCTCCTGTGGAACCAGCTCCCAGCTTTAGTCTGTGAGGCAGACACTCTGTTTACTTTTAAGGCCAGGCTTAAAACTTTCCTTTTTGATAAAGCTTATAGTTAGAGTGGCTAAGGTTATCCTGAGCTATCTCTGTAGTTATGCTGCTATAGGCTTAGACTGCTGGAGGACAGACTTACCAATTTTCTTCACTCTGCTACTTCCTTTTCTCCTACGACTCTCCAGTTGTTTTACAGTACATTCTGTTATTTCGACTGTTAACTTTGTTTTCTCTCAGTGTTTTTCTCTCCATAGAAGATATACCTGGTCTGGTATCCTGCTTGGCTGCAATGCCCTGTTGGACGGCGGGCATCGAATGGGATGATCCTCCCAGTAACTGAACATCCACTGTGTCCTGTTATCAACTTTTTACTTTCTGTAACATAGAAAGTTCTCTTATATCAGATCTTCTGTTCCTTCTGTGTTTCTGCTCTGTCTTCTCAAACCCCCAGACGGTCGTGGCAGATGGCCGCTCCTACTGAGCCTGGTTCTGTTGGAGGTTTCTTCCTGTTAAAGGGGAGTTTTTCCTCTCCACCGTTGCTACATGCTTGCTCAGTATGAGGGATTGCTGAAGGATTGCTGTAGTTGGAAAGTCTGCATCAACGGGGCCCACCCTCACGCCAATGACTGACGCAATCTGCTGGGATTCCTTAAATAGGAAACTTTTTAACTGATTGGAATGTTATAATGTATAAATGTATTGAAATGACTTCTTGTTAAGTACCTTGAGATGACATCTGTTGTGAATTGGCGCTGTATAAATAAACTGAATTGAATTGAATTGAATTGAGACTATGAGTGAGAAAATGTGGAAAATTTGAATTTTGATTTTCAACAGCTTTTCATACCTCAGTAGTGGATCTCTACAGCTCCTCCACAGTTACCAGTGGCATTCTTGCTGCTTTTCTGACTAATACCTTAATTGCCCTGCCTGTTAGTAGTTGGTCTATCTTCTTTCTATTTTTAGATGATGGATGGAACAGAGCCCTGGGTAATATTTAAAGCTTGGGAAATTGTTTTACAGCCTAACTCTGCTTTAACCTTCTCCATAACTTTCTCAGTGTCTTGTCTGCTGGGTTCCTTGCTCTTTGTGATGCTGTTTGTTCACTATCACTCTCCAGCAAACCTCTGAGGACTTCAACAAAAGTTTTGACAGAAGTTCATGAATACAAGGCAATGTATTTCCTACTTTCCTAACTCTAAACTCCAGTTTTTATATTTCTGGTGAATGTTTTCGAACAAATATGGTACCAGTTCCTAATATCTTGAAACAGACATTGTAAATTAAATGCGCAATTGCTATTAGATATGCATTAAAATATGTTGTTGTATACACCCAAATGAAAGTGGGGAAGATTTAGTAAAAAATTCTAAAAAACCCTAAAAATGGAACTATACCATGGAACAAATGCTTGAAATACAAACATTTTGTCTCCCAGTCCTTCCCTCCCCATCCCCGAACACCTCTGTCCACCCTCTCCATCACTTTACCACTCAAATAGGGTCTTGGGGCATGGGCACGTCACTGGGGTGCGAGTAGGGGTTTCCATCTTCGCTATCCCGTGGCGGCCTGGGTCCCAATTTTATTATACAACTTAGACACTCCCACTTATAACATTTTCATGAGACACACATGTAGGGACTTTGGGGTGGGCACACTTTTCGGCATCCAGAGGGTTAGCTGTTCAATCAGCTTCACCTCTGGTGCCGGTGCCCACTGTTAAACCGCATATAGACACTAAGGGTTCGGGGTGGGGGTTGGGGGATGTGTGGCTGCCTTCCCCACATCCCACCCCTGTGTTTTAAATGCTCATTATAACTACAAACTTGAGCAGGAGGATGCAGGCTAGGGGTCTTTCCACACCCCTGTTTGATATGGGCCATCAGGGGTTGGGGTCCGGAGGAGGAACAGGTGGTCTGGTCGGGGTCCTAGGCTGTTGGGCTGCTTCGCCACTATGGGGCCCTTGGTGGTCTGCTTGTCTCCGTCCCAGAAGGTAGAGGGTCCATCTCCTGGGTCCGGGGCCTTTTTGCTCTACTGGGGCATCGTGACCTGGACCTGGGGGCATAAAGTGTGTATGGGGTGTGTGAGTGAGGGTACAGCATCATTTCTTGGGTGTGTTGGTGAGTCAGTGAGAATGTATGTGTTTAAGAGGGAGGGAACGTATGATTGTGTCTGTATGTCTTTGTCTACCTGTCAGATTGGGTCCTGGGCTGCCCTCTCGCCTGGCGCATCTCAGGCCTTACATTTAATGGGGGTCTATTTCCCTTCCATCACTCCCTGCCAGTGACGGATGCCCCTGCCCACTGGTGCGTCAGTGGTCAATCCGGTTCGGACCTGGTGTGTGCCTTGCAAGGCCTGGGGGGACCGTTGTGTCGGTCGGCCGATGCGCTGGGCCGAAATCTTCCTTTGGTTGGTTGGGGCACCTCTTTCGGGGGTGTCAGGTTTGGGATTGTTGGGTGGTGCGATCACCTGTTCTGTACGTATCGTGCCTGGTCGGTTCATTGGCGGGTTGGACTGGCCCTGGCCTTTGTTGGATGCCTGATCCCCCCCCCCCCCCCAAACTGTCACAATACTATTTAGCTGTTGATATTCTTGGTGAAGTCAAAGCTTTTGAAAGGAGCTGGTAAAAGGCTGGGGGATCAGAATTGGACCATGCAGTCTGTGTCTGCTGAAGGTCCCAGGAGCCCTCCTGACCCACCTTGCCATCCGTAGCTCATCTGATCCCTGACATCCTCGCTTTGCAGACATGCAACAACAAGCTCAGTCATTACTATCAAGAGACTCTTCCTTGGCTGCATGTAGAAGTGTGCCACGGTGTGAGTGGGCCATCTGATGGACTTTTTTTGTGACTCCCAAATAAAGGTTAATTGTTTGGGTGAGGTGATGAAAGCACAACCGTAGATACTGCACTGATCATTTCCTTACAGTCTCCTGTGGAATAGCTGTGAATATTCTGAAACAAACAGAGATGGTACAGTTTGTACCATATTCTTATTACTATAAATGTTTAAATATACATCAAGCAGGTTCAATACACATAATGAATACTCATTGCAGAAAATTGTCATATCCACACAGTTGCGTGCAGGAATATGTAAGTATGTGTTTCTCGCATTCAGCAGTTATGCGTGGTTCCAGCTATTCTTCATCTCTTCATCATCAATCCGGGAGGTGTACTTAGAGGAGCAGATTACCTGAGCCAGATGCTATATTGTTTTCTCACTCACCAGTGATAATCAGGCCTCTAGAACATTCTTTTGTTTGTAAAGAAACTTTTATTTACCTCCAACTCTCTTCTTCCTTGTCAGTCGCCTTGCTCCGTGGATGTTTTGCTCCTGGCTCCCAGTGGTTACCTACCTCGCTTACTTCATCTGCCAATAATCCTCCCTCGAACCACCAACTTTACCCACCTGTCCGCCATCCAGCATCTCCAGCTCCACCACATTCTTCAAAATCAAACAGACACCTTCCTCAGATCACCTCTCACTGTTCCTGTCAAACTCAGGTATTGTGGATGGACTCACCTCCTCAGGATCCTCTACACCAGGGGTGCCGAATTCCGGTCCTCAAGGGCCGGTCTCCTGCATGTTTTTGTTCTTTCCCTGGTTCAGCACATCTGAATCAAATGACGGCTCATTAGCAGGCCTCTGCAGAACTTTGACATGCTGAGGAGGTAGTTGGACCATTTGAATCAGCTTTGTTGGAGCAGAGACACATCTAAAACTGGCTGGAGACTGGTCCTTGAGGACCGGAATTAGGCACCCCTGCTCTACACCAAACCCACGGTAAGATACTTCCCACATCTTCCATGATGTGAACCTGGACTGCTTACCAGCTGTCTGTATTCATTCTCACCTCAACCAAAGTAAATCCGATTCAAACTTTCAGTTAATTGTGCCTGCCCCAGAGTCTCATTGTTCTTGCACAACAGAACAATCTGTCCATCGAGACTGGCAGAACTATGGACAGCGTTATCTCAACAGAGTTTTCTCTTGAGCCATAATTCTATCCTCCAAACCCTGGTTCAACAATAAACCCAAATATTTAGCTTGCTAACTTAATATTTAGTTATACAAGTGTGACATTTATAAATGAATTAATAACACGGTTAAAATATGACTATATAAAATTAACTCCCCATTTTTCTGTTATGAGAGGGTAAATATACTAAACTAATAAACTATCGCCATTAATTTTTGACTTTATATCCCCATATCATTGCAAGTTATCGCAAACGCTTAATTGGTTGTTGCTGCTAAGGGCGGCCCAACCAGTTATTAGGTTTAGAAGGCATTCACTTTGTCACACAGGGCCATGTAGGTTTGGATTTTTTTCCTTTGAAAATAAAAACCTTCATTTAAAAACGATAAGTTGTGTTAACTTGTGTTGTGTTTGATTAATTTTTAAATTTAAATATCTGAAACATTTAAGTGTGACAAAAAAATAAGAAATCAAGAAGGCGACAAACTTTTTTTCACACCTCTGTTAATAATGCCACGCTATATGAAAATGGTTTAGTAATTTGGAAAAGGCTAAACAATAAAAAAAACTGTTGCAGACCACTCTAGCCCTAACAAAGGATCTTTATGGGGTCTGATGGCTCAAAGTCTGTGACTTTTTAAATGAGGCTTTAACCTGGAGCCCAGTCAGGTTCTAATTAGGATCTTTGACCTTAATACACCCAAAAAATGCTTAGGTTTTTAAACTCAGCCGCACAGCAAAGTGATTAGTGAAAGCTCCTTTATTTCCCCCCAAAAGACACTGAACATTGACCGGTATTTAATCCACCATGACTCAACAAACCGGCTCCTCCCTTTTTCCAGCATTAATAAATGCTTTAGTCTCAGGATGTTTGCTTTACACCTCCATCATGTTCCTCTACCAGCTGCTCAACTTTTTCTTTGCAACCTCCAAAAAGGAGGAGGACTCCAAATATGACCTGTCTCTGTACAAGCGAGGAGACTTGCTGGAGGTACCCAGGACATTATTCACACATTTTGGTATTTACCTGGGCGACAATCGGGTGGCTCATCTCATTCCAGACATCCTGCCTGCCATAACCAAGAACAAATCTGCAATAGCCAAGATGGTGACAAACAACCGCCTGTTGATGGGCGTCATCACCAAGGTGGCCAGTGTCAGAGTGGACTCTGTGGTGGACTTTGCGTATGGCTCGGACATCCTGATCAACAACATGGACAAAGTGTGCAGCCAGCCTCCATTGGATAGCGATGAGGTGGCACGAAGGGCTGAGAAGCTGCTGGGATCTGTCACCTACAGCTTACTGTGGTACAACTGTGAACATTACGTCATGTACTGCAGATATGGCATGGCCATCAGCTACCAGACTTACCAGGTACAGCAGCTTTAATATTGTTAGTTTTAAATTAACTAAAACAATGCTTTTGACCTAAACCCTTATTTATTTTGATATGCATTGCTTTTAGTCTGAGACATAAATAACAAAATATATTAAATATTAGGGGTTTGAAGCTGCTGAGTTAAATAAACTTGCTGATGATTTCAGAAGCCAGCTAAAGTCAACAAGAATGATTGCTGGGCTTTTGCTGCCCAGGGTGGGCCCCTATCATAGAGTAGTCACTCCCCTAACCCCCACCCAAAAAAAAAAAAAAAAGGAGAAATGAAATGAAAAAATATTGTTTGGGACGCTGTACGCACTGTGAGAAATTATGACCCTTTCTTTGTCATTGAAATTTAAAGACCTACGCTGGTTAGACTTAAACTCATCTATCTATCTATCTATCTATCTATCTATCTATCTATCTATCTATCTATCTATCTATCTATCTATCTATCTATCTATCTATCTATCTATCTATCTATCTATCTATCTATCTATCTATCTATCTATCTGTCTGTCTGTCTGTCTGTCTGTCTGTCTGTCTGTCTGTCTGTCTGTCTGTCTGTCTGTCTGTCTGTCTGTCTATCTATCGTCGGGAAAAGTATGATATTTATATGAATAAAGATGAATTATTCCTGTTTACAATAATCTTACATATTTCTTTATGTTTGCATTTGGATATTTATTTGCCTGATATCTTGCAAAAACTGCCCTTTCAAGCATTTGCAATTCAATTCAATTTAGTTGATTTATACAGAAAAACATCACTATAAATTTATTCTTAAGGTTTTTTACAAAACAGATCCAATTTATATACAGAAATACATAATTAAATCAATCCAATGTATGTCCTACAGTGTTATGTGCCAATTACAATAAAGAATAATGTCTAATGTCCACATGGTCACTAGACTCATATTTCACAATAAATAAATGCTTTAAATCTGACTCACATGTGTCCTCATACAGCTGTATTTGTTAAAGTGAAAATGACTTACATTATTCATGATGCAAGTAGCCCCATCTAGTGTTAATCCATGCCCAGTTTGAGTCTGCTTCACTAACTGTAACCCCATCTAATCTGTTTTTTATAGTTCTGCACCACAGTACGTAAGATTGTGTTCAGTAGAATGAGCGCCTACCTGACTGCGCTGTGCGGAGTGTGCTTCATGGTATACCTGAGCTGCATGACGCCACTGACCGTCCTCCTCACCGTGATCATCTCTTTCACCATCTGGATGGCTTCCTAGGCACATCATGTGAAACAGCTCTAAAGAATAGAAAAGACTGTGGTGGCATATCACAATGATGTGCAGCAAAAAATCTTGAAGATAAACAACAGGAACACCTGATTTAACATTTTGGTTGGACTTCACCTGTTTTATATTATATTGTACTGACTGGATAATAACTTGCAATAAGAAATGGATTTGGAATTGTATATGTTATTATTCTCAAATGTTCGTTGAACGTTTTTAATCAGTTTCAGGTCATAGATTCTAAATTGCTTTCCACTACATAAATTCACAACACCTTTAAGACAGTGATGAAGGTTAATGGGAAAGTGACAAAAAGCACTGTTTTCATTTTCAGAATAAATAAACAAAATATATATATTAATTAATTAATGATAAAAAAAAAGAATCAATAAACAATGTGAGCTCACACAGTCGTTGCATACAAAACAGTGTGTTGTCACATTCTTGAACAGTATATATATCTATCTATACATACATACATACATACATACATACATAGATACATACATACATACATACGTACGTACATACATACATACATACGTACATACATACATACATACATACATACATACATACATACATACATACATACATACATACATACATACATACATACATACGTACATACATACATACGTACATACACACATACGTACATACATACATACATACATACATACATACATACATACATACATACATACGTACATACATACATACATACATTCTCTCTCTCTCTCTCTCTCTCTCTCTCTCTCTACTGCTCATTTGTGGTGTAAACATAGCAAAGGTGGACAAGTGCAAGCTACATGCTTGTGACAAATAATTGTTATGACAAAAAAGTATCTCAGGGTTTCCATAATAAAGAAGACTTGAGTCCCAGAAGGCGTTTGAGTATTTAATTCAAACATGTCTGGCCAGACCATGGAGGGGACAGAGTTACTCGTGCATCACCCTAACCAACCTTTCTAACTGACCACTTAAATAGTATTCAGCAATCATTGTTTATCTCTGTAGATGTCTTCTCCAACCTTCTCGCCCCACCTCTGGACAGCTGCTCCATACGAGTCTTATATCAACGCATAAAACAGCACATCCGAAGGCCAGACTGTTATCTTACTGCCCCGGCGTCTGTCTCTCTGGTGACCTGACACATATATATCATAAACATTAAGTTGGAGCAATAACCTTGTCATTTCACCCTAGATGCATTCACTAAACAGAGAATGTACACTTAATTCTTAATTGCATAACAATTTTCCACCACACAATGTTTCCACTTTTCACTTTTCCCACTTTCTCTCTCTCTCTATATATATATATATATATGTATATATATATATATATATATATATATATATATATATATATATATATATATATATATATATATATATATATATATATATATATATATATATATATATATATATATATATATATAATATGTATATATAATATATATATTATTATATATATACAAGTTTCTGTCATTATACAAAAAGCTCAAAATTGATCAGAAATTACTGTGTTTTGCTCTTTGCATTTTCTTTTGTTCTTCCTCCTTCTTGTACCCTTATTTTTTACATTGCTGTACCCTGCATCTCAAAAACTTTATCTCTGGGATACTGTAATTCTTGTTCTTTGATTATATGAACCTGTAACCAGTCGAAATCTATTGAGCGAGCAGTCAGTGCTGAAAAGAAATGGAAAGCACAATGTTCAGGATCATACAATTTGTTTATTGTACCATATACAGCCTACAATCCACTGTGCTACAGTATACAATGAAAGTGACAAAAATCAAAGGACTAAACATGTGATCAATGGGCTTCTTCTTGTCTTTGGGCTGGGTCAGGCCAGAGCACTTCATCAACATCACATGCAATATTTTCCCTCTTCAGGCATCGGGGGAAAAGCTTCTGGTGTGCCGTATCCAGCCCTGACATGATTCCTCAGAGGAAGAGGAGGAAAGGAGAAAAACTCCTCAATCGGATTCAGGAGAGGCGAGTATGGAGGGAGGTATAGGCTCATAAACTGCCCATTGATGGTAAACCATTCCCTCACTTGAGCAGCTCGGTGGAAGCTGACATTGTCCCACACTATTACATAGGTGGGCATGGGATCTAGCTCTTGACCCTGCTGCTCTTGAACCTGCTGCTCAAATAATACATCTCTTAGACTGACAATAAATCTGAGAAGATGCTGGGTGTTATAAGGCCCCAATGTAACATGGTGATGTATAACACCATGGTTGCTGATAGCAGCACTGATTGTGACCTCGTTGACCAGGGACTTCAACAATGGGCCGCTGTCCAATAACGTTTCGGCCTCTCCTTCTCCTCTTTTGAAGATTGAAGCCTGCTTCATCAACAAAGATAAAATCATGGGGTCTGTTCAAGGATTCCAAGTCAAATATTGTCTGTGTAGAAATACAATAAACTGTATGTAGAATTGTGTAAGTTGTACAGAGACAGTGCTATGCTGTAGAGTACAATTAGGCCTAATGTATGCACTTCTGATTCATATACATTGTACTGAAGAGTAATGTCATTCACATAGTCGACAATCTGGATTACAGTAAATGTGTCTGGATGTACACTTACTTGCACATACAGAGCTCGCAGTTATTTCATCCTTGGTGAGTTGCGCTCAAAAGGTACTCTGTAAACTTGTTTCATTTGCATCCTGTTACGATAGAGGACACGGTCAATTGTGGAAATGCTCACTCTGTCGATTCCCTGGAAGGGTGGGTTGTCTTGTATCACACGTTCCTGGAATTCTCTGAGTCGAATTCTGTTATTCTGTTATTTTGAAGGACCATGCCCACTATAATGGTCTCTTGCTCTAGAGTGAATATAGTTGTCCTTCCACCTGCACGTGGCAGCCTTGCAATGCTATAAAAAGTAGATATGAAGTTACAAAAAACATTCATGCAGTGCAATACAGTGATGAATTTTACAAATATCTATTGGAACAGCTGCATATACTGTAGTACAGTAAATTTATAATTACAAAAATACAGTAGTATACTGTACCTGTTCTCTTCTCTGAATGTCCTTACTATGGTGGACACAGAAAATCAGCTCAAATTGGATTGCACTTTAAGTCCTGCTTCCCTCATTGTCAGTCCATGGACAACAACATGGTCTATGATTGTTGCTCGAATTTCATCGGATATTTTCACTCTTTGGCTTCCTCTTCCTCTTCGTCCTCCTCTTTCTCTTTCCTGCCCTCCTCCTCTTTCACCTCCTCCCCCACTACGCATAAGCACTCGTCCTCGTCCTCTCACATAAATTCTTCCATCCATTCTCACACTTTCTCATTCCCACCTTCAACAACCTGTTTGCTCTCTTTGAACTGGCTTCTATTGGTTGTCACATCATTTGAAAGAAGTGAAATCGATTTTGACTGATTGTGTTCAATCAATGACATTTCTGCTCTCTTTATATGTAATTATTGCCACTGTGTTTACCAGTATGGATGACATGCGCATTAGAGTGCAGAATGTGTTTAAAGAATGAGAATGTGTTTAGAGTTTTACTAAACCATGTGAAATGGTTTAGGGTATTGACAAAAGACTGAACAGAGTTCAAGCAACTGAGAACTTTCTTCAGCCAATGGATTTTAGTGTTTTAGCAACTGAGAAAAACTGTAAAAGAAAGTAACTTTTTATACCCCTAGGATATATTACACTGCATTTTAGAAAAAAAAAAATATCATATATTTATTCAATGGGGAAATAATTGGTTTTAGCAATGTCATAAATGCCACACATATTAAAACACCTGCTGTTATTTATGCTGTGTCTAGAAAACCCTTATCAAATCAAATCAAACTTTATTTATAAAGCGCTTTTCATACAAGAAGTTGCATCACAAAGAGCTTTACAGATCAAAATGACCCCACATAAAACCACCTTCCCTTCCCTCCCCCACAGATTTAAAAGCATGCTCACAGTTATACCCCCCTCCCCCCAACCCATCTCCCATGCACACACACAGTTAAAAGAAAAAGTAAAAAAGGACATTGGGCCGAGTGTAGATGAACCATGCAAGGAAACGCCATCAGAGCCATCTGCTCCGGCAGCGGTAGACTAACAGCAGCAGCCGAGGCACCGACACAGGGCGACCAGTGGAGGCAAGGCCGAGACCCCCACCTCCACCCAAGCTCCACCTGCAGAGCACCCAGGGAGCCACAGCCGACCACCGCTCCCGGGGCAGAGGGCTCCCACAGAGGAAACACTGGAACGGGGATTAAGATAAATTAAAGTATAAAAAGAAACGGTAAATTAATGTGCTAAGATTGAAAAGTAAAACTGATAAAAATATAATCATATAAAACATGCAGAGCAAATAAACAGACAGTAATAAATAATAATCAGTTAAAAGCTCGGCTAAAAAGGTGAGTCTTGAGCCTGCTTTTAAAAAACATGAACGTTCTCTGCAGCCTGTTCCAGAGGTGAGGGCCATAAAACTGGAAAGACGCCTCGCCATGCGTGTGTGTCCTGACTTTTGGGGTGACAAGGAGACGGCTGCCAGAGGAGCGCAGAGACCGCGAAGGTTTATATGGTAAAAGCAGTTCAGAGAGATAATAAGGCCCAAGACCATCAAGACACTTAAAAACCATTAAAACAACCTTAAAGTCGATCCTAAAACTTATGGGGAGCCAATGCAATGATTCTAAGACCGGTATAATGTGCTCCCGCCTCCTGGTCTTCGTCAGGACACGTGCTGCTGAATTTTGTAGTAGTTGTAAACCTGATTTAATCTTTTTGGGAAGACCAGAAAGCAGGGCATTACAGTAATCAATTCTACTGGAGATAAAAGCATCAGTGTCTCAGTGTTGGCCTGAGAGAGAATGGGGCGGACTCTGGCGATGTTCTTTAGTTGATAAAAACCTATTTTAGTAATATTTCTTATGTGAGGAATAAAAGTCAGCTCAGAGTCAAAAATCACGCCCAGGTTCTTCACTTGTAAAGCGGGATTAAAAGACAGTGATTGTAGTTTTGGTAAAAGTTTCTCTCTCTGAGCCTCGGGACCGATGACTAAAACTTCAGTTTTGTCCTGGTTGAGCTGGAGAAAGTTTTCTGCCATCCAGAATTTAATGTCTAAAATGCAGTTAAAAAGTGCATCCATTGGCCATGTGTCATCGGGAGACATATATATATATATATATATATATATATATATATGCCATATTTTCTGCCCCAGGCCTATAGATTTTTATTTAAAATTTCCAGCCATTTCAAAGAGTACATGATGCCCTGCAGTCCAATTCCCAGGGCCTTTGGAGAAGAAACAGACCCGTCTGCCTTACTGTTACGTTTACTGTACATGGTAGCGAGATAATGCTAGGCCCTCATCCAGCCTCTTTTGTCATAGTTCGAGTTGTTTTAATTGTTGTAATTATTGCTCTGACTGTAGATATAGGAATGTTTTGATGAGTTGCAATTTTCCAGCTGGCATTGCCATACATATCCTCCTGACTACCCACAGTTCAAATTTGTCCTCTGTGGAGGACATTGGTAAACCTAAATATCTCCTATCCATTCAATACTACAACTACATACCAAACAAATGGGATAGCTAAAAAAATTGATGAAGATAAATTTGTTTCCCTGCTAGTTAGGAGGATATGAAAATCAACACATATGTTCATTACTTAAATTGCATGATCTCTTGTTTTTCCCATTTTGAAAAGTAGCCAAGAAATAATTACTTGTGTGTCACAATCACATTTATGCCATAAAACAATATAAAAACCAGAAATTGAAAATATGCTTCAGTTACATTAATTTCCTAGAAATTGATTAAAGGTAGGAACAAGGATTCATTTATTTTATTTTATTTTATTTTGTTACACATCTTAACCATGGGTGCTAATAAGTGTGAACTGTACAAAGCTCTGATCTTATTTATCATTAAAGTTACTTCTTAAATTCTTTAAATCAAACGAGTGCACAATCTTAACATCAAGTTAAAGAAAAAGAAAAAAACAATCAAAAATGTAATTAATTTTAATTAAAAAAAATAAAAAAAACACTTGGTTGAAAAAGAAAACCTGATTTTTCTATTGTAGGAATAGTACAACTTTTTTCTTTCTTTTGGTAATGCCACTTGAGATTACATGTGTAGTGAATTGGCGCTACATAAATATACTGCATTCAATTCAATTCAATCTCCTGAGTTAGGAGAAGTTCGGATTCAGCTTCTGAATCAATGCAGTTAAAAGTCTGCATTGGAGCAGCTTTGCCTGTCCAGGTAGCTTTGTGAATATAAAACAGCTAGAAACACACAAGGACATGAAAAAGGACTGAATATGGAGCACTGTTTTTATGAGCATACGTATAATGAGCATGTGAACAAGGAAACAGATTCAGGTGGTAAGGTGGAACACAAGCTTGACTTTACATTTTACATTATCCTGTATAATAACCACATAATTTAATTGATCTCCAGTTAGAAGAATATTCAAATTTGTTCTGGGAGGCTGTTGACATTTTAGCAGAGACGGCTTGTTCTCCTGTGGTCAAAATTATAACTGGCTCATCTCCATGACAACATTAGAAACAAACCCTGAGTTATAATTACAAAGAGATGAAGTCTTACAACTCATTGAATGTCTGAACCCATCAAAATTCCATCATTGATTAAGATTTATTTATAATGCAAGTCAGAAATCATATCTGTAGATTTATAGTTAGACTTGTACGGGCCAGTGTTGCTGGAGAGTAAGCCGTTTGCCCATATAATTAAGCAATTAACATGAATGACAGCATATATATTGATTCTAAGGAGGTTTAGGTATTGGTCTGAACATCATAAGTTGTTTTAGTCGGAGTGCAGGTGCACAGTACCTGCTGAGATGGGAAGGTAACTCAGTTTGGCTGCCTTCAAAATTGGCACCTAAGTTTCAGGGTGGATTTACAGAGAGTAATTGCATTTTTTCATCTCTTCATAGAAAATCAGATTTTCTATTTCTGTCATAACAAAGAATAAGAACAGGCTTCTTTTTGACTTGGGTAAAACAGGACTTGCTCTGCACACAAACATGCTTACAATGACATCCATTAAAAGCATGAGGCATCACTGATTACTTGGTAGGGAGACATTTCACTGCCAAGTGCATTTTTACATACCTTCACTTTGCTTTAACATCTTATTTTTATGTCATAGAAAGAAATTTAAATGTATACAACTTATTTTTTAACGAATACTGACAAAATGTAGTAGATAGGAATTGCATTTGATTTCAACCCCTCGGAATGAACATTTTAAATAACTGCGGCTAATGGTAATTACAGTTGCCAATCTGTTGGGGTGTTCGATATCAGTACAAGCTGTAAAACCTGGCTGATAACCTGCAAAAGTGTCACTTTTTCAGAATGGACAGATCATTCCTAAAAAATAAAGCAAGTATTCATGTCAGTAAAAGTGTCAGTATCAACATGAAAAGTCCTGACACCATGTTTATAAATAAGACAGTCAGATCGCTTTGTCATGTTTTCATTATGACAGTTCACTCTTCAAGTTTTCAATGCAAGAAATCTGATTTTAGTGACATTGCTGAAAGATGTTTAAACTTACAGTATTTACAACAAAGATAAGAAACATCCTTTTGATAAAGCTGTGTACAACTGGAAACAATATTGCAGTACATCCCGCTGAACTGGAAAATACAAAATACACAAAGTACACATACTGTAAATTATTCTTGCACATCCAAAATGAAATGGAATACACTATGTCCTACTTGGTTCACTCATGCTTGCTCTGAGTGACTGTGGGGAAGAAGCTCATCATTGGTTTCAGATAATCCTTCACACTGTTCTCTTCAACAGTGCAAGGTGAGGTTGACTGAGAGAAACAGAAACAGGTTTTGACAACTAGTTCAACATTGTTTGTAATAAGTCAAGCAATGAAATGAGGACTGCTAGCTTTATACTGATGACTATTCAGCATTCATATAGTTTATTTTGACTGACATGACAAAGAAAAAAATGTGTTTGCTTTATGCCAGTGAGCATCTGTGTTGAACTAACAGTTGAGAGAATTTTGATTCAGAAAAATGCACCAAAGCAATTGAGAAAAGCTGTAATTGGATTTTGGTCTCGACTTTAATACTAAACATGCTTTGATCTCAACCATTGCGTTGTAGCCCTCTGTGTGTGATTTAGGCTGTTTTTCTGTTAGAGGGTGAACATCCGTCCCAGTCTCAGATCTTTTACAACCTGGAACAGTTTTTTTCCAAGATTGACCTGTTGGGTCCATCTATCTTCCCTACAGCGCTGACTAGATTATCTTTCCCTGCTAAAGAAAACATCTCCAAATCCCAATATTTCCAACACCTTGTTGCATGGTGGGGATGGTGTGTTCAGGAGTATGTGTCCTTTAAACTTTGGTCTCAGCTGATAAGGGGCCATCTAAGCTGTGCACCCTGTGGCCTTCACAGAAGAGCTGTGATCATACTGAGACATCCATCCATCCATCATCTATACTCGCTTGTCCTTGCAGTATTGTGGGATATATGTAGGTGGACTCTGCTTACTAATCAGATGACTTCTGAAAGCAACATTGGTTGCACTATATTTCATTTAGTGGTTGCAGAGTAAAGGGGGCTGAAAAGAAATACAAACCACACCTTTCAAATAAAAAACCCCATTTGAAAACAATGTATGGTTTTCCTTTCACTTCACAATAATATGCTACTTTCTGTTGGTTTATCCATATAAAATCCCATTAAAATAATTTGAAGTACATGGCGAACAATATGACAAAATCTAAGAAATATGAAGGTGTATTTATACTTTTGCAAGTTGCTGTGTGAGAATGCACATTACAAATTTATTTAAAACTGATAAAATTGTCTTCAGTTAAACTTTACCAAACCTGAGATGTTATTTATTTTGCTAAAAGATTTTCAGAATCATGTTAAATCTGGGGTGATGTAAGGATAACAGAGAGACAAATGCAAGGTCTGAGTTTGACTCTTGCCTGATCAAATGATACTTTGAAAGATATTTATTCTGACAGAGGTTACGTCCCAACGCATCACCCATTGAAACCCAATGAATCCTTTCCAAAAGGAAAAAAATATATATATGGTTTAGTCTCAGGAATCTTCTTACTGAAGGACATTTGTTTTTTTCAGTATGAACAGAATTATTTTTATTTTTGACAGAAATACCTTTCAATGTTGAACATAATTCAACATCAACCTTGAGTAAGTTTTTTTTTTGCAAAAGTTTCCTTTTTAATTAAGTTACATTATTAATTCATAATTAAGGCAGAGTTTAGTTGCAAAATAGCTAATTCCCTTAAAACTCAGATTTACTTTACCATGAGTAACGTTCAACAACTGTAAAATTCTCACACCATTCCTATAGTTTATTTTCTTTCCTTGACATGCCACTGAGAGTGTATGGACAATGATAATAATTAACTCCCTCTTACGTATTTAACACGTCACTTTTTGAAGTATGTATATTTCTAAAATTTCTATTCACATTAAATTCACATCTGACGTCAGTAACAACCCTGGAAATCCAGAAATACAAAGAAACCAAAAATAAATGAGTACATAAATTTAGTTATGGGTAAAAGAATTTGAATGAACCAGGGAATAAGTATTCAACACAAGAAGAAAATGATGTGTAAAATGGCTTGAAAGCCAAGAAACCACATTAAATGAGTCAACTCTTCCAGTTTAAATTTTCATGATCCTAGAAGTACGGGACGAGGAGGAGGAATAGCAACTATTCTCCATTCAGATTCATTGATTAATCCCAAACCAATTAATAGCCAGTTCTTTTGAGCATCAAATCCTTAGTTTTCAACATTCAGATTTTTTATCTGATTGTGTGTTAAAGAGGCTATATGCAACTTTTTCCCCAAAACAAACGTAACAATAGCCTTTTTATTTGACCATTTATGACTCAAAGATCTCTTGATGAGCATACTGACACCTTGTCATCTCACAGTGGGTGCACCTATAAGCCTGTATCCAAATTTTTCTATTTTCTGTCTGGTCGGATTTTCCCGCGCTGTCTGCGGATGGAGCGTCAAGCGCGTTCATGTTAAATGTTTCAGATCACTCTGCCACTACCGCTGGTCAGCACTCGCAAGCAGTTCAATGGACTGTGCGAATACACAGAGGAGACCAAGGACAACTATGGCACCAATAGTAACTCCACATTAGACTAAAAAAGTTAAACCCCTGACAAGTGCCCGAAAAAGATCGAAAATTGAGACCTACCGGCGTACGAGCACGCACTGCGAGAGCGAGCAGAAAGGAAGAGCATAACCCGGTCCTGCCTGATCATTTTGTTTTGACAATCTTTGAGTTTATTTTAACTAACTAATTTCAGGTTCAATGCTGTAACAAGTTTTAAAGAATCTGTTCCATTCTTCATTTCCTAGTATCTCAGAGTAACACAGTGGAGGACAGCAATTTCCTCCAGCTCTCTGCAGTAATGACTTTATGGGATTCTTCATAAATAAAATCGATTCTATAAAAAAAAATCATTAACATCCTCCCAAACATGATTACCTCTTCATCAGTAAGTGAGGCAGCATCAGAGGTAACTGTAGAACCTCATCTGTGTTTGGACTGTTTTCATTCAGTCGAGCTTTTGGAGTTATCAAACATATAAGCCTCATCTAACCCTTTAACTTGCATGTTGGACCAGATCCCAACCAAATTATATAAAGAAGCGCTCCCTTTGATTACTGCCCAAATATTAGATATAATGAATCTGTCCTTAGTAAATGAATATGTACCACAGGAATTTAGGGTCGCTGTAATTAAACCTTCACTTAAGAAACCTCTTGATCAAGATGACTTAATAAATTATAGACCTACATCTAATCTTTCTTTGTTATGTAAAATCCTTGAGAAAATAGTTGCTAATGAAGTGTGTTTGCATCTAAACTGTAACGACCTGTTTGGAGAGTTTCACCCGGGTTTATGATCCCTTTCCTGCCTTTTGACCTGCTTGGCTTCCATATATTCAGCCAAATTATTTTTCAATGCAATTCAGTTTATTTATATATTATACAAGAAAGTAATTTCAATACAAAAATTCTAATCATTTTAAAGGTTTAACTAGTTTTTTATGTAAGGAATCCCGGCAGATTGCATTGAGTAATTGACTGACAATTCCATGTACCTACATGTAGCATGTAGCAACAGTGGAGAGGAAAAACTCCCCTTCAATAGGAAGAAACCTCCAGCAGAACCTGGCTCAGTAGGAGCGGCCACCTGCCATGACCGTCTGGGGGTTTGAGAACCGCACCAGAGCTCACGTCAACCAACTCGAGACCTAGGTTTATAGGCAGACCAGAGTTTGTTTTTTTGGTCCACATCAAAGTTTCATAGCACATTTCAACATCCCCAAACGAACCGGACTTTCTGGGCAAACAAAGTTCGATAAAAGCGGACTAAAGAGGGCTGGTGTGAATGCATCCTTAAACATGTTGCTGGGATCAAAGGAACAGCACCAGGCTGGTTTAAATCGTATTTGTCTGACAGATTCTAGTTTGTTCATCTATATGATAAATATTCTACACACTCAAGGTTTACTTGTGGAGTTCCACACAGTTCCGTGGTTGGAACATTTCTTTTTATGTTTCCAACTGGTAAAATTATCAGACAGCATTAAATACATTTCCATTGTTATGCTGATGATACACAACTATATTTAAACATAAATCCTGATTAATCCAACCAGTCATGTAGATTACAGGCATGTCTGGAAGACATAAAAACCTGGATGACTCTACACTTTCTGCATTTGAATTTTGACAAGACAGAAGTGACATTCAAATCCCATATCAAAAAGGTTTCTGGGATTTCCTTCTTTCCCCTCTAGAATATTAGAAACATCCTGTCCAGGAGTGATGCTGAAAAACTAGACCATACATTTGTTACTTCACGGCTGGACTACTGCAATCCTTTACTATCAGGTAGTCCACAAAATGCAATTAAAAGCCTTCAATTGATCCAAAATGCAGCAGAAAGAGTTCTGCTGAATAATAAAAAGAGAGATCACATTTCTCCCGTTTTATCTTCCCTTCATCGGCTCCCTGTTAAATCCAGAATAGAATTTAAGATCCTTCTTCTTACATACAAAGCCCTTAATAATCAGCTCCATCATACATCAGAGATCTAATTGTTCCATATGTTCCCAACAGAGCACTTCGCTCTCAGACTGCAGGATTTCTAAAAGTAGAATGGGAGGTAGATCTTTTAGTTAATTCAATTCAGTTTATTTATATAGCGCCAATTCACAACAGATGTCATCTCAAGGCACTTAACAAGAAGTCATTTCAATACATTTATACAAACATTCCAATCAGTTAAAAGTTTCCTATTTAAGGAATCCCAGCAGATTGCGTCAGTCATTGGCGTGAGGTTGGGCCCCGTTGATGCAGACTTTCCAACCACAGCAATCCTTCAGCAATCCCTCATACTGAGCAAGCATGTAGCGACGGTGGAGAGGAAAAACTCCCCTTTAACAGGAAGAAACCTCCAACAGAACCAGGCTCAGTAGGAGCGGCCATCTGCCACGACCGTCTGGGGGTTTGAGAAGACAGAGCAGAAACACAGAAGGAACAGAAGATCTGATATAAGAGAACTTTCCATGTTACAGAAAGTAAAAAGTTAATAACAGGACACAGTGGATGTTCAGTTACTGGGAGGATCATCCCAGTCGATGCCCCCCGTCCAACAGGGCATTGCAGCCAAGCAGGATACCAGACCAGGTATATCTTCTATGGAGAGAAAAACACTGAGAGAAAACAAAGTTAACAGTCGAAATAACAGAATGTACTGTAATACAACTGGAGAGTCGTAGGAGAAAAGGAAGTAGCAGAATGAAAAAATGTGTTCATTCTGTCCTCCAGCAGTCTAAGCCTATAGCAGCATAACTACAGAGATAGCTCAGGATGACCTTAGCCACTCTAACTATAAGCTTAATCAAAAAGGAAAGTTTTAAGCCTGGCCTTAAAAGTAAACAGAGTTTCTGCCTCACGGACTAAAGCTGGGAGCTGGTTCCACAGGAGAGGAGCCTGATAACTAAAAGATCTGCCTCCCATTCTACTTTTAGAAATCCTAGGAGCTACAAGTAAACCTGCAGTCTGAGAGTGAAGTGCTCTGTTAGGAACATATGGAACAATTAGATCTCTGATGTATGATGGAGCTGATTATTAAGGGCTTTGTATGTAAGAAGAAGGATCTTAAATTCTATTCTGGATTTAACAGGGAGCCAATGAAGGGAAGCTAAAACAGGAGAAATGTGATCTCTCTTTTTAATATTCATCAGAACTCTTGCTGCCGCATTTTGGATCAACTGAAGGCTTTTAATGGCATTTTGTGGACTACCTGATAGTAAAGAATTACAGTAGTCCAGCCTTGAGGTAACAAATGCATGGACTAGTTTCTCAGCATCACTCCTGGACAGGATGTTTCTAATTTTAGCAATATTCCGGAGGTGAAAGAAAGAAATCCTAGAAACCTGTTTAATATGGGATTTAAATGTCAAGTCTCGGTCAAAAATAACCCCGAGGTTCTTTACGTTATTACTGGGGGCCAATTTAATGCCATCCAGATGAAGTGATTGACTAATCAGTTTCTGTTTAAGAACTTCTGGTCCAAAGACAGCAACTTCTGTTTTGTCAGAATTTAAAAGCAAAAAGTTTCAATTCATTTCAATTCAAAATTACTTTATTAATCCCAAAGGGAAATTAAATGTTGTTGTAACTCATTATGCAAGTTCCTTCAAAGGTTTGTTGTAGATGCTGATGGCTGTGGGTAGGGATGATCTCTTGTAGCGCTCTGCAGATCTGAAGAAGCCTCTGACTGAAGACGCTCTGTAGTTGTATGACAGTCTGATGTAGAGGATGCTCTGGATCTATGGCGTCTTCTTTTCAACTCATCAGGGTTTTGTGGCTGTAGTTGAGGTATTATTTGAGCTTTTGTGATGTTGATCACCTGCTGCCAGTTGTAAACCACCTTGTTGCCATGGTTATGCATCATAACAAAAATAAAAAGTATCAGCAAAAATCCTTCCAGCTGCACAGCATTCAAAACCAGAGAGAACAGTTGTCCACAAAAACAATGTTTCTACCAGAAATGGAAGAATTAAAGTTTTAAAAAAGAAAAAAATATGAACCAAAGTAACAGAGCTGCTCCAACATGCTGCCACCTTGAGCGGCGCAATTCCGGAATTGGGTCATCAATTAGGGTCATCAATGTTTTTATGTCTTCCAGACAGGCCTGTAATCTACCGAACTGACTGGGTTCATCAGGATTTATGGATAAATATAGTTGTGCATCATCTGCATAGCTGTGGAAATGTATCCCATGCTGTCTAATGATTCTACCAGTTGGGAGCATATATATGGTGAACAGAATTGGTCCAAGCACAGAACCCTGTGGAACTCCACAAGTAACCCTTGAGAGTGGAGAAGATTTATCATTTAGATGAACAAACTGGAATCTATCAGACAAATATGATTTAAACCAGCCTAGTGCTGTTCCTTTGATCCCTGCAACATGTTCAAGCCTTTCTAAGAGAATATTATGATCGACTGTGTCAAAAGCAGCACTGAGATCAAACAAAACCAGAACAGACACAAGTCCATTATCTGAGGCCATGAGAATATCATTAGTAACCTTCACCAGTGCTGTTTCAGTGCTATGATGAGCTCTAAAACCTGACTGAAACTCTTCAAACAGCTCGTTACTGTTTAGATGCTCACAGACTTAATTAGCAACAATTTTCTCAAGGACTTTGGATAAGAAAGGAAGGTTAGGTATAGGTCTGTAATTCACTAAGTCATCTTGATCAAGGGAAGGTTTCTTGAGTAAAGGTTTAATTACAGCTATTTTAAATTCCTGTGGTACGTATCCGTTTACTAAGGATAGATTCATCATATCCAAAATGGGGCCAGGAACCAAATAGAACACTTCTTTAAATAATTTGGTTGGTATTGGGTCCAACATACAAGTTGAAGGTTTAGATGAGGCTAATATTTTTGATAATTCCAAAAGCTCGACTGAATCAAAACAGCCTAAGCACAAATGAGGATCTACAGTTCTTTCCGATGCTGCCTCCTTTACTGAGGAAGAAGTAATCGTGTTTGGGAGGAAGCCAATGATTTTATTTTTAATAGAATTAATTTTATTTTTGAAGAATCCCATAAAATTATCACTGCTAAGAGCTGGGGGAATAGTTGGCTCAACAGAGCTCTGACTCTGTGTACGTTTGGCAACTGTACTAAAATACCGTATGTCAGTACAAGGTCCAAAGTGTGTTTACCTGAGTGGGTCAATCCCTGTACTTTTTGAGTAAAGCCAATTGAGTCTAAAATAGCATTAAAGTTATCAGGCTCCTCTCCTGTGGAACCAGCTCCCAGCTTTAGTCCGTGAGGCAGACACTCTGTTTACTTTTATGACCCCACTTAAAACTTTTCTTTTTTGATAAAGCTTAAATTTAGAGTGGCTAGGCCACCCTGAGCTATCTCTGTAGTTATGCTGCTATAGGCTTACACTGCTGGGGAAAGACTGACCACTTTTCCTTATTCTGCTACTTTTCTCTTCTACTACTCTCCAATTGCATTATTTGATGTTATTTCAACTGTTAACTTTATGTTTTGTCTCAGTGTTTTTTTCTCCCCATAGAAGCTAGACCTGGTCTGACATTCTGCTCAGCTGTGGTGCATTGTTGGAGAGGGGCATCGAATTGGATGATGCTCACTGAACGTCCTCCGTGTACTGTCATCAACTTTTTACTTTCTTTAACATAGAAAGTACTCTTACATCAGTTATTTTGTTCTTTTTTGTGTCTCTGCTCTGTCTTCTTAAACCCTCAGTGGGTCGTGGCTGCTCGTACTGAGCCAGGTTCTGGTTCTGGTTCTGCTGGATGTTTCTTCCTCTTAAAGGTACGTTTTTCCTCCCCACTGTTGCTACATGTTTGCTCAGTATGAGGGATTGCTGTGAAGTCAACAACACAACGCAAGTGACCGTCTACTGAGTAAATGCTGCAAGTCAGTGACTTGATGCAATCTGCTGGGTTTCCTTAGAAATAAAACTTTTAAACGGATTGGAATGTATGTGTGCTTGAATTGAAATGACTTGTAAAGTGCCTTGAGATGACATGTGTTGAGAATTGCCACTATATAAATAAACCAAATTGAATGGAATTATATTGAAATCTGTCATTATTCTGATCAATATCAGCTGGTGTAAAACGTAACTCATGGTTATTAAAAACGTTTCACATTATCAAAGTATTATACTGTGTGGTACAATTGTTAAAGGCAAAGAGATCTTCACAAAAAAAATCTTACTGTTGCTATGCAAAAGTTATTAATGGCAATGGTTACAGCTGCTTTTTAAACTGAACCTCTGAAACTTCCAGGGAACGCCATTGAAGCTGTAATCTGGAAATGGAAAGAACATAATTTCACCAAGAACCAGCCACACTCAAAAGCCCAACACTTGAGAGAGTAGTTGTTATTATTTATAATTATTTTGACTTTCTGCATACCTCTAATGAAAACAGGACATTTGAGATCATATCACATCACACCAATAAAAAAAATCTTTCATAAAGAAAAGTTTTTAATACACACTTAAAGGTCGTTTTAGCAAAAGATCCTCATTGGAAAGCATATTGTCGTGTGTGTTCACCAAGAAGCCAAATCATTAAGCTTTGGAAGCTCCAGTTTTGGAGTTTTGTGAGGAACAAGAAATGTTTCTTTCTCTGAAATGTCAAATGGAATTGGATAGAATTTATATTTTTGAGAGAAGCTCATGACATGTTTCTTTAAAACCAAGTCTCCATTTGAGACAGTCTTTCACCTGAGACATTTTAATCTCTTTTTTGCAGCAAAGTCTCAAACTGAGATTCTAATGTCCTTATTTCCAACACAATCATTTTTACATTTTGGGATATTAAAATCTTTAACAGAACATCTGTAGTTATTTAGGTATTCTTTACTACCACAGAGACAGGCTGACAAATTATCAGTTGTATTGTGCTGCAGCATTACAAATTCATATTCTGCATGTATTGTCATATTCTTACACTGATGTGGTTTTACATTGCTTTGCATAAGCTTTTCCTCTTGTTGGCGTCAGACTTTTGAAATTGCAAACTCGCACAGACAGGAGCGTATAGAAAGCGACCCTTTGTGATGCAAAGAACCATCATTTCTCCATTCCTTTTCACTCTGCAATTCAGACAGCCTCATCTTTTTCGTCTCAGCGACACCAGGCAGTCAAGGCACCGTCAATGCCAAACGGACTGCAGTGCGCACAGGGAGACGCTGCGCGCTCCGTTGCTGCGCGCACCATGTCCATCCTTGGAAGACGGATGCAGTTCGGTTGCTGTTTAATCTGGTTTACATTGTTTGTTCCTGTTTTTATCTGCAGTGGAGTTAAGATAAAAGTTTCACAAGAGGCGCAAACAATGGCGCGAATCTAAAAAGGCTACCCCTCTCTTTGCGCTGAGGTAAGATCATTTATCTAATAATTGTGACAAAGGACCACAGGACTCATTTTACGCCTAATACCTTTTAAGGTTGGTAAATTCAATTAATTGGGTTTAGGTAACACTAAGTTTATTGGGCATAAATACGAGCATCTTTTTGATTCTGAAGCGGACACACATACAGATTAAGGATACAGACTTTCCCCTTAACTAATTGTTAATGGGCTAATTTTAAAACGACCACATCATTAATGACGGCATCATTTAGTAGAGTGCTTAGTGTGATCATTTCATTTATTTTAAAAGTGCATTTTTACCAAAAAGTCTGGGATTTTGACCTAACTGAGTTTTAATTGCAACCTAAAAAACACCCTTTGCTGTCCAGTAAAATGTTGAACAGGAAATTCTGGGTTTAATAAACAGTCTTCTGATGTTGTAACGATTCTTAGCTTTGAGTAAGACTCGTTCTTCCTCTGAAATGTGAGATAATTAATAACCCAATCATATTTAAAGACTTCAGTTTATCTATAGTGTAAACCATTTTTTTATTTTGCCGTTTTAACAGCAAAATTACCATATTCACAACAGTTCTTTAGTGTTGAAGCAATTTACAGTCACTGTGGTTTTCACACTTAACAATATTTTATTTTCAGCAGCTTTACATACCATAATATACCATATGATACTTGTATATATGTTATTTATGTTTTGGTGTATGTAACTGAATTCATTTACAGTAATACTAGCTGACCGGAAAACGAACAAAAAACAGCCAGTACTTCATTAAATAAAAATGATCTGCTGTTCTTGGCTAAAGTGGAATATCTTTGATTATTTAAATTTTTTCAGTTGTTATAAGATAAAACAAAAATGTCAGTGCTAAATGAACTAATGTGTCCAAAAGAATTAATAGAATTAATCATTTATAGATTAGAGATGCTCAGATCCAGGATTTTCCCAAAATTTGCATTTAATTGTCTGTCATTACTGATTTCTTTCTGATGTAAAACACTTTTATTAAAGTGTCTGATGTTGTTTTTGACTTGGGGTTGTAGGTAAATCTATTAAAAATACAAAATGCCATACATGTGCCAACTGTACAAATTCCTTCTGACTTACAAAAGCTTCAGAACAATTCTTTCATGGTCATCTGAATACTATGCTTCAGAGCTAATAGATCTGTATATCTGATTGCTGACTTTAGGGGGGAACTGTAGTTTAAACCAGTAACTAAAACTTTTTTGACTAGATAACAGTTGCTAATAATGCAACTGTCAAAACTTTATTTTTTTTTATTTTTTTTTAGGTAAATGGTCTGAAGAGCCTCTAAATCTAGTGACAAAAACCCAAGCTTTTCTGTTGTGAGTGGTCAAGTTATTCATAAGCTTAATTGTAAAACATGAAACAGTTTCCAGTTTTAGCCAAACTAAGCAAAGAATATTAGTTGGTAACATTCTTAACAACTGTTCTTAACTGCAGAGGCCAAATCTAAAATATTTATATTAATATGTTTTATTTAGGTTTGAAAAAATGCTGGTGAGATGCTGTTGCTTTAGCTTTAGACTATTTACAGTGTATTCTGCTTTGGTCTGTATGTTCGCTCACACAAATGAGAAAAACCTAGGATTGAAATCTTTACTGGTCCAACTATTGACTCTTTATTTATTCTACAGGTTGGCTGTTAGCCATGAATGCAGATGAACTAAATATGACTCAAAAGGAACATTTTTCATCTGAAGATGGACATTTCAACTGCTGTTCGTTCATAAATGATGGGAACCTCTGGACGTTGGATGATAGCACAAAACGGATTGGAGTTCAAGTTGTTCTCATCCTTGCTTACAGCACAATCATCTTGTTTGGAGTCACTGGAAACTCTTTGGTTATTTATGTCGTCTATAAATTTAAGAATCTACGCACAGTCACTAACTTCTTCATTGTGAACTTAGCTGTGGCTGACCTGCTGGTGAACACGCTGTGCTTGCCTTTCACTCTTGTCTACCTTCTCTATGACGATTGGCTGTTTGGCCAGGTGCTATGCTTTTTGCTGCCTTTTGCTCAAGGTATGGCTGTACACGTCTCCACAATCACTCTGAACATCATTGCTCTGGACCGACACAGGAGCATCGTCCACCACATGGAGACCAAGATGTCCAAAGATATGTGTGCTGTGGTTATCGTCATCACATGGGCCCTCAGTGCCTTACTGGCAAGCCCGCTCGCCATTTTCAGGGAGTATGGGTCCTTTAAAATTTCCCCGGAAGAGTCTCTGCAGGTGTGCACCGAGAAGTGGCCAGACGGCAGTATGAATGGAAAGATCTACAGCTTCTCAATGCTCGTGGTTCAGGTTGTTATACCTTTGCTCATCAATTCTGTTGCTTACATCCGCATATGGAACAAACTGAAGAAACACATGATATGTGGACGTAACGACAACCAGCGAAGGAGGAAGACCACCAAGATGATGCTGACCATGGTGGTGGTCTTTGCTGTTAGCTGGTTGCCCTTCCATGCATTTCAGTTGGCTATAGACATTGATAATGATGTGCTGAATATGAAAGACTTTAAGCTGGTTTTCACTGTGTTCCACATCATGGCGATGTGCTCAACCTGCGTCAATCCCATCCTGTATGGGTGGATGAACAAAAACTACAGGACGGCCTTTTTGTCTGTGGTCAAATGTTACAGGCCACTTGGTGTCAGATACAGATCCTCCAAAAACAGAGAAAAACAAAAAGATGACGACAGGGACTGTACTGACTTCAGATCAACAAATCTCTAATGTGAAAAGGGAAATATTTGTTTGCTAACTAGAATTGTGCAATACCTTGTAAAGGTTTTATGACACTTTTATTCATTTGTCATGTTAAAGTCAGAAACTTCTGTATATTTCTTGGGGATTTCATAATCTGAGAGGGTGCATTTGTATTGAACCCCTTAAACTCTAAGACCTGTACTTAAAATCCAGTGGAACCAATTGCCTAATAGGAGTCATGGGGTTGGTAAACAGTCCACCTGTGTGTGTTTATTTCAATGTAAATAAAGCTGCATTTCATGGAGGATCTATATCTTCTAAGAAAAGAACGAGTCTTGGACAACTGCAAACTTGCTAAGACGTCATCATCCACCTAAGCTGACTGGCTGGGCAAGGAAAGCATTATTTAGAGCAGCAAAGAGGCCTATGGTAACTCTGTAAGAGTTGCAGAGATCCATGCCTCAGATAGGAGTAAATGCTGCTAAGACAACTATTCATTTCAATTCAGTTTATTTATATAGTGCCAATTTACAACAAATGTCATCTCAAGGCACTTAATGAGTAATTTCATTCCTATTACTTGTGTGTTCCAAAAAAGTGTTGAAGGAAAGCCAAGTCCTGGTGGAACACGGTGAAAGTGTCCCCCCCAAAAATCATTGAACACAGATATATTTTTATTAGTATAGCATTGTCCAATAAAAGCATGACAAAAATGCCGCTGCTCCTAGTTAGTCTGGGAGAGGGGAACCAAGCAATGTCTGAATCCAGGAAGTATTTTATCTCACCAATTGTTCTATAAGCTCAAATATGTCTGTTAGTTGTGATCATGAAGGTGGACATATCCACCTAATGCTGGAAAATATCTGGAGATTTTGAAAAATATCAATATAATTAATGCCCTGTTGGCATAAGTTAGCATTAAAATTTGCACATTTTTATGGTACTGGCCCTTAAAATCAAACCACATCAACTAATCACTAAAGGCAGCTTCGTTCTGTACATTTATTCTTACCAACAGCAGGAGGTCCTCCTCTCTGAGGCACCTTGCTCTTCTGCAGGAGAACTCTCTCACAGCGGGGGATATAGGAAACAGCGTGGCTCAGTTTGAGATTTTAAGCTTCAGATGAGTAGCAGAGTAAAGTTAACTGCTGAGAATCATTTAAAAGAACAAAGACAACAACATTTTTCTTCTTAAAACGGGGTTGCATTAACCGAGTAATTTCAGTATTTGAAAGGTTGTTTTTTTTAGAACAGTAACAGATAAATCTGAAGGCTGCCTATCATTTTAATAGATTAGTGTTAATGCCCCTGACCACTTGGTGCAGAGGTGCAGACAAATCATTAACTTAGAAAAGAGATTCCCTTGAGAGCATCTTAGCATTTTCTCATGGCATGTCGCAATCTGTGAGCTGACAGTGCGTTGAACAGTTTTGGAGGCTTTGGAGCGCACTCTTAAAAGTCGAGCCAAGCACCGGCGCCAAAGCAGCACATGATCAGGGATTTCCTTCCAGTGAAGCATTACATTGTGGGTCAGGAAACAGCTTGTTCAGAGAGTTTTTCCAATTTCTGATCATTTTAATTGGAGAAATGTTGAATGATTTCAAAGCTTTGACTGAAGTTGCGTTTGTAATTCAGTCTCCAGTGTGGCAGCAGAGCGTGGATTCTGCCTCCAGAGCATCATCAATCCCCCTAAGAGAAGTCATCAGTGAGTGATGATCAGTCCTAGAAAAAAGACTTCATGACAGTAACCTCTGGGGATTTCATGTCCATGCTATCATTTAATTTCATTGTTTATCTGAGGCCATAATCAGTGATTTTTGTCTCTGTGAAAAAAACAAAAAACATGGATTCAACAGTGTGATGTATGATAGCATGATGTGGATTCTCTGTTCAGCTCGTTTGGATTGAATATTAATTAAACTGGACTTTAAAAACACTAAATACTATTGAATAAGTTACCATTTTTAAAATTGACAGGTAAAAATGGATTATGACAGGATTTATTTGACCCCGTCGGTCAAAATGAATAGTCAGCACCATGAAAAGCTAAATGAAACCATACTGAAGTTTGTTTTAGGTTGTAAATATGACAGAAATTTATTCAGCAGAGAGTTTTCAATGTTTCACCAAGTTGTGACCGATGCAGCAGGTCTGATTATCTCATTGTGTTACTGCTGATCACAGCAGGTTGCTTAGTGACAGACTACAGAATAAAATCAGCAGCGTTCACTTCATGTTCCCTGGTCACCCCCCGATTATTCTACTAGACTATACAGATAACCTTTCAGATTTAATGTTTTAATGGAAAATTTGTGGATTTCTTTCATAGCTCCTACATCATGTGACTTGGTCACATTTCATTTCATTTTTTCAGATGGTATCTTCTCTCTTTATTGTGAAAAGATTAAAGATATGTTGAAGTACCGTACCTTTAGGCTTCACATCTGTCCAGATCTATGCAGTTGTTGCTCTGCTAGTAAAAGTAGCCATGTAATTTCAGGACATGTTCAATGTTGGATTATTCTTAAAAGTATTTTGTTAATAGTTTTGGAACTTTATTTTGAGCCTAAGTTACTTTGATGGACTATAGTGGAAATTAGAGAAGGGTGCAAAGAAATGTTAGATGTGGTCATAAAGGTGCATCAAGCTTCCACTTAGTACCATTGTTTATATTGCTGGTTGTATGTAGAAACACCCGTATACATGTAGAATATGGACTGATACAGAACAATGCCATCACTACTATTATGTAACATTCCATAACATTATTTAACATGCTGAGGGCCCACCCTGCAAGGCAAGTTGCAAAGAAGCAGGAGAGAGCAATTTTCTTCATGTCCCCGCCAAAGATTACCCTCTGAAATCTTACTGTTTATTGTCCCCCCAAAAAATGAAATGGGATTTCCACGCCTGGGTTATAACATGACAAAATGTGGAGAAGTTCAAGGGGTATGAAAAAAATTGCGGGGCACTGTATCTATCTCGTGTGTTACAATGAAAACGGGTCCAAATACTTTGATGTTTAAAATTAAGTTTTGCAGGACACACAAGACTTTTACCTGAAACTCTTAAAATGTAAGTTTCTGAGGACAGTCTGCAGTTACGCTTGGATGCAAATTGTAGGATCAGAGATGCTACTTGAACTTTTATTATTATATTAATATTAGGTATTACTCTTGCAAAGATTTTACATTTATCTGTGTTGTGCTTTCCTTTAAAGGAGTCATGACCTGTAATTTTCACTTTTCCACGAGAAAAAATGTATGTTATGATTGCCTAACGATTATACACTGGCCGGGAAGCCGATATTTAAAAGTGAAGCGTTTGTTTACCCCTGGGTTCATCAACCAGCCCACGCGCACTCAAATACGTGATTTTAATTTCTGGCCGACTTGACGTCAAGTCGGCGCAGGATATACCATATATAGACATCGCAGACCTATGCTGCAGGAAGCCCGCCCTCCCCCTCGCCCCTCTCCCCTCATATTCAGTCTAGTGATGGGAATTCCAGCTCTTTTAGAGAGCCAGTTCTTTTGGCTTGGCTCACCATATAGAGCCGGCACTTTCGGCTCCCAAGTGGCTCCTCAGATTTTCTGTTGCTTAAAGTGTATTTATTACCAATATTAATGCAAAACGATGTGTACCAAATGTACCAAAACAAGCGGGGGGGGATGAAAAAATAAAAAAACGGCTCCCAATGACGAGCCGGCTCCCATCGTTCACTTCAAAGAGTTAGCTCTTAGAGCCGGTTCGTTCGCAACCGACATCACCGATTCGAAGTACGAACTCGACCATGAAAAATGCAGAAACGTAGTAAAAACCTGAGTTTCTCTGTTGTTGACTGCCAGAATCAACATGGAAATATTTTTTCCATTTTTGTTTACGGCGGAATCCTTTACGAATTTGGGACAATCTCAGGCGAAGTTGGCATCGAAGCTCCGTTTGGAAAAAGGGGCAATTCCAACAATCAGAGACTTGCCTGCAAATGAAACGGTAAGCCTGTGTTTTTATTGCTCTACTGTGTGTAACAAACAGCAGCTAACTGCTAATGTGGTTATTGTATGCTAGCGGGAGTAGTAGATATGGGTTAGATATGCTGAAGCGTTACCTGCGGTGTCAACCCCCTCCTTCCTGCCACCAATCAACACGTCCCTCATTTGCATTATTACAATGCCCGTCCAGGACAGCCAAAATATCGCATCAGATCTCGCGAGACAATAATGCCTTCAGAAATAAGGGTCAGAGGAGCTCTGTGTTTATTTTTTTCACTTTTTTTCAACTTTTCTTTTTTAGAAGGGCCTGAAAGACTATAATAGAGCGTGGGTATCCAAGGTAATACTAGGTTATGACTCCTTTAAAGTGCAGTGCTCTACAGTAACTCTACAATCTTTTTATTTCTGTCTTTGGAGTTTTGCTGCCATATTACTCTTCACTCTATTTGACCATTTAAAGAGAACGTTTAGTTTAGATAATTGATTCAGGCATATGAAGACTTCTAGGACGAAAAGTAAAACCTTCATTGTGTCCTCACATATTGGACAGCCTAACATTGAACCTGTTTTAAATGGAATCTTTATGCATTGTGTTACCAGCAGTTTGTCACAAAGGCACAGTTTTACCTAGCAAATCCTGTCTTTTTGTAGATGACCTGCTGAAGGACAATCATTCACTCTACCAAGTATGAGGATGCTATTCGCTTTCAATTTTAAATTCATACATTTTTTATTTTACAAGCAATAAAAATGAATGTCACAACTGTAAATCTGTGAATCAAATGTATGGACAGTGGATGGAGAGGACCTTCAGGAGACAGCACCATTGGAAGATGAAGGTATGTGTAACAGGTAGATTCAAACAGAAACTTATGAGTGTATTATAACTGAATCTGGGTCAATTCTTACTGGACACTGGAGCTGGAGATGATCAGAGGAGGGCAGGTGGATCCTGAGAGTGTGTGACTGGCAGACTGTGCAATGGATGGTCAATTCCCTTTTCTGTTGTAGTTGGTGGCTGAGGGATGCCAGATTTTGAGGGCAGACAGGTTATTGGGGGAGTGTCCAGGCAGGTGATTACTCGATTACTCAGCCAAGGTTTGAACCAACAGATGAGCTACTGTACCTCAAACTGCTGTAGAGGGTTAATTCTAGTTCTGATAGATATCCTAATGTCCATCTGTTGGATGTGCAGGACAACCAAGTCCGATCCATTCAGGCCTCACGTCAGAACCTTTCTTGAGTTAAAGGATCTGCTGTTGATATGTTTGTTCCTGATACCCCAGCACATGGGGTCTTGTGGAATCTATTCCTAAATGAGTCAGGGCAGTTTTGGTAGCAAAAGAAAAACAAACACACTACTAGGTGGGCGGTCCTAATATTATACCAGGTTAGGGAACATTTTTACACAATCAGATCACAGTGACATCATTTTGCTGAGGGTAGGTGGATATGTCTGTGAACTGAGTGGATTCTTCCCCAAAGACTGTATCCTTTTAAGAAGTCTTGCTTTGGTTGGGTTGAATTGGAAAGTTTTCAATAAGACAAATGTTTTTTTTTTTTACTTTTTATGTAGTATTGTCATTGTTGTTTTTGTGTTTTAGCAAATCACTAACTGCTTATTAATTTGGTCCAATATACTGTTGCAGTACAAGATTGGAGGTTTAAGTTAAGCAGAGAACAAAATCAGAATTTTAGTCTTCTACACCTCCTCTATTGTGAATAAAAGAAATCACCTTCTTTGAACTATGTATGGGTGATCCAACAGCCTGGCCTTCACATAACAAAAAGAGGTGAGTGTCAGTGCTCAGCTGCAGGATGGGAGATAATGGTTCAGAGAGAAGCTCCAGGGTGGTTCTGATTGGCACAGGTGTTATAGACTGACAAGCTTCTTCTTTCTTCTGCAGTTGTGTGGTTAGAGGCTTGCCAGATTAACCTCCTACACAGAGGGAGATGCGGGCTAACCTGTCTGGAAGCTGATATACAGCCACCAAGACATTTCGTTTATCTTATTTGTTTAGTGGACTGTACGGCCAATGGCAAAGCAGTGAGCACACAGCGTTGTTTGTTAGGCCTGAGCAGCTAAGCGCTGCGAAGGCCTATTGTATCTGTACTGTTTCTTATTTTTCTTCCGTCAAATCAATTGGCTTTTTGAAGGCCTAAACATATACGAAAACTCAATTTTTTTTGCATGTGCATCAGGTGTGTGTGAAATTCACGTATTTTAAAGAAATTAAAAAGGGGCGTGGTAAAATGATTCAACAGCGCCCCCTATAGATTACCTATTCCCCATCGTTTAACGTAGAGTTATGTGCTTTGGTACCCTGTTAGAACTCTCCAAGATGAACAAAAAAATATATCAATGTGCTGAACAAAAATGTACAGGAAGTCCACCATTTTGGGTCAAAGGGTCAATTTTTGCATTTCACTCATGTTGAACTTTGATGAACTCCTCCTTGAATTTTTGACCGATCGACTTGGAACTTGGTCAGGATTGGCCTTCAGGCATAGGGGATTAAAAGTTATCAAAAAAAATTGACTTTTCGCATATGTTGAGGGGGGAGGGCCAGACCTCAAAGTTTGACTAAATTCAAAATCATTAAAGTTCTTATATCTCCTGTTCAGAAAGTCACAGAGGGAAGAAAACTGCTGTGGTGGAGAGTCATGGGGTCCCTGACAAATCCTGATGGTCAAATCCTGAAATCACTTAAGCCCCACCCCCTCAGAGCAGGAAGTGTAATGTTTTGCCATGAAAGATCCCTATTTTACACCCTTGACCTAATCAACATAAAACAGTGCACAGCAACTTTAAACAAGTTGGTCTAACTCTGTATCCAGTACTGAGAGTTTTCAAAAGACGGTGGGGCTGTGTGGCGAAATCAGACGTGACGCCACGGCCATACGTTTGGCTATAATTTCCACAAAACGTATTTGATCTCCACCATATTACAAAGGACGGTTACTGGTACAGCCCTTAGGAGATATGAATGAAAAGTTTTGGTGGGCGTGGTCTAATTTCTGCACAGCGCCCCCTGGAATCACCAAAACAGCCAGCCCCAAGCCATATTTTATCACAGGATTATGAAATCCGGGATATAAATGGAGTGTCTCAGGACCTACAAAAAAGTCTCTTGGAGCTATGGTCCAAACCCCAAAGGAAGTCGGCCATTTTGAATCCAGCCCAACCTCTTTGTTCCATGTTTATTCATCGTATTTGAAAGAACTACTCCTAGAGCTTTTCACTTGCAGACTTCAAAACGAGTGAGGACAGACTTAAGACATTGGGGATCAAAAGTTATCAAAATAATTTTGCTGCATCAAAGCATGTGGTTGTGGCTAAGCCTCAAAAAAGGCTTCTGGCCATAGAAGGACATGGTGTATTAACTTCAACACACAAGGTCACAGCTGTACCAAACTTCCTGGTTCTCATCCCATACCACCACTCAACACATTCATAGGCTCATTTGCTGATGTAAATTAAGCCCCGCCCCCTGAGAACAGGAAGTGCAATGTTTTACATAGAAAAATCAGTATTTGCCTCCTTTTACCTAATCAATAACTGTCTGTGATCAGGGACTGAAAACAGGTGGGGGTAATTTGTTGGCCAGTACTGAGGGTGTCTGAAAGAGGGTGTGGCTGTGGTAGCATGGCGAATCATGGCGTCACGCCATGGAAATACGTTTGCCTCTAATCTCCACATACATCATTTGATCTGCACCAAATTAAGCAACAGGGATATTAGTTCAACTCCTAACAGATGGTTATTCATATATTTGGTGGGTGTGGCCTATTTCCTCCTCAGCGCCCCCTAGATGCCTTTAAAAAGTCAGCAATAAGCAGTGCTTTCAACTAGGATTGTGAAATTTAGTGAGTGTTTATAGTTTATTAAGACCATTTAAAATATTTTGAAGCCAGGGTTGGGGTGGCGTTGAGGGGTGCAGTGCATGCGTTCTTCGCTCACATCATAGGCCGCTTTGCTACGAAGGCTGTTCGAGGCTGCTTGCAGCTTTAATTAAATATGTTTTGTACAGAGTCAGGGCAACAAACCCATTGCCGCTCAGAAGAACTCATGAGTAACTGTCGCTAAGGGGTTCAGCTAGCTTCTCTGTGTCTGCATGCACCAGTCATCGACACCCATTCAGATTGTCTTCAGGTCAGCTGCATCACAGCAATTTCCTCCCATTGTATTTTCCTTCAAACAAAAACTTTGTTTGCTGAGTGAGGTAGTGGATCCTTGCAGTTAAGTACAAGCGATAAAGTTTACATCAACAGAGTATTTAAGATATTTTTTCTGCTTTTTCTTGTCCAACAAAAAGTACTTGTGTGGAGAGAAAGTTGTGGAATCCCAAAAGAGACAAGACAATGGATAGGAATCCATGCATCTGGGCCTCTTGAACATACTGTGGTATACTACAGAGGGGTAGGACTACCTTGCCATTTACAGCAGTGAATTTTCTAGTCGAAATCTTGCCAGTGTCTTGTATGACCTCACCCGTAAAGAATTACCCTGTCCCTCTCTCCCTCTGTCCCAAAGCTTCAGAGGTTTAGTACTGCTTCTCTCTACCGAGGCACTAATGCTGGAAATGTAGAGCTGCACAATGTTGGGAAATAATGAAATTGCAAAATTATTGATACATTTTGTGAGGACAATATGGATTTAGGTCAACCTGCAACTTCTGAACAATTCTTTCCTCCTCATCATCCCAATGTCCACATCCCTCTCCTTGAGCATTCTTGGTCATTACAAACTATTTTGGTATTGGGCATTTTTCGTTTTTATGTAATTACGAATTAGCTTTCTCTATAAATGTTAAAGTGTTCAGTCTTTTTTAAAACTTGAAGCTCTTGTCTATGGAATTAAATAAAAGGCAGTGAAACAGGCCAGAAATATTAAGGCCAAGCAGAGTTTGAATGCATGGCCATTAAAGTACAATAGCGTACCAAATATTATTTTCAAGCAGTTTTAGTTCTGTTGAGATGTTGCACATATTGAACTTGCAATGATGATTGCAGTTTCATATATTGCGTAACTCTAAAATGTGAGCAGCCAGGACCCATTTCAACAGCAACATACCCACTTGTGTATGGTCAACATGCCTGTATACATCCGGTCTATAAAATCCCAGGATGAACAGGGCATTTTGGGAAGAGACAGGGCAAACTTAAAAAACAGTGGAGATGATTATGATTTAAAAAATGAATTCATGCTACCCACCTGGTATTGGGATGAGATTTCCAATAAAAGGGTCTACTGTCCAACAATAGTAAAAGGGCATGGTAATTAAACATCGGAGATGTGTTTTGAGATGTTTCAAGTGGATGACACTGCAAGATGCTAGAAAATTATACACTTGTACAGCTTTTTTGTGACTGCTGGTATCTGGGGAATGTTTGTTGTGTTCATCTGTAAGGGGTTAAGTGAGAAAATCTTACAGATAGAAAAACATTGATTATGCACCAAACACCGATACCCTTTTAACCTGCCAGAGTAAACTTAGAACCAGGAAATAATCTCCCTTTGTCTGCACCAACTCTTCTCTCATGGGGCCACATGTTTGCTGTGGCCCCTTCATGGCAAACTGCAAACAGGACTTATAGGCTTTATTTCAACAATGTCTTCAATCTCGCCTCTCTTCTATAACAGTCAGAGTTATGAAGTGCACATAAAGTGATCCAAAGCTTGAAATATTGCTTTATAATCTAACCCAGCTCTACACAACTTTGCTGTGTTTGTTGCTCTTCAATATGCCCTTTTCTCACAATAGGTCTCGGAGAAGCTGTAATTATACTGAGATGAAATCACAAATAGGTGGGCTCTGTTTACTAGCTAGGCTCGACTATTGACTATTTGGAGCCTTTAGAATAAGAGTGGCTAAAATAGTTGTACACCTAAATGTCCAGATTTCTATGAAACATTTTGTATCCAACTCCCCAATATTCACAACTTTGTCTGACTTTGTCTACTTTCTTAGCTGCAAGTGGCTCTGTCACACCTTCACTATAGCTCTTGATAACGTTGACCCCCCCCAAAAAACAATAACCTACAGAACCAGGTGTGAGGTGTCCATAGGGCTGTATAGACCCACTCGCAGACGCAGGTAAGATAAGATAAATGTTTATTAAAGACTAAGTGTATGATGATGATGATGATGATGATGATGATGATGATGATGATGATGATGATGAAGGCTGGAGTGGATAGATGAAGACAGGACACCAGACTGACATGAACAACGTGGAGCAAACAGTAAGAACTGACCAGGGAATGAGAAGAAGAGCAGGGCTTAAATACACAGAGGAAATGGGCATCAGGTGGTGACTGGGATTAGACACAGGTGCACAACATATCTAAAACAGGATGACACTAGGACATTTTTTGCACCTCTTTTTACCTTTTCATATCAGTTCACTACAACTTAAGTGCCTTATGGTCTTGAATGGTATCCAGTTCCCATACACACGATATATATATATATATATATATATATATATATATATATATATATATATATATATATATATATATATATATATATATATATATATATATATATATATATATATAAAATCAGTGGTGAGCCGTCAGGGCAAGTAAGGCCTTCTCTGTCGGACTACACATACACAGAAAAGTACATGGTCACTGAGGTTCGTTATGTTATTCCTGGAGGCCAATTTGAGATGAAGTGATTGACTAACCAGTTTCTTTTTCAGAGCTTCTGGTCCAAAGACGGCAACTTCTGTCTTGTCAAAATTTAAAAGTAGATACTGTATACATGCAAATATAAACTGCAATCTGTCTGAAAAATATGTTTTAAATCAGCCTACTGCTGTTCCTTTGATCCCTGCAACATGTTCAAGCCTTTCTAGGAGAATATTATGATCGACTGTGTCAAAAGTATCACTGAGATCTAACAAAACCAGTCACAAGTCCATTATCTGAGGCCATGAGAATATCATTAGTAACCTTCACCAGTGCTATGATGAGCTCTAAAACCTGACTGAAACTCTTCAAACAGGTTGTTAATGTTTAGATGCTGACACACTTGATCAGCAACTATTTTCTCAAGAAATTTAGATAAGAAATGAATGTTAGAAATAGGTATGATTTAATTTATTAAATCATCTTGATCGAGAGAGGTTTTCTTAAGTAAAGGTTTAATTACAGCAATTTTAAATTCCTGTGGTACATGTCCATTTACTAAGGATAGATCCATCATATCTCAAAAGGGGGTAGGAACCAAAGGAAGCACTTCCTTAAATAATTTGGTTGGAATTGGGTCCAACATGCAAGTTGAAGGTTTAGATTAGGCTAATATTTTAATTATTTTAATTAAGTCCAAAAGTATGATTGAATCAAAACAGTCCAAACACAAATGAGGTTCTACAGTTCTCTCCGATGCTGCCTCACTTACTGAGAGAGAAGTGATAATGTTTGGGAGGATGCCAATGATTTTATTTTTATTAGAATTAATTTTTGTTGTGACGAATCCCATAAGTCATCACGACTGAGAACTGGGGGAATAGTTGGCTCAACAGAGCTATGACTCTGTTTAAGTTTCGCAACCGTACTAAAAATTAAACCTAGGACTGTTCTTATTCTCCTCTACTAATGATGAAAAATATGCTACTCTAGCTTCTCGAAGGGCCTTTTTATACACCAGTAGACTATTTTTCTAGGTTAAATAGGAATCCTCCAGGGTGTGTAAAGCGCCATTCTCCCTCCAATTTCTTAGCATTCTGCTTTAAAGTACGCAGCTCTGCATTAAACCAGGGAGCCAACCTCCAATGGCTAATTGCCTTATTTTTTAAGGGGGCTACACTATCTAATGCCAGACACAATGAGGGAGTAAAGCTATGAACTAGACCATCAATTTGTAAAGGCTTAGAGATTAAATTGCTGCCCTCCACTGTGTTACTCTGAGACACTGAGGAAAATAAGAATGGGACAGATTCTTTAAAACTTGTTACAGCCTTGTCTGATAAAGCTCTACTATAATGAAATTATCTTTCAGGTTTGGGATGGTCAGTTCAAATAAATTCAAAAGTTATTAAGAAGTGGTCAGACAGGACCGGGTTATGTGGGAGGATTGTTATTTCCTCACACTCAATGCCGTATGTTAGTACAAGGTCCAAAGTGAGTTGACCCGAGTGGGTGGGTCCTTGTGCTTTTTGGTTAAAGCCAACTGAGTCTAAGATACCATTAAAGGCTGCATTTAAACTGTCACCTTCAGTGTTCACATGGATATTGAAATCCCCCACTATAATGACGTTATCAGTATTTAATACTAAATCAGATAAAAAATCTTAGATCTGATCCAAGAATTGAGAGTAAGGGCCTGGTGGAGGATACAACACCACATACAAGAGTGGTTTGAATGCTTGGCAACTAGGATGAGGAAAACTAAGGGCTAACTAGATGTTCAAATGAACTGTAGCTATTAATTGGTCTGGGAATAATTCATAAATTTGAATGAAAAATTGTTGCAACTCCTCTTTCCATTAATTGGATGGAGTTAGTTCATTTATACTAATATAATCCTCCAGCTGCAGCCAGGTTTTTGTGAGACAAAACAGATCAATTTGATTATCGCATATCAAGTCATTTACTAACAGTCTTTGAAAAAAGAAATCTTATGTTAAATAAACCAAATTTAATTGTTCTATTTTTCTGTTCAAAGTCATACTCATCTTTATGAGATTTTCATGATTTGCTCTTTTTAGGTTAACCTTTAGTCCATTTGATTTTGACCATAGGCAATACACTGTCTCAATGGGATAATGGGTGGGTAACAGTATAGAAGCTGCAGAGAGGTGGGTTAAACTACAACTCTGCTCCCTGGTCTGGACCCTGGGTTGTCAGTGTTGGGAAGGACTAATAAACTCGGCCAAATTCCAAAGAAGAGCTGCTCCATCCAAAGTGGGATGGATGCCATCTCTCCAGATCAGACCAGGTTTTCCTCAAAATGTTCGCCAGTTATCTATGTAGCCCACATTGTTTGCAAGATGTTACAGGTACCGTGGCAACGGCACCGTAGTGAACAGAATGACTCCTGTAACACAGGAGAGAAACAAGGAGACGGTGTGTCAGGTTTGAGCTCTCTGCAGTAATTTTATTTAAGATTTTTCTTCACCAAATATATCTCCATTGTTAGAAGTCATTTTATGTTTCACACATTAAAATTTCTGTGTCTTTTTAACATTACAATGAATTTCAGTGTTCATGTGAATACAAATTCCATAATAAAATAAATCTCTGATTACCAAATGCATGTTCACTTACTCTTCGTGCTTGTATTTTACACTATTTATCAAAATGTAATGTAAAGACAATGGCAATATCCACCAGCTATTTTTAGAATACTTAGAAACTTTCATTCACAGCATTTTATCAGTGTCACATCAATACAGTACTGCTAATCATGCTCAGAACTAATGAAGTACTCCACGTGTAACTTCAAATCTCAATTTAAACTGTAACCATTCTTGTCTAAACTCATTGAGCAAAAAACATTTTCAACCGATGGTGGGGAATTAACATACAGTGAGCTAACCAATACTTGTTAACATGGCAAGCTCATGAAATAACTTTGTGGCTATATGCACGTGGGAAAGTGTGTGTGTTGAGCTGACTTGCTCTCTAACGTAATGTGTGCGTTGTCAGTAGACAGTTACTCTGCCGAACTTTACCCGTTTCAAATTCGTTACAAACAAAATCAGAAACAGACCCTAACATAAATTACTACACTAAAACAGTCATATCCCAAACACATTTCTGCATGGCTAAATTCTAGCTCTGGTGTGTTTTTGTACATTTACCCACCTGTAACACAGGTGATAAATTTGGAGACGGTGTGTCAGGTTTGAGCTCTCTGCAGTAATGAGAAACCCACAACTCACGCAGTTTCAGGTAGGATTTTACGTGGCCCGTTTTGGCCCCTGGCAAGCATTTGACTATGGTCACGGGTGTCTCTAATGCCACGTTTCTGACTATGGAGCTGCCAATTACCAAAAGGTTGGTCGTCATCTTCAGTGTCTTTATGTCCTGTGAAAGCTTTTGTCGTCTTATTATACTGACTCAGTTCCTTCCTTGGACTCTTCCAACATCTCATCAGCGATACATTGATGTCAAGCTTTAATGCAGTAGCTCTATTTCCTTCTTTGACGACCAGCTCGATGCCTTTAACCTAAAAGCTGCATTTCTTCGTGTGTTTTCCATGATATGGATGTATGCATGAAAACTATGGGTAGTGTCTTCTTCGGCGCATAATCTTGCCCCACATGTCTGTCTCACTTATGTGCTTCCTGCTATAGTGCCCCTGCTATAAATTAGCCGCATCGTTGTATAGGAAGCAGGGTCCAAAGCATGTGAATAAAATAGTGGCTTATAGTCCAAAAATTACGGTACTTGCTATGCAATTTTCAAGAAAGACCTTTCAAGAAACTTGACCAGACAGATACGGCTTTCAGCATTATCTTCCATGTCCACAGAAAAGGACCTACTCATACACCTGAAGAGCACAGGTAAACTGTACAACAGAGCCATTGAGGTCTTCTTGAGTGAGTGCAAGCATTTTATTTGTATTTTGAATATGTTTTTGTCATTTTATTTTGTTACTAATCAATTAATGGTGACAAACTAAAATGGTAAAAATGCTACAAATTAAAAAAAATTAATTCTGACCCACTGCAATTTATATTCTAAATAACGTGGTGCGTGCAGCAGCGCCAACATGTTCAATTGTTTTGCTGTTACATTTTTTCCTAAACAAATGCAAATATTGTGTTTGCTTAATTTTATTTCTTCATTGAATTTTTGGTTTTGTTATTGCCTCACTGGTGTTCTATATAAAATGGTGACAATGCATATTTTATTGGACAAACTTGTTCAAGCTCACATATACTTTGACGGCGTTATTAAAACTTTGTTGACTAATATTTTAAAATCTGCTTTTATTTTTGAGATCTAGGGGTGAAATGTACGGCATGCCACTGATGACAGCCTAAGCGTTAAAGAGCCACTCCAATGAAAATCTTGTTTTTCGTGTTGTTAACATGTTCTTGTGGTATTTTTCTGATGCCAGAGGACATATCTTAAGAAAATTAAGCTCAAAATTGCATTTCTGAGTATTTCTGCTTTCAAATCGCTGTGAATCAGTAGCAGACGCTAAAAGGCAGTCACTGAGAACACTTTAAAGTAGCTCAAAAGATGATCGGAGTGGGTCTTTAAATAGTACAGGTAACAGGTGAGCATAGTGAGCTAATCAGGAACAGGAGTGGGTGGGGCAGGCAACACGATCACAGAGTGGGTCAAAACAATATGACTGATTACAAGATTTAAAACTTTCAAACTTTTCTTTGTACTAAAACATAAAAATAAATGTATTTTTTAATTGATGATTTAAAAAAAATGCTTGAATAACAAATTTTGACAAAGTATGTAAAGTTATCTTTCTTCCGAGAGGTTTTGTGTGTAGAAAAATAGTATTTAGCAGGGGTAATGGCAAAAATGTCTCCCTGGATTATTGCTGACCTCCAGTGAAAACACATAAAATCTCATTAAAATACATTGACGTTTGTGTTTGTAACTTGGAAGTTCAGGTGGTATGAATACTTATGCAAGACATAGCACAACTTTAGCATTGATGTAAACTAGGGGTGTAACAGTACATGTATCCGCATTCAGATTTTCCAGTACGGAATGTTCGGTACAGCACAGAGATGTACCGAGTTTCCACACGGAAGCATAACTGTGTTGCACTTTAGCCAGCAACACATCGACTCTGTAATCAAATAGAGTCCAGCCTGCTGATAGCAGAAGTTACAGTCAGCGACTCTTATAAGTGAGAGTTGGAACTTGAATGGCCGCTTCCATTGTTAAAGCCCCCAGTTTGGGAACACTTTGGCTTCTCGGTGTTAAGGAGCAATGCGTTTTCATGTTAACTGGTTACCAACTTCTGGTAGCATTGTTGTTTGCTGTTAACTACCACAGATGTTACTGAGCCAGAGGACACCGTCTCAGTACACCGACCATTGTTGGTGCCATTCTCTTAACGAAGCAATAAAGTATAAGCAGACTTGACATCTGGCTGTATTAATGTGTTAAAAATGTTTCCTCCTGCAATTAGTCTGTGACATCTGCATTGTTGTTGTACAGCAGCAGTAGCTGGAAGCTGGACGGAAGGAGCACCACCCCCACCACAGTGTCCCACATAAATACTAAACGTTATTTATCTAATCTCATCTTTTGTTTTCACGCATACAAAAAGTCCAAATAAAAATAGAACACATGAAACCAAAAAAACTCTGGAGTTTGAAACGCCGGCTTCTCGGGAAAAGGGAACTCTGCAGCAGTGATTAAACCACCAGATTAGAGGTGCGCTGTAGCCCCGCCCACCTCACCTGTATAGCTCATGCAGCCTCTTGCCAGCTGGTTCAGGTAACAGCCTAACCCCCGATTAACTTGTTACCACTGCTAGCAAAGAGAGTAGGGCAATCTAAAATATTCATTTCATATCCCAGATTGTCTTGATTTTAGCAGAAAGCCAAAGTATTGATCGTGACTGTTATATATTATTTATTTATTGTATATTTTATGGTATACAATTTTATGTTATGTTTATGTAAGAACAACTTGTTGGAAAATTTACTGCAAGCACAGTATGATTTTAAATGTCATTCACTTTGTTCCCTGACTACCGAAAATAAATCAAACCGTGAAATTGAAACCAAGGTACGTACCGAACCGGGACTTTTGGCGTACCGTTACATCCCTAGTGTAAACTAAAACCAGCACTTTATTAGCTAAGGAGGTCTTTCTTCCTTTTTCTGTGCCATTTCCAGAAATAGAGAGCCTGTTGGTTGATTGTCACAGAGACTTGCTTGGAACACCTTTCATGCAGAAAGTTATACTGTGAGGGTCACCATCACTACAGTCGCTTGTTTCGTTGTTTAGTGATTGTATTCATTGTTTTCAGTCAGATGACAGGCAGGACTTGTATTTACTGTACATAATCTGGTTGGTAGCAAACATCGTTTACCAGGGAATAGTTTGACCTAGTGGTGTGTCGACTTTGACGACTGTTTGTAGTTTTCTGCATGCAAAAAGAAAACTACAAACAGGTTTTAATCATCAAAGCATTTGGTTAAAACAGACATGTTTATGTAATTATCTGGAATTTAGACAGTACCTCAACATTTACTGGGGTCTGTACAAGGAGAGAGGAGCCAATGGACTCCACAGGAAACTGCAACAAGCTTTCTTGGAAACCTGAAGAACTCAGCCCCTCCTCTATCCTGCCTTGTCTTTGTTTGAGCGTTGTAATAGCTTTTACTGTGATTACACCAGTGTTCAGGTTTTCTAGAGCTCTTCCTGTTGACCATGTCCTCACTGATTAACTTTGCATGTTCGTGAGGAGCTGGGAGGATTGAGACATTAGATGCTAGTCTCCATTTATAGAAAGCTATTGATAGCGTATTCAGCATTAGGTCAATAATTGTTTCTTTAGCTGTCCGACGTTATTGAGCAGCTGCTCCCTACACAAAGCTGACCCTCAGGATGGGAGCAGTCCACTCACTGATCAAGTCAAATGAACAAAAGCTTAGAAGGCAAATTTAATTTACCCTTCTTTACTAATGGGTCTTGTCTGTTGGCTTTTAAAGATGAAATTGCTTGAAGTCAACCTCCAAAAACTCTCTTGGCTTTCAGTCCATATGAGGTAATATTTAGATAATGTTCTTCTGTCTATAAAGCATCAATTTTGTCTAATTGTTTTCTATTGTGCAATAATTAGATGGAGTCAGTAGTAAACACAGAATAGAGGCTTACTGATTTGAGAAAGAGAGGCAGAAGAAGACAGAAATTCTTACTTCTGAGCTCCTATTATATACAACGTTAGAGTCCATATTGATATGAAGGAATCATGAACATTGATTCATTTCTTAATTTGGCTAATAATGTCACAAGAGTACCACCTAGTTTATGTATAAACTTGTTGAATAAATAACACCGAATCATACTGACAGATTAACGAAATGAATTGGAGCTAATACATTTCTAACAAGCACATGTAGCCTACACCTCATGAATGATTTCCCAGAAGAGCTGAACCTGCTATTAAACCCCATGCACGTGTTTGGCTCTTCTCATGGTGGAAAGATAACACAATAAAACCAATAATGTGGCGCTGAGGCTTGATTTATTAGTGGATTCTTTTCAATTCACAGGATGTTAAAAATGTTCTTGGCAGAAATGGAAGCGCTCATTTAAACTGGTGTGTTTACTGACATGGACCTGCCTTTTAGGCACAGTTAACACATTCTCATAGCATAGGTCTGTTGCCCTGTTTAATCTGTTTCAACTAAACTGTGTCTGGCATCCATTGGGCATTTCAAACACTCAATAACTTTTGATTCCAGTTTAAGTCAAAGTATTTGGATGTAGTCCCCTTCTCGTTTGTGCAATGCTCCACAACCTCTGCCATTAAAACAGCAACCATCATGCTTCTTAGCTGTTACAGTGCTCTTAGCTTTAAAAGCTACATCTTGATTCATCCGAAGCATTATCCTGGTCTCTCTGGGCAAATAGCTCAAACTTTCTGTCGTCTGACCATGAGATCTTACTTTAGAGGACATCTGGCCTGTCCATGTGATAAGCTGCAAATTTAAGTTGGTCTTAAATGTGTTGATTTTCATGCAGCGGATGCTTTCTCTTTAAGCACACACTGTGCAAATTGTTGTTAAACGTGCTTCTTTAAGGACCTCTCATCCAGGAGTTGCTATATATTTCTCAGCTAAACACACCATTTGCTTAAGATAAAGGCAAGATCATCTTGTTGTTTTCTGGGATGAAAACACGCTCCATTGTTTGCACTGTGACTCAACTAAGTGTTTTGTTGTGGCTGGTGCAGGAATACTTAGATTGAATCAGTCCAATAAGGGGAATCTAATCAGCAACAACAGAATTGTGGGTCGAAATAACCTCTTGAAATCTTACAGGTATGAGGAGAAGGTGATCCATTCTTCAGCAGTGTTCTGCAAACCTGATCATTGAGGTATGCTGGTCCCCATGTTTTAGTCGCATTCATGCATTACCTTACCTGGTTTGAATATGGGCTCATGTATAGGTATCTTCAGAACTTGACCCATGAATACTTTTAGATCATTTTTCAGCGATCGTGAAGATGTTTACTTCTTCAATTGGTATGAATATGTAAGAACAAAAAACACCATCACTTTGGTTAACCTTGTCTTTAGCTATGTGGATATGAAAAAAAGATACGGTGAGGCAAAAAAAGTATTTTGCTTCTGCAGGTTTTCCTAATTAAAAATAAGAGGTCTGTAATATTCATCATAGGTACAGTTCAACTGTGAGAGACAGAATGTAAAAGAAAAATCCAGGAAATCACACTGTATGATTTTTAAATAATTTATTTGTATAATGGTGCGAAAAGAAAATAAGTATTTAGCACCTAAAACCAAGCAATAATTCTTGCCCTCACAGACCTGTTACTACTTCTTTAAGAAGCTCTTCTATCCTCCACACATTACCTGTATTAATGGCACCTGTTTGAACTCCTTATCTGTATAAAAGACACCTGTCCACACCTTCAAACAGTCGAACTCCAACCTCCACCACGGCCAAGATCAGAGAGCTGTGGCATAAGACTGGAATGAGCCAATCTAGAATAGGCAAACAGCTTGGTGAAAGGAGAGCAACTGTTGGACCAATCAATAGAAAATGAAATAAATACAAGCTAACTGACAATCTCCCTCGACCTGGGGCTCCATGCAAGATCTCACCTCGTGGGGTACACGTGAGCTTGAGAAAGGTGAGGAAACAGCCCAGAACTACACAGGGAGAATGACCTAAAGAGAAAAAAGGTTACTGTTAAGCCTGCCGCACAAGAGAGGAATCTGCTCAGCAAAAAGTCATTTGAAGCCATTTGCTCAGCAGATAGCTCGCTGTGGGCGGCTAATTTTTGGTGAGTTTTCTGCCTCACGAGGCGTTGAGGGGAAAGTCAATCAGGTTTGATATTTTTCGCCTCACGAGCCGAAAAGCTCATTGTGTGCGCTCTATGTGAGCTGTGCTGAGGGGGAATATTCAAGTGACCAATCAAAACGCGATCTCCGCTCACATGATTCCAAGATGGCAGCCCATGGAAAAGATTACATTTGAGAAGATAAACATGTGGAAATTTGGCCAGACTACACCTATTTGTACGATGTCAGCTCATCAGATTTCAAGAACAGGGACAAGCGCGAGCAGGCATACAGTAAGTTTCCCGCAAAATTCAGCCAGACAGGTACTGTGAAAACAGGGGGCTGCCATCTTGGAATCATGTGGAGTGTGAGTGGAGAACGCGTTTTGATTGGTCACTTGAATATTTCCCCTCAGCACACAGCTCACATAGAGCCCACACAGTGAGTTTTTCGCCTCATGAGTTCTAATCCCAGCCTGGGGTCTTTCTGGATGGAGTTTGCATGTTCTCCTTGTGCATGCTTGGGTTCCCTCTGGTTACTCCAGCTTCCTCCCACTGTCCAAAAACATGACTGTTAGGTTAATTGGTCTCTAAATAGCCCTTAGGTATGAGTGTGAGCATGCATGGTTGTTTGTCCTGTATGGATGGATATTAATGGATGTACTTATAAAGTACCTTGAGATTACATTGGTTGTGTATTGGCACGATGTAAAAAAATGAATTCACTTGAATTAAACAGGTTTCACTGAGCAGAAAGTGTTGTTTTCCACACTGGTTATCAGTACATTTGATCACAGTTGTTTTAATGTTGCTGTCACAATCCTTGGGTGTTTAGGTTTTGTTTTTTATTTGTGTTTTTATAATTTCCTTTTTCTTCATTTATGTTTGATGGGCCTCACTATATTCATTCATTCATTTGTGTTTAGTTTCTTTGTTTATTCTTAACCTAATCCTTCTGTGATTTCCCCCCCCCCTGTAAGTTCACCTTATTTTGTTTTTAAAGAACTCAGTCAGTTTTTGCTCTAGGGTCCTTTACCAACCAAAATATCACAGTTACAGTGTTTTGTTGCTTTTTGTTTTGTTCAGTTAATTTAGTATTGAAGTTAATAAAGTTTACGATATTCTTTTGAAAGAAAATTAAACCACATAGTACATTATAATCTAAAAAATTATAGTGACTTAGAGAGAATTACAAAAAACTATTGTAAGTCATAAGTGCAATTTCTTTAACTTGTGAGTCATAACAATTGTAATAAAAGGGATTGGCTCATCATTAGTTATTCCAGACCTTTGAACTTCTCTATAAATCACATCTGGACCTATACACACAAAGTTTGAGGACTCCTGCTGTAAACAGAGCCAACTCCAAACACTAAGCCCAACTTTACATATCAATACTTCAATAATTGTGAACTATCACTTTAAATATGAAATTCAAGGTTTTCTTTATAGCTGGGCTTCATTGTATTATTCTTTGCTTTGCTTCTAAATATTTCAGGATGGACGCTGAGACACAGATTTTCCTTAGAGTACACCCATTTAAATCTTCTGATAAAGAAGATTTAAATGGGTGATTTACAGTGATACTGTGATGGACTGGCGACCTGTCCAAGGTGTACCCCGCCTCTCGTTCTGTGACTGCCGGAGTTAAGCTCCAGCCCCCTGCAACCCTGCATTGGACGGACGAGTACAGATAATGGATGGATTTATAGTGATAACCACTGCGCCATTTAAAAAACAACAGTGTTCATTTTTTAAGCTGCAAAATATTATTTATTGATCAAAATATTTCATTGAGAAGTATCACACAGCTCTGATTATTTTGCACATACATAAAGTGCAGAAGAAAACTAAAATAGATGTAGAACCTGAGAGGGGGTGTTTGTGTCTGTGCTGATGAGGGGAAGGATCTACGAAGAGGGAAATGTCGTGACTAGATCATGGCCCTCTGGTGGTCTCATTCTGGCTCGAGCGTGAATCTCACAGTACAGCTGGCCTTCGACGAAGAAATAGCCCTTCTGTTTTAGGTTGACGTCACAGTCAGCACACACAAAGCAACCAGGGTGGTGATATTTCTCTCGGGCTTTAACCACTGTCCCTCTGCAGCATCAAAACAAAAGAGGAGGTTATTAAACTTTTTTTAATGTTTTTAACTTTTCACAAACATATTTTTGTGCCTTAAGTACTTTACCTGACTAATTCAGCACATTTACTTGACAATAAATCATTAAGAATCAAATTAAAGAGTAATTTTGCAATATTTGTGCTGCAGAAATAACATGTGACATCACACAGAATGAGATTTTCTCCTCCTAGTGGACTGGAGCTCCTTCAAGGCAAAGTAGGACTGAACTGGTTCATTTATACTAATATTGTGTCTGGGCGGAGATAAATAGAGAAAATAGAGTTTTAATGAGTTAGATCTCGTTCATTGTTGATTTAAAGTGTTGTTAAGTGCTGTACCTGTTTGCTCATTTTTGCGTCACAGCACGCATAAGTTTGAGCTGTAATTGCTGTGTTTGAAACTGTTTAGTTATCCTGAGCTATCACACCTTTCTTTCTTTTTTTCCTTCATCTCTCTCTCTCTCTCTCTCTCTCTCTCTCTCTCTCTCTGATCACCGTCGGCAGAGTCAGGCTCGGTCCGGCCTTCGTTAGCTGGTGTTAGCTGAAAAGTTAATTAATCTTATTAATAATTGCCCTAGGCAATTATTAATATTTATTCATAGCCAAATCCTACTTATCTGCGGCACAACAACGTTTGTCTTATTTTACTTCCCAAAACTTTCCACTTTCATGTTTCATATATTGGTTTGTATTCCCATCACACCTGATCTATCAAGCCTAGTAGATTAGCACCAATCAGCACCTATTATTTGTGCAGATTGCAGCTGTAATCTTTTTAGAGATGCAGTTAAGTGGTGAAAAAGTTGTACTTCTTTAAACTATTCAAACTAACAGATGCCATCTAAATGAGGCATCCAAAAAAGGTAGATCACTATAACTAAAATTGCTAGAAAACTAAAAGTTAAAAGCTGAAACTCAAATGAGGTGATAGCACCTATACTTTGAATCTCTTTGCAATTTAAGCTACTTTTAATAATTGAAGCTATCCCCCTCCTCTCCCATTCAATCTAGGTGAGCTAGAAATGCTGGTATCCGGAGCACAAAGTTTCAGTAGGGGTGTCTCCTCCCCAGCACGCAACCACGTCTGCGTCAAAAACATGGCATCCAGTAGACGAGTCCTAAAGAAGTCCTGGAGCACATACGTTTTATTTAGTACAGATCTGGCAATTAAGAGAGCTAGTTTCAGACTCATCATCCACAGGCTGAAGGTGTAGCAGCTTCAGGTTAGCCGTGTTTGCTCCGCCCCCAGGCAGCTGCGTGTATTCAGATGACACCAAGTAAACAGGAAGCAAGCAGTACTGTCTAAAACATTGACAGTCGATTTTTAAAAAGCCAGAAAAGGAGTAAGTTGCTTTTTTTTACTGTGCCAAAATAATAATTAAAAAACAACTTCCAGCATACAGTATTTTTTTTCAGACAACCTGCATATTTCCCTCTAAATAGATTCTTAACATCTCATTTAAATATGGGCAAACTGTCATTGCAAACATTAGTAGGATGTGCAAACTTAGGTGTGCCCACATATTGCCTAAATTACAACAAAACGTCTAAACAAGCAGTCGAAGTGAACAAACCATGCAAGCTCCAAAAGAAAAACAAACCGACATAGTGCTCCCAGTGAAGGAGACCAAGAGTTGCACACTCCTCCAAATTGCCCATAATGGAAAGTTACTAAAAGGCTAAGATGAGCTGTAGGTTCATCAGACTGCAGTTCAAATGCAAAGTCAAACAGAAATCCTGTCATAGTACAGAGCAATGAGAAGGAGAAAGGAGGACGACGAAGAGAAGGAGGAAGTGTGAGCAGCTCATAAGATTTTAAAATGAATTATGATAAGTTATCCTTGGTTTAAACCTTTGGCAGTAATTTGATCAAATATTTGTTGATAACTTTAAAACAATACACAGAAGCAATAATCACTGTAGATTTATATGTAAGTTCCTCTCTATACTATCTATTACTGTGTTAACATTGTTATTGAGCTGACCCTTTTTACTCGTGTTGTTGCAAGCGATGTCTTAATGAGAACCACAGATGATTTGGCCTCTTTGTACTCACACAATCCCATTCCCACACTTGTCGCAGACGGGCAGCTTCTGCAGGTTTCCTGTAGGCGGAGTAGGCTTAGTGGTGGGGGCTTTCACTGTGCGAGTCACAATGGGTCGAGTGCCTGGACGCATGAGACAGAATCCTCTCAATAAAACAAGCTCGTCTGATTGCAGCACATTAATTAAACAAAGCACTTGAGGTGCATACAGCAGGAGCACTTAAGGAACAGGGAAACCCAATAACCCCATGAATCCTGTTTGATGCATCCTTTGGGGCTCTAAGCATGCTTCATACTTACACTCAACCAGGACACATTTTATTCTACACAACCAAGGAAACATAGAGGGAAGTGCTTTTGTATTGACATAATATCAAGCTTTAAGAGCACAGCACTTGATTAATAAGGGGAACACATCACTGTGTGTCTCAGAGACAGATTGTTTGGCTTTACTGGTTCATGTTTAGCATATACAGTGTGGCATTAATCATCTGCTGTTAGATAGATTATTTTTACCCAGCAATACAGGATATAAACTCCTGTTTAAAAATACATTTAAGGGATTAAAGGGGGAGAAAGGAAATGTGTTTTAAATGGTGACTTGAGCAGAAAACCCCAAACCTATTCCTTCCAAAAGTTGTTAGTAAAATAACCACATGTAAAGGGCTTTCCATCAAAAGTCAATAATATGCCTCTCTGTGGTTTATTCAACCATGTAGAGAGTGTTTTATAAAGCTCACACAACAGTCTTTGAGACTCAATCCACTTATTCCCAGCTGTACTATCTGACAGCATGGCGGGAGAGGCAATTATACAACATTATCTTCAACCTTGGTTCAATCTTTTGTAAAAACTATATATGAATATTTACAAGCAAGAAAAAGCTTAATATAAAGCTTATTATTTTTGCCTTTTTTATGTAAATATGTTTTAAATGTCTTTATTGAGAGCAAAGCAGAAGTGATATTCAGCCATCATCTGTTGAAGTAGGAGCATCAAAGCCAGTGTTTTAAAAAGGCTCAACAACCTGATAAAGAAGGCTGCTTCTGTTCTGGGGACGACTGTGGAATATCTGGAGATGATGATGCAAAGAAGGATTCTTCAGAAAAACAAGAACATTATGGACAACCCTGAGCCTCCTCTTCATGAGACTATCAAACAACAGAGTGCTGCTGTTTCACTGAAACACAGACCGCTACAGGAGAGCCTTCCTACCCATAGTCGTTAACAAGAATTACAACAACTCCTGAAGATACTTGAATAGTATGATTTACAACAACACCTAATTTCCCTCTGGGATCAAGAAAGTATTTTTGAATTTGAAATGAATTGAAGTCAAATTCCTTGTTTGTGTGCACACTTGGGATTGGACTTGATTCTGATTCTGTGGAACAGGAACCCTCAGTTAGTGACACAGAAACTGGTTTAACCCAGGCACCAGGCCTGAATCGTTGCATACACAAACAGAAAGATAATCCAATTTATGTTCATGAGAACATCTTATTCGATCATATAACTAACAAAAGCAATAATTAGCTAAATAATGCATAAATGAAAAATTATAATAATAATAAGCAATAAATGTTATTTTAAAAAACACCTACATTCAGAAAACATATTAAATGCCACAATGAGTGGCAGTAATGCTTCCTAATCAAACAAAAAAAATGCTTAGGTTTGGTGGCCACAGTGGCCTTTATTGAAAGTGGACAGGTTACAGATAGGGGAGAGAAGTGGGGGTAGACGCACTTGGCAAATGTCCTCGGGTTGGAGTAGAACCCGGGACGGCTGCATTGAGGGCTAAGGCCTCTGAATATGGGGCGCCCGTCCTAAACCACTGCGCCACACAACGCCCCATGCTTTTGGTTTTTGAAGAAAATGTGTCATCTTACCATCACTGTCAATAAACTCCTGCAGGGCTTTAAAGGATCCGGACTGCCGAGGCTCCTGGGGATCGTCCTGGTCTCTCTGTAACATCCGGTACACATCAGATTCCTCAATGCTGGTCAGAGTCCTGGGGCTGAGCAGCACATTGAGAGATTTAGGCACAACTACCAACTCTTCCAACTGACCTACAATCATATAGAGAATAGGTTTTCAAATGACTTGAAATTATCAGTCAATATATTTTTGTCTTACTGTATGCTAAGGAAGCAGATTGCAAAATTATATATTGCAGCTTTAATTGTATTTGTTGCTAAATAATTCCTGTTACATTGCTTGCAGTTCAAAGGAATGCATTGCTTTCCATGTAAAATTGTGACATAAGAAATTGATGGTTGTTATTTATGTCTTATGCAAAGGTTAAATAACGCCTTAAAGACAGCTTTCTCGCAGCTACATACAGGTTTCTGAATAACCAGAAATGTGGAAAAGTTGGAATTACTAGTAGAAAGGAGAACAATCTATCGAATCAGATCCATCCAGGAGGAACTCAAAGCATCAAAAGGAGTCGGTTGGGGTGGTTTGGACATCTGATCAGGATGCCTCCTGGGCATCTCCCTTTGTAGGTTCCCCGCACACACCCCACTGGGAGGAGATCCCAAGGAAGACTCAGAACTCACTAGAGGGACTACATATCTAACCTGCAGTTATGACCTCTTTTTGAACTGAACTACTTTCACCCTGGCTCTATTATTTGCTTAATAATTACTATTAAAAGCATAGAGTAGCAGCTCCTCAACTAAAACTTTTAAGCACTATACCAAAAAAAAACAAATGCAGTGTTTAAAGGGTGACAGAGACTGAACTAAGTATTAATCTTTGTGGTCTGACAAAGAAAGAATGGGCGCTGAAGGTCAATGATCACAAACTGGGTTCTTTTCAACACAAACACTTTTTTTAAGAGTTGAAAATGGCGTTGAGGCATAACCTGAGGTATGCTGTCAGGCAATAAAAGATACAATTAGACAGTTAAAATGTGAGTTGAAAGGCCAAAGTCAGAATTTCTTCTTAGATTATCGTAAATAAAAAAACATTTTCCGTTTTCTATGGGGCTCTAAAAGGAAGTTGTGGATATTGATGTTGAAATCTAATCAACTTCATACACAGTTGCCAATATTTAAAAAGCATACAGCTAAGCACTCAGGATGTGGATGCAAAGGGAATGCAACTGTAGCTCAGTTACACCATTAGGCTGAACTCTTCAGATAATCCTAATAGATATTCCTGCCGTGTCCTCAGAGCTCTCTGGTCTGCTCTGAAGGACGTCGGGACCACTCCAATCTCAAATCAGGGATATTCAACATGTTGTCAGGAAGTCATCGGGCTCAACTTAGAGCAGCTGTGCCTGATGGGCTCCTCACTGTTCATTGGCTGGATCCCTTTTCTCCAGAACTACAAAATATTTCCTTACTCACCTCACTTTGCTCAGTCATTGTCTTATCCATGGCGCGAAGCTCATGATCCGCTCCTGCACATCAGATTCAAAGCTCCAAGCTCCCCCATCTCAGCCCGAGGGTACAGGCTCGTCCAGCTCAGCCTAGCTCTGCAAGCCTAGCTCTGCAAGCCTCGCTCGGATCACCGGCAGTCACCCGAGATCATCTACCGTCTCCATCTGGAATGCACCATTTCTCACCAAAGGCTGCTCCCTGTCCATCTACAGCCTGACAGGATGACTGAGCCATTAAAGAGCATTCCAGCAGTGGTGGAGGCACTCCAAGCTGAGGTAGCACATCTCCGAGGCATGGTGGATTGACTCGGCTCATATATTCGGCCACATCAGATTGGCCAGGCTGGTTAACACCCTCCAGCAGCGATCCTCTTCCTCCGCCAAGCCTCGGATCTGTCTTCCCGACAAGTGGAACAGGTCAGACGGCATAGCTACGCTAGGTATGACTTTCGAGTGTCAGTTGTCAATGTACGCCTTTTTCCACAGCCAGGGTGACTCTGCTCACCTCCCTTTTGTCCGGATGGGCACAAGAATGGGCTGCCGCTCTCTATAACCAGAAGTCGACTCTCTGCAACGATTACACCCTGTTTGTGGCAGAGCTACGAAAGACTTTCGTAGCCCCCAGCAGCTAGACCAGCGCGGAGAGTCAGCTCCTACATCTGCGTCAACGCAACCAGCTGGTCCGTCTCTTTGCCGCAGAATTCTGTACGCTGGCCAACAAGCTCTCCTGGGGAGACGATGCCTTGAGATCCGTCTTTATGGAGGGACTGGCCAACTAAATCAGAGATTCAATGGTCAGCAGGGAAACTCCGTGGACTCTGGATAAAGCCATCAGACTGGCGTTGGAGATTGAGTGCTGGGTAATGAGCCGCCCTAAGGCTCGCTCTGCGCTGCATTGCACCTCCCCTTATCGCTCCGCCAAATCCAGCCCCGCCCACACCTCCTTTGAGGAGCAAGAGGAGCAGATGCAGCTTGGTTATCTTCCTCCAGAGGAACGAGAGCGAAAGCACCAAGAGGGATTGTGTGATTGCTGTGGGTCACCCAAACATCGCTTACAACAGTGCACACTCAGGCCAGGAAAAGACAAAGCCAAGTAAAGATAGGAGGAGTTTCGCCTGGCTCAAATCGGTTCCTCGTCTTCGTCCAACTCATTCGTCGTGACCCACTCTGTCCTACTAGACACCAGAGCAGCGGACAACTTCATCTCTGCCCAACTGGCCAGGAGACTTTATCCCGCTCTCGAACACCTGCACCACCCCATAACCGTGACCTCTGTCAATGGACGCCCGTTGCAACCCAATCCGGTCGCATGACCCCCACATCTCCTGTGTCGCCCAACAGATTCTCTGGTGGGGTCCCAACTGCTCAGCAAGATGTCTCTCCCCAATATCAGTCAAGGCGCCGGAGGTCGCCCAAGACCCAGCCAGTCCTCCACCCTACAGAGACCTAGTCGAGGTTTTCAGCAAGCGTCAGGCTGCCAGTCTACCACCCCATAGGACTCATGACATGGCAATCAATCTCCTGCCCGGGGCAGCATCCCCACATGGCCGCCAGTTCCCTATCTCTCCAATGGAGACTGCACAGATGGAGGCCTACATTACCGAGGCTCTAGACCAGGGGTTCATCCAACCATTCACCTACCCAGCATCGGCTGGGTTATTCTTCATTAAGAAGAAGGAGGGGACACTCCGTCCCTGCATCAATTATCGAGGCTTAAATAAAATTACCATTAAAGATTGTCATCGCTCCCGTTGGTGAGCACTGTTCTGGACTCTCTTTCTTGGGCCTCCATCTTCACTCGACTCGACCTCCGGAACGCCTACAACTTGGTCTGTATACGGTAGGGTGATAAGTGGAAAACCACATTCAGCACTCCCACTGGTCACTGGGAGTACCAGGTTATGCTCTTTGGGCTCTGCACAGCCTGGCGGTTTTTCAACGTCTACTCAATGACGTCCTTCGGGACATGTTGGACATTAGGTGTTTGTATACCTCGACGACATCCTCATTTATTCCACATCTGAGGTGGACCATGTCCGCCATGTCTGAGAAGTCCTGGAGCGCCTCCGCCGGAACCGTCTTTACCGCAAACTGGAGAAGTGTGCGTTTCATGAATGCTCCACCACCTTCCTGGGTTATGTTGTTTCGGAGTAGGGGATAGCCATGGACCCCCAGAAGATGTCTTCAGTGACCACCAGGCCACCTCCCACCACCCTCAAACAACTAGAGTCCTTCCTTGCCAATTTTTTTCGGAGGTTCATCCGAAATTACAGCTCTGTGGTGGCTCCCCTCACTGATCTTATCAAGTCTGCTCTCGGGCCATTCCCCTTACAGCTACCGCCGGAGGCCAGACAAGCATTCGACCGGCTTATTCAGCTCTTCACTTCAGCACCAATTTTACTTTATCCAGATCCTGCCAGAACTTTCACCGTTGAGCAAGATGCCTCTGACGTCGGTGCTGGAGCAGTCCTGTTCCAGCAGGGCCTGGATCAGAAGCTCCATCCTTGCTCCTACTTCTCTCGGAAGATCAGCCCTATGCTGCAGCGTTAAATTTAAACCCTCGCCAGGCCCGTTGGGCTCATTTCTTTAAATATTACAACTTTCACATCTCCTACTACCCTGGCTCCAAGAACAGGAAGGCTGATGCCCTCTCTCGTCACCATTCCCAGGACCGCACGCCACACCAACTCGCACCCATAATTCCTCCCCGCCACATCTTGGCGTCTCTCAGATGGCCGATGTAGGACTCCATTCATTCAGACTTTGTTGATGTGTCAGCACCTCCTGAGATGCCACCCAACCGTCTCTACGTCCCAACTATTTGCTGCAAGGAGGCCTAGCTGTGGGAACACTCCTCACCAGTGGCTGGTCATGCGGGCGTCACCAGGACGCTTTAGTTCCTCCGCCGCGCTCTGTGGTCGCCCACCATGGCAAGAGTCGTCAACAGCTTTGTCATCGCTTGTTCCATCTGTGCCAGCGCCAAGACTTCCAGTCAGCCTAGGTCTGGACTGCTTCATCCCCTGCCAGTTCTGGTGCGGCCATGGGGTGAACTTTGTCCCCAGATTGCCCCCCGCAGAAGGTATGACCACTATTGCCACCTTTGTCGACCACTTCTCCAAGGCTGTCCACTTGGTTGAGCTACCAGGCCTATCGTCGGCCAAAGAGACCGCAGAACTAGTCCTTAAGCATGTCGTATGTCTCCATGAGTTCCCCCGGGACATCGTCTCCGAAAGAGGGCCCCATCCTGACCATCCAGAGACCAATGGTCAGATAGAGAGGGCCCCCTCTATCTGACCGTCAACTGGGTTGTCCTCCTCCTTTGAAGTCTGCAATTGCTACCAACCGCCCTTTTTTTCTCACCAGGAACCAGAAGTGAAGGTTCCATCAGTCCTACTGCTGATCCGCTGAGCCAAGGCAGGTTGGATTCGAGCTCGGGCATCCATCACACGGGCCAACGTTGGGTACCTTGAGCAACAATGTCGGCGCCATCGACCCAGTCCCACATTCCAGGTAGGGGACCTGGTTTGGCTCTCTACCCATTACCTCAAACTCCCCACCAAGTCTCAGAAACTGGCTCCCCGATTCATCGGTCCTTGTCCGATTATTCGCTGAATCAACCCCGTCACTTATAGTCTCCGCCTCCCTGCGTCCCTGAAGGTCCATCCAGTGTTTCACTGCTCCCTCCTTAAACGTCATGTCGTTTCACCTTCATCCCCTTCTGAGACTCGTCCACCTCCTCCTCCTTTCATGGACGGTGGTTCGTCCTATACAGTTCGACGTATCCTGAATTTCCCGGCCAGGGGTAGGGGGTTCCAATACCTTGTAGACTGGCATGGTTACCGTCCAGTGGAATGCTCCTGGGTTCTATCCCATCACATCCTGGATTCCACCCTGATCACCTCCACCCTGATCAATCAGGCCCTTCAGAAGCCAGGCCTAGAGAGGGCGAGGCGGCTTTGTCAGGAATTCATCAGGCTCAACTTAGAGCAGCTGTGCCTGATGAGCTCCTCACTGTTCAATGGCTGGATCCTTTTTCTCCACAACTACAAAAGACCTCCTTACTCACATCCCTTTGCTCAGTCATCGTCTTATCCATGACACGAAGCTCATGATCCGCTCCCCCATCTCAGCCCGAGGTTCCCGGCTCGTCCAGCTCAGCCTAGCTCTACAAGCCTCGCTCGGATCACCGCCATTCACCCGAGATCATCTACCGTCTGCATCTTCATTCTCACCAAAGCCTGCTCCCCGTCCATCTGCAGCCTGACACATGTTGGGATTTTAACAGAGAAAAAATGAAATCCTGGCGTTGGATAAAAGAGGGGAAACAGCAGGAGCAGGGGCTCTACTGCTATACAAATGGAGGAAAATTATTGTTTTCTCTTTCACTCTGAAACGTCGATACAAACCTTGCTCTGACTGAGCTGTGTTTCTATGCATTTGTTGACTGCAGTCAAATGATCAGACACTTTGAAATAATAACAAATGCTTCCAAGCTGTATTGCTTCCAGACACCTCGCTTTCGGATTGGCCACAGCTCGCATGCATGTTTGTCTTTGGAACAAACCACACACTGCGATTTTTTTATCGCTGTGTGTGCTCTGAAACTCTTGCAACAATTTTAAAATCCTGCCATGTGAACCAGGCCTTAGGTGAAGATGTGTCACTGTTTGATCGCTCCATCTGTCACAAGACCCTGACCCAGGAATGTTCTAAAATTGAGAGAAAAAGCCAAACTGGAATTCAGCAAAATACATGTTGACAAACTCCAAAGTTTCATTAAACCGATGAGACAAAGTTGGAGCTTTTTGGCCACTTACATCAGCTTGATGTTTCCAAAAGGAAACTATTTCTTCTGGGAGGGAGCTTTTTTAGGCCACTTTGTTGCATCTGTGATGGAAAATCTTAGATCTGTGCAGGGCACAGTGAAGACCGTAGTAGGGCCAGGGGTCCTGCCTATTCAGGTATCGAGCCTGCCCAGGACAGATTACAACTCTGGTGTAGAAGAAGTTGCAACCAAGACAACCAGCAGAGGGTGCTGTAGGCTATTAATTGGGGCTTTTGGGGGCAGTAAAAAAGATATTTTGATACGGTTGAATGCCAAAATGGACATTAGAGCTTTGCTTAATAAAAAACAACAGCAAAGCTAGGACAAGCAGGGACAATGCTAATACATCTCCAGTCTTAGAGAGGCAAGTGCAACCTGGAGTGAGATTCTGGTCCACACTCCATACCAGTAGGTAGCAGTAATGCACCAATTTTTATGTTTGCCAGCCGCCAATAAACATCACAAATAAGAAAAAAGGACGGTGTGTTATTCTTAGGCTAATATGAGCATGCTAAAGGTACTTATGATGAAAAGGTTGTGGGAATTATCAGCGTTTTAAGTGGATTGTGGATGTAAGACTTGTTGTGGAGTGACTATTTTATTGGGGGACATTAATTGGATTGTTGTGGATATAAAAAGATTATTTCTGTTCAAGATGTTTCAGTTCTGTCAATGATATGTGGGTTCGAACGTTGAGTTGCACATTATCTGCTTTCTAAGTGGTTTGGCAAAATAGTTTACAAATGATGCATTATATGTATATACACACACAGATGGGGTGTTGCAAAAGAGGCAGATTTGACCCGGAAGTATGTAACATACCGCCAACATACAGCCAACAAGGTGAAAACCTGAAGGGGTTAAGTAAAAAGACGGCTTACTGGGCCCCTCCAGAATAAGCCCCAGCCCCCCAGCTAAATTCCTCTGCCGCCAGGTCTGGTTCAAAGACTACCAAGACATCGTGGAGTAAAAACTACTGCGCACTCTCACAAAGTTCAGCCTCAGTCGCAGGTCATGGGTCATCCAAAGGGATTTAATGATCAGCAACATGGAACTAAAGGCAGTCAGGAATTGGTGATTGGCCTGTTTTAAAATGACCCTGTAAGATCCCATACAGGGTACCAACAGACTTGTCAGCTTCTCTACAGTGAACTGTGACCACCTGTCAGGCTTTGGATGAACCAGGCCTCGGATCTGGCCCTCCATGGCATCCTGGATGTTGCCTGAGGAGTACAGGCCGATAGGAGTATTGTAGGACGTGCTGACCACCTGCCGCTTGTCATCGATGTTTGCTGCTGCCACAAACGGCTGAGCTTTTCGGTTGTGAGCAGTGCCGATTGGTTTATATTCCTACAGGAAAGAAAATGATTAAAAGTCAGAATACTCTTTTTAATGAAATGAAAGAATAATGTTCACAAACCCGCTGCTCTGCTTCCAGGTTTATTTTAAACGGATGAGCTCTTCCATCCTCCACAACTCGCGGGGACCACAGCCTGGACTCGTTTCTGGTAAATACACACAAATCTTCTCAGAGTAATATTGTATATGTTTTAATAATGTGATAGAACCCAACATTTTGATCCTATAAAACAAAGTTTGAACTACAGCTAAACATTTTTGTAGTATCAGAAAGAAATGCAAAAGAAATTACAACAAGCTATAAATAAATCAAAACTGTTATATCAAATTCAACTTTTCGCTTATATGCTGGCATACAAATAAATATACTGTCCTCTGGAGGTGGTTAACACCCTGGACAGACTCCTTGTAAACTGCAGAGCTGGAACAATATTTCCTGATTCAATTCAGTTTATTTTTATGGCCGTAACAACAAAAGTAATCTTGGGGCACAATGCAGGGCCAGTAAACAAGGTCATTTCAAGACAAACTGTCAGTGTTTGTGCTCATGCCTCTCACCTTTCTACAGTGAGGCAGAGCTGGTTGGAGCACTCCTTGATCTTGCTCTGGGCCTCACAGTGCAGCATGTCTGCGGCCGGTACGCCTTCGATGGCTAGGATGATGTCACCAGCACACAAGTTGGCCCCGGATGCCTTACTGCCGGGAGTGACCTGGATGGGAGAGATGACCAGAAAGACAAGTCAGATTTTTCTTTAATGATCATTAATGTTCATTTTTATTCAAAAGCTTGTTTCTAAAAGGAAATGAGACTGGGATCCATAAAACAATAAATAAAACAATATACAGTGGGGAAAAAAGAATTTAGTTATCCACCAATTGTGCAAGTTCTTCCACTTAAAAAGATGAGAGAGGCCTGTAATTTTCATCAGAGGTATACATCAACTATGAGAGACGCCCTGTTGCTGGTATTTTGGCCCATTCCTCTATGCAGATCTCCTCTAGAGAAGTGATGTTTAGGGGCTGTTGCTAGGCAACACATACTTTCAACTTCCTACAAAGATCTTCTGTGGGGTTGAGATCTGGAGACTGGCTAGGCCACTCCAGGACCTTGAAATGCTTCTTACGAAGCCACTCCTTCATTACCCGGGCGATGTGTTTGGGATCATTGTCATGCTGAAAGACCAAGCCACATTTAATCTGCAATGGCCTCACTGATGGAAGGAGGTTTTCACTCAAAATCTCACGATACATGGCCCCATTCATTCTTTCCTTTATATTACACGGATCAGTCGTCCTGGACCTTTGCAGAAGAACAGCCCCAAAGCATGATGCTTCCACCCCCATGCTTCACAGTAGGTATGGTGTTCTTTGGATGCAACTCAGCATGCTTTCTCCTCCAAACAAGACAAGTAGAGTTTTGACCAAAAAGTTCTGTTTTGGTTTCACCTGACCATTTGACATTCTCAAAACTGCAACCTAACAGTCAAGGAGCAAAACACCAGTCCAGATTTGCACAAGTATGAGCATATAAACCGTGTCAAACTATAATCACTTCTATAACTTTGACACTGAAACTGATCATGACCATAAATCAATTCTTTTAAAAACGCTTTAAGATCGATTCATATGTCCAAAGATCTAAAGTTTACCCCTTTAATTTTGTTTGCCTTTCTTACGGATAAAGTAGGAAAAAAGTCCAGAAGGGCATTTTTTTTTTAGGCTTAAAAGGTCAATAAGTTTCCCCCCAGTGAACTTTAACCCCAACCACTGTCACGTCATTGAATTTGTAGATGTGTGAAGAAATGTAAACAACTTGGTGTTGGACACTAGTGGTACCGTTAGCCTCGTGCTGGCTTTGAAAAAGCTGGCGCTAGGCGATTGAACGGAAAGGTGAGCTTGGCAGAAGCAAAGCGATTTGCAAGGCCTCCCAAATGGAAGTGAAGTATTGTGGACCTATGACTTCAGGAGCCACACTGCGACATCAGCAATATCTCATGTTCGAGCCGTCCACCGGGTCGCAACAGGTGAAACTAAAGCAAACTACAACTACTCGCCAATTCTGCACATTCTCTCAAAATAACTTAGGCAGTTGAGGGCTTCATATGCAAACAAAGTCCTCTGATGAGGTTCCGCTACTTTCATTAGCCGCAAAGTAGCGGAACCGCACAACGTTATGGTGTCTCGTAAAAGTCTATCTAAAGAAATAATCCCAAACATGTACCAGTCATAATCGATTCTAAACCTTCCAAATTGGGATCAAATCTTGAAACTTCAATCAATACCCAGCTCTAATAAAAAAGCAACAGGTCACATCTCTTCAGCAAAAGTTTCTATTCCTTACTGAGGCTGGGCTTAACCTTCTACAGTTAGAAAAAGAAATATCATTGGCCACAGGGCTATTGTCAATGTACCAGGGCAACTTTGGGTAAACATTACCCTTTGTGCAGCCATATCAGATCGTCATACCAACCTGGGTCCTTACAACAATGAGCTCATTCTTACATTTTTGAACAGACTACACAACATTATGACAGCTGCAAACCAAAGGGACCAGATGAGATACACTGTCATCTGGAAGAATGTATCTTTTTATCATTCTGCTGAGGTCCTCAACTGGTTTCTGCAACGACCACAAGTTACAGTTCTATACCTTCCACCAACCCTTCCTAAACCCCATGAAGCATGGCGGTGGAAGGTGTGTGTCCATATGCTGCTCCTCCAGGCTAAGGCAGACGCCGGCAACCAAACTGATGTGACATTTCAGACTTTCTCTGTTTAAAAAACCTTAAAGCTTTACATCTGTTTATTTGATCCTATTTTGTCTTATCTGCAGTTTGCATTCATTTCATACAATATGAATAAAACCCAACAACAACAATCGATCTAATCTATTTGAAGTTTCAGCAGCAAACAAAAACACAGCACCCATAACATTTAGAAAAGTGGCGACTGTCATGAGTTGGAGGGGTCATGAGAAGATTGTGACCTCTGGACTGACATTTCACGTCTGAATGAGAAAAGCAGGAAAGGTTTTTGGTCATAAATACAGGATTTATTTTTGTTTTGTGTGGCTTATTCATATTGCAGGTTTTAGTGTTTTTTACACCCTCCCTCTCCATCGTCCATAAAAACATTTTAACATTGTGTTTAACTCCTCCACTAAACAGACTGAACCTAAGCAGATCCATATGTTTGAAAGATTATAGTAGGATGTATTTTTTTGTTTTTGTTTTGCTAAAGTATTCTTACTTCCATGGGCATCGCAACCATGGGGGATGTGGGTGTTTTAACACCCACACTTTTCCTAGTGAGATGATTAAACACCCTCACTTTTCCAGCAGTTTTCCTCAAAAACTGTATGGCTTTATATATCTACACCTAACCTGAGAACACAGTTAGACTAATGAAGGCGCATATTTCTATGAATGTGAAAAAAATGTGAAAGTAAAAGCAGGTTGATACTGCTTATAAGCATAACAACACCAGTGGAAGGAAAATATTTGATAAATAAAATTAATGTATTTGTTTTCAGCTCCCTTCACCGTGATAACCCTAAATACAATCCAGTGCAAACAACTGCCTTTAGAAGTAGTCAAAGTCAACCTGTCTGTCATTTAACCTCAGAACAAGTACAGATGTTCTGTGTAGGCCTCAGATGTTCATCAGAGAACGCTGGTGAGGAAGAAGAAACAGCCGAAAAGTCAGGGGGAAAAATCATGTTTAAAAGGCAGAGACTGAAAAGCTCACTGAATATGAATGTTCATACCATCACCTGAAAATGGAAAGAGTATGGCACAGGAGCTGGCCTACTAAGACATGGCTGTCTGCCTCAACTGACAGGCTGGGTGAAGAAACCAGAAATCAGAGGGGTAGCTACTGTAAGAGGCACTCAGGTCTCCATCAGCTTTGTTGGAGAGTTGCAAGAATGAAGCTCATGGAGACACAGCAAACACGTGGAAGAAGTTGCTCTGGTCAGAAGTTTGGTTCAGGTGTTAAACAGTTTGATGCAAAAAGGTAACACTGCACATCACCCTGAACACATCCCTGTTAAACATGGTGGTAGCAGTATCATGCTATGGGAATGCAGAGACAGAAAGTCTTGTCAGAGTTGATAGTAATATGGATGGAGCTAAATACAGAACAATCCTGGACAGAAACTTGAAATGGCTTTTATTTGTGAAAATGACCTAGTCAAAGCAAAGACCAGAAACTTCATGTAAAATTTCCCTTTAAATTCACCTTTATTTCCTACTTTGATTTGCTCTATCATATGATATTCCAATCAAACTTCATGGGGTTATAATACTTTAATACTGTATATACATACTTATATTTGCTTTGATTATCTAAGTCAGGTCCCAGAGGAAATGAAATTGCTTTCCAACTCCTTGCTTCACAGTTTTTGGAATGAATGAGATCTTGATTTTTGGATTCGGACTGCACAAATAAACAGATTGTGGTGATATTTCTCACTTCTGTCGGCTGCCACCAAGTTGGGATTTCTCTTTTGATGCAGGGGTGTTGTACTGCATGTTATCTCCGGAGACAGCTTCAAACTGAAGCAATCCTTCCCACGGATGTTACACGGAGCATGACCTACACTCAGTCATATTGCATTACTGGACATAGCAGGCTGAGCTACCCAGAGACGTTACACTAAACTAAGATGTGGTCATCCGCCTATAAATAACTGGATGAAAGTGTAGAGAGGAAGATTCATGGTACCAAAAGGGAGAAGAATTTTATAGGAGAGTATTTGTTGAAGGCCTGCTGTCAGACTGTTCCACTGATTTACTGTCCCTGAACTTTATTTCTGTTGTGATATGCTTTTTATAGATTTTTGTTATTTAATTGCAGCATAGTTATGTGAAACATCTTTTTATCAAACATACTACCATACTTTTTGTCTCTTTTTCTTTGGTTCACCCCTCCAGATTTGGATTTTCAGCGTTGTTCTAAACGTGATAAAAAAACAAATTGAAGAAAACTTCCTAGAAATTCCTCTAGTATACATTACACTTAGTGGGAAAAACATAAAATCGGATACAGTCCATTGTGTGTATAACATACTGTACCAGAACATCATTATTCACTACAAATCCATCTATGAACTATAGGTACTCACTACTTGTGGCTATCCATTGACCCCCCCCCAACTATTAATCATGAGTTAAAACACACAGATGAGCAGTAACTACAAACTTTGAATGATTTATTGCTTTTAACTGATTGGAATGTTTGTATGATTGCAGTGAAATTACTTTTCTTGTGAAGTGCCTTGAGATGACATCTGTTGTGAATCTGCGCTATATAAATAAACTAAATTGAATTGAATTAAATAAATAAATAATCTGAAACTAAATAGCTTAATTCTTGAACCATAAACATGAAAACTTACTTTATTTTTCAATTTGGACCTGTTGGACCTAACCTTTAACTTAATCTACTAATTTAATTATGTTTGTTTTTTAATTCATAGATTTTTTTTGTTCCAATTCAAATTAATCATTTACGTACAAACTCCATTATTCATTGAAAGGATAATATCCAGAATAGACACTATAATTAACAAGTATGTCAAGATGGGTGTTGTTTGCAGAAATGCAATTCAAGCCATTATTCTTAGAGCTACAAGAGATTTAAATGCAAACCAGGGTTGAAAAATCTGATCTGTGAAAAAAGGATTTTATTTCATGAGGATTCTAGCCACATATTAATTTTAAATGTTCCTATATCCATCCATCTATCGCCTTTACCCTCTTAACTATGCAGTATCTAATAGTACCCAGAGTCTGTTCTGAATGTGAACAGGAGAAAACTGATCTTTGTATAAAGGCGAGGCTGTGGAGCCTTTGGAAGAAAAAGATGGTTAGGATCTCGTGTTTACTGGGAACGGCAGTGAGTCATTCAGGGGAGGATGTTCCTGACCAAAAATGGCAGCGAGTAGAGACGTTGGATTCAGCTGTGCTTGAATGAAGCTGGAGAGTTCGCTGCAGGAAAATCCCTTCATTTCAGTCATTTTGAGATTGTTCTGCTTTTCTAGAACACATTGGAAGAAATGGCTCCTTCAATCACTGCTCATATCATTTAACCCCCTCACGGTCTTCTCATCTCTATCATTTCTTAACCATTTTAGGCCTCTCTCATCACTGCTCTTATATAGACCTCTGAGTGTCCACTGACACAACAGGTGTGGGGTTACTGGGTACAGCCAGCCATAGAACTACACTTTTATTTAGTTCCTGAGGTCTTTCCCTAAATATAGACAAACACAAACCCCAACAGAGGCTAGGATTACTCATCTCTTCTTATTTTAGCCTTTGTAACTCTGGGGGATTAGGCTCACAAATTAATCCTAACACAAAGGAGACAATGCTGTTCCTGTTCAGACTGACTGCCTGTGTGGTCTGTGGATATGGAAAGAAAGTTGAGAGGTCGAATATATCTGTAAAGAGCGGCTCATAACCACATGGTCTAAGTTTTTCCTTTAGTTTCTGGATGGAAGATAAAGCATCTCTTTGACTTGTTTCTTTTTGGAACTTGTCAGTTGTGCATCTTGTCACATCTGGTATAAAACAAACAGCATTTCAGAAAAGAACCAAACATGGTGGTGGTAGTGTAATGGTCTGGGGCTGCTCTGCTGCTTCAGGACTTGAACGACTCACTGGAACTGATGAAACCATGAATTTTGTTTTAAAGAAAAAGGCCTAACTATTGGTTTGTAATTTTAAGCAAATATCAGGCACACTTTGGTAATGCAGCAGGACAACAGAGAGAAGCACACCAGAAAGTCCACCTCTTATGGATGGGTCTAGTCAAAATCTGGATTTAAATCCAGTTAAGTTGGCAGGATTTAGATTGGGCCATGTAGGCCTGACAAACCTTCAGTGTGGATGAATGGAGATGATTCTGGTAAGAAGAGTGGGCAACATTCCCCTACAGTGATGTAAATGACTGTTGTCCAGTTACTGTAAACGCAGGATGGCTGCTGCTGCTGCCAAGGATGGCATAAACAGGTTTTAGGGAGCAATTACTTTATAACAGGTTGGTTTGGATTGCTTTTTTATTAATACATGAAAAGAACTTAAAAACAGCTTTTATCCATTTTTTCAAGTTTAATTGGTCTGATTTTAAAAACTCTGTTTGATGAGGCGAAACAGAAGAAATCTGTAAGGGGGTGAATTCTTCTTCACAGCAGTGAAACACAATGTTTTTGACTGCTAACATTATTCTGTACAGTGGAACCTCTTTATTCTCATGTATTTGGTCTATGAATTTCCATCTAAGATGATAAGGTGCTCATTATTGATTTAAGCCACTTTTACTATTTTCTCATTAGCTGCATTGTTATAACTGATGTAACAAAACACATTTTCACCAGTCTATCTAGGAAATTGAATATTTCTGTCCTTAATCAGCTTCCAGCATCAATAAGGAATCCTGCATGTTGAGTATTCAACATTTCCTTCCTGTTGTTTGGTAAGACTCTGCTTTTCCTTCAGGCTTACATTGGGAATCAAAGTTTTTTAGGATCTGAGAGTTTTTCTGCAAATATTTTCCACACTCTTAAATTCTTCCATCTAAATCCCATCCTGACATACCAGGGAGCAACGTAAGCGGCTATTTGTATCTAAGCCCAATGCATCCACTGTGGCACAGGTGCAAACTCCAAGCCTCACAGGAATGTTTCTAGAATGAACCATCCTGGGAAGAGAATGTTGACAGTAAGCCACACAGGGATCCCTCTGGAGTGACCCCCCACCACCCTGAGGAGGAAACTGGTCTAGATGTACAGTTTGGAGTATTTGGCAGAACTGTTTTCAGTTCTCGGATCACAAACCATCTTATGTTTACCTCCTAAAGTGAACGTTTGAACACATCCCATCACTCACCCTAGAGATGGTCAGCGGCTGGTTGAAGTCCTTTCCTCCAGTCAGCCGGAAACCCCAGGGGGGCGGCCCGTCCAGCACAACATTAAGTGTCATGGCCCTTTAATATCTCCCAGCTGCTCTGACAACAGCACAGTTGAAGTGCTCAACGCTGGGATCACAGTTAGAGTAGAGAAGTTTCAAAGTGATGGAGATTATGAACCATGCTGTGGGGAGATGTAGAGGGAGGGGAGTAGAGAGCCCACCCCCAGAGGAAGCTAATTGGTCAGATTTTTATCTGCAATAACTCAAGCTCACTTAAAGATTTCTAATTCTTTGTTCTTTTTTGAGCCTCTTCTTTCCAAACAGAAGCCAGAGTTTTACCTCATTAAGGACAGTTGTATAATTCTTTGTTATTCTGAACCTTTCTTCAGCTCCGAGCCTCTTCCCCTACAGGGTTACTTATAAACAGAGTGTAGACGTAACCCAGCCTCCGTCAGAAGTCCCTTGCTGCCAATGCTTTTCATCCACAGATGCTGGAGGTCTGGCAGGCCTCCTCCTGCTCTGAAGGGTCCAGCTGCTCCTGTCCTTATTTGGTTCTGAAGGCAAAGCTCTCCGAGGTCCTGGAGGCCTCGCAGGAACATTCCAGTCACTTTGGATCTGGATGGGACTGAAGCTTCTTACCCTGGCTCTTTAATAACAAACCAGTTTTATTCAGATATGGGTTGCTCACTAACAGCTGTTTTCTCTGTTCTTACATGTCTTTCATGTTGACTTGTTTCCATATTCTAAACTACCTAGTATGCCAGAACCCTCATTGGAACCATCTTACAGGAATTCTTTTATGCCTTTATCTTTATCAAAGCCTTATGAAAGTGAAAAACCAAATGCTTTTGTGTTTGTGCCTAAAAACTTCCTGTAAACAAACGATAATCTACCTCAGATCTGCAGGCTTTCATTAAGCAACACACGTCTCCATGTGAAATAAACAATATGAAATTGTTTATAAAGTATGCAAGATCTTTTTCAAACTATTTTCAGAGCTGATCATTTTGTTTATTTGAAAGGTTAGGATGAGAATATTAATAAAAGTCACATAAATTAAGAATCTACCCCCCCACCACCACACCTCTCTTTCTCCACACTTAATTTTTGAAGCAGTAATAATACTTTTCCCAAAATGTATTTTATACATGTCGCGACATGAGAGAGCAAGATATTCGGCAGATAACAGGAAGGATGACCTGCGTACAGCAAAGTTGACCTTTCTAAATTTTGATCTTTTTGAGCCTTTAATCAGTTTATTATGGAACATTTGGAAATGTTAATATAAGGCTCTACATTCTATAGGGATAACACGTGACTTTTCCCTAATGCTAGTGGTTCTAACTTCCTCCTGTGACATCACGGAAAAATTTAAAATCATCCAGGATTATGAGGAAGAAAATTGTGGACTGGTTCATCTTTGGGTTCAATTTCCAGATGCCTGAAGGTGTTCATCTGTTCAAACAATTACACACAAGTATAAACAGGATGAAAATGTCCAGCGATCATACTGTTCAGTCTAATAATGAGACAAGACAGTTTCTGTGTCCAACAGAGGAAACTAAAATGTGTCGTCATAAAGACCCTTGTTATATTTGGAGGAAAAAAAGGGGAAAGCTCATGAACCTGAGACCACCATCCCAACTTTGAAGTTTTGGGGTGGCAACATCATGATGTGTTTGTTTTTTACTGTCGGAGGGACTGGAGCAATTATCAAAACAGATTGTATCAGTAAGAATAAACATAATGTGGACATATTGAAGCATCTTCAGACATCAGCCAGGAAGTTGGAGCTTGAGCACAAATGGGTTTTCCAACTGGAAATGACCCAAAGCATACCCAAAACCTTTAACCTACTGAAGAGCCTTTTTTGAGCCTCTTCCTGATAGTTATGAAGAGATCAGATCAATACTTGTTATTAACGAACATTATTAGTTAAAAATAATTCAACTAAACTGAAGTTAGGCCTTGAAAAAGGTAGTTTTATTCAGACAAGGTCAAATATCACTACCCAGCTTAACCTCCATGTCTAAATACGGCAAACTGCTGTATGATACTAATACTTGCTTTTTGATGCAAAATAGCAAAACAAAGATAATCTGCACCAGGAAAATGCAACATATGATACAAATTATTAATGCTTAACGGCACCAGCCTTTTAAAATATGCTTACAACAAAAGCTTCCTCTCTAGTTGACTAGTATACATGACCTTTAGATGTATAAAACTGTAATAAACTGAACAAATGTTTATCAGACCACGTCTGTGTTTATAATAAGTGTCAACTTTTATAAATCTCCTGAAATACATTTTTCTTTTCACGCAACAGTAAAGTTCAGCTATCAAGCTTAAAATGGTGTCATCTACCAGCTGGATTTTATTAGCAATACAGCTCAAAAGATCATCCAGAAATGCTACAATATTGTAGAAATACTTAAATCGAATTCTACTGTGAACATCATACACAATTTATCATTTTATTATAATTGAAAACATCAGAAATCAAATGTTTCAAGTAGAAATCTGTTTTGCTCTTATCAAAGGTAAACAGGAGGCCTAAACACTGAAGACTTTATGTTTTCTGCACACTATCATAGTTTTACACGTTGTTTTCTACACTACATATGTATAATTTATCATTTTTTGCATCACAGAAGGTTTACATGTACATGGCTATAAAAGTAGAGAGCCATAAATAAGGCAGCAATCCCCACCTTAACTTAACCTACAGGAACTTCAACACTTTGACTCTATTTAAACACACCTGTGAAGACCCTTTAAAACTCTTGATTCGCCTCAGAAGTCAGATCTGTGAATTGTACGTGAGTAGAATCAATTCTTGTTGCCAAGTCAGAAAACTGTTGTTTGCTGATTGTTTTGGTGCTAGCTACTGTTATTAACACATGCTAATGAAACTGTAAACAGGATTTATCCTTTAAGAGAAGTGAGATTTGGAATGAAATTCCAGCTGTGGTAAGAGAAAGTACAACTTTCAAAACGTTTAAAGTTCATCTTAAAAATGGCTAACGAGAAATCAAACTTGTGACCACTAATTTCATATCTGTATGATTTAATATAATTTAATGTCTCTATTTTATATTGCAAAATTATTAATATCAGTTGATAGTTTTTGTTTGTAGTGTTATTGTATGGCGTATGTGTTTTAGGGAAGTGACCTGCAAAGGACCAGAGATGTACATTTATGGACTGAAACACTAAAGGAACAGGCTCACAAATGTCAAGTATACAAATGCACCAAAAATAGTCAGGTTGACCTTTGGACTGCTAACCAATAAACCAAAAGTCTATTTTTTCTGGTCATTGAATGCAGCATCACCAACTGCTAACAGGTTGCAGTAATAAAAGTATTTGTTATGGATGTTGTTATAGTTAAATGAACACCCAAAGTTAGCTATTTTCAGTATCAGTGTCTTAGAAATTACAATGTCATGTTTATTAGCTTCATACACAAAACTAATAAACATGACATTGTAATTTCTCAGACAAATCTAGGTATGCTTGCAGTTTCCGTTTTATCCTTTGAGCTGTATTCCGAGTTGTTGGTGGCTTTTTGGAAATCTCATAGCTAAGTTGAAGAGGTGTGTATTCTCTTAGGAATACACACAGACACTACTGCTTCCAGCGAGTAAAACTGTTAATAACTAATATAAGATGCTCACTAAAAGGACTTGTAAATGGACTGAACTTGTGTGTCGGTTTTCTAGTCATGCTGACCACTCAAAGCTCATTACACTAGAGCCACATGAACCTAGTCGCACTCACAAACACGCACACATTCATACACTGATACGCAGATCGGTGGGCAACTTGGGGTTAAGTGCCTTGCTTTAACTACAGCTTAAAAGACTGATGCTAAATAATTTTGTCAATTATTAAAAACTGTTTTACGACTGCTCTCTCACTTTTTTATAAGACCGTAGAAAAAACATTCCATGCTGATCTTCCATCATCTTGTATAATTGTTTTAAAGAGAGATCAGCCAAAATATCTCAATGATTTTAGTCCTGTGTGCTTCTGGTTAAATGCGGATTCCTACTCCTAACCTAAACCTGATCCGATTAAAGAACCACTGATTTGTTTAAATCCCTGATCTAGGAATGCCTGGGAACGAAAATAGCAATCAGACTGCTATTTCTTGATTATTGAATGTGCATGTATTTATCTGGGGGTTGAGTCAGTAATTCTAATGTCAAAAAGATAAACAAGCCAGAATTTTGACCTCAGTTGGCAATCCATTCCATTTTCCCAACTTTCAGTTGGAGAAATTCTGACTTCTGAGTACAAATCGAGTGTACTATACACATTTACATCACACCTCCATATGAAAAGACAAAAAAAAGGTGAAGAAAGAGAAGAAACCAAATGTGATGGTGGGTGAAAAACTGCTGAGTTTATAAAGCATATGGACGGTGGCTGTAGTACAGCTCTCATACAAAAAGGCTTACAAAAAAACACAAAGAAAAACAAAGTGTTCTCACACCAGCCGACGTAGTGAAAGAGAAGGAGTGACGTGAAGGACGATGATGAATAACATATCTTAAGGTGCTTTATAAATGGTTTTTCTGTTGTCAGTGTCCATTCTTTGTGAAGTGTTAAATGAAAAAACAACAAAAACAACCAAATAGGTGGTGTTCACATAGTGTGATGCTTAGCTAAGATGGAGAATGGCAAATATTGAACAGTGATACTCTACCTACTCACTCTGACAGCAACACATAAATGATCTCATCCTGCATCTTTATATAAATCCCACTTTGGAAACGTGATAATTCAATATATTCCACCAGGTATCAACAATCTAACGGCACAATGATCCTCGAACATGAAAGAACCATGCTTCAAACATTAGATGTTAAAAAAAAGGTTTTCTAAAAAATAATATGGTGTTCTTCATCTCATAACACAACTTGATCAACAGTTCATCTTCTAATAAATACCTAAAGAGGTAAACAACCTTCCAGCCGCAGTCTGAGGAACCTCTACTGTTGTAGATCTGACGGGAAACATGAAAAGGAACAGACAAGCTAGTGTGGGAATCCTTTTAAAGTGCTTCAACCCTAAAGTGAAAAATGTTTGAATAAAAGCGACAAATGGAAAATATTTGTATGTGAAACTGAACCTCTGCGTTGCTCAGCTGGGAAGATTCTTCTCCATGTTTTCAGCTGCAACATTTGAAATACATGACTCATGATTAATGCTCAAAACCTAAACAATAAACTCCTACATTACTGATATTTGTACAGTCTATTATAAATGTGGTAGTTTGTCAATATGTTTGTCAAAATCACCAAAATACAGTTCTGACCTCTGACACAATACTGCTTATTTAACACTTTCTTAACTTCATTTCTCAGGGATTTTTGTATCTGAACACTAAAATGAACTTTGTAAAAGTGTTTCAAATTGAAGTAACTGCGGATGTGATCTTGGTACTCTTACTGCCCTTAAAACTGCTAATAATAGAAAGGAAAACATTTTTGCAGTCCTCCGATATCCTTCCTCCCATCATCAAACATTAAAGGAGCCCAAATTTCGAGTTCTCCATAATAGAAAAATAAGGGTAAAAAGAGGAGATTAAAAAACAGCATTATCTTGTAGAAGTTTTTCATTAGATGGCTAGTTGAAGCTAAGATTCTGTCTGTGTGAAGCTGAAAGCCACACATGGATCCAAATCTTTAAGTGTGCTGCAGCCTCGGCTCTCTGCTGACATTCTGTGGGCGCTATGCTGATGGCGATGAACATGTCACAGAAACGGGGCGGGGCCAAAGTGAAGTCTGGAATCATCCTTATAGCTGCTTCACGTAGTTTCCCGGGAAGGTTCCAAACAGCTTGCTCCTTCGAGACGTCCCTTTAGAAAGCAGTAAAAGAAGACAGTCAGATCTAAAAAAACACGGCTGTAGCAGGAGTAGGCTGGGAATTAGACGGCTGAATATTTTCCCATCTTTTCTTGTGAGCTGTGAATATAGGCATAAATGGTTGACAACAGAAACAGTTTTCAAAAAATTCATTGAGGCTTAAATGCAGTGTCATGTGTGAAAGTGTTAAAACAGCAACCGAAACCTTTTCCCACCTTTAATGCCACATCTATTTTACACAATTTAAATTAAAATCGCATATAATTCTAATGTGCAATAACCTTGTTTTAGTGTGCACGCCGTTAAATATTTTCTTGAAGCACATTTTGATTCATTTTAAGTATTCACCAGGCCCAGCGCCAATGGGCAGGCTGCATTCAGGTATTGGGCCGCCCAAGACAGATTACAGGGCACTCTAGGCTATTAATCAGGACTTTCGGAGGCAGTAAAGAAGATACTTTTATATGACTGATTGCCAAAATGGACATTAAAGCTTAGCTTAATGAAAACAAGAGCAAAACTAGCACAAGCAGGGACCCTGCTAATACATCACCAGTCTTAGAGAAGCAAGTGTAACCTTGAGTGAGATTCTGGTCCACTCCATAACAGTCAGTGGTGGTAATGCACCAATTTGTTGTTTACCAGCCGCCAATAAACATCACAAAGAAGAAGAAGAAGACCCCCACACGGTTGTGGCAGATGGCCGCTCCTACTGAGCCTGGTTCTGTTGGAGGTTTCTTCCTGTTAAAGGGGAGTTTTTCCTCTCCAGCGTCGCTACATGCTTGCTCAGAATGAGGGATTGCTGAAGGATTGCTGTGGTTGGAAAGTCTGCATCAACGGGCCCCAACCTCACGCCAATAACTGATGCAATCTGCTGGGATTCCTTAAATAGGAAACTTTTTAACTGATTGGAATGTTGGTATACATGTATTGAAATGACTTCTTGTTAAGTGCCTTTAGATGACATCTGTTGTGAATTGGCGCTATATAAATAAACTGAATTGAATTGAAGAAGAAGGGAGGTGTGTTATTTTCAGGCCAATATGAGCTTGTTAATTATGATGAAAACTTAGTGAAATATACACACAAGGAAAGGAATTATCAAGGTTTTGAACAATCGATGATGTTGGATTATTTATATAAGACATTGTGGACTAGCTGTTTTATTGGAGTACATTCATTGGACAGTTATGGATGTAAAAAGACAGTTTTTGTTCGAGATGGCTCTGTTCTGTTAATGATATGTGGCTTCAAACTGTAAGTTGCACATTAATTTTCTTTCAGTGTGTTTTGACTAGGCATGGGTCGGTTACTGGTTTCAAGGTATACCACGGTATGAAAAAGTCAAGGTTTCAAAAGCACTAAAATTATCCGTCCCGGCGGTTTAAGCGTTTTTTTTCCCATGTGCGTCTCCTCAGGGAGAAAGTAAACATCCCTCATGAAGCTGCAGCATAAAGCGCGCCCCGCACCCCTCCTCCCCTCCCCCCCTCCAAGCACACCTGTGTTTGTTTACTTGTGAGTGACAAGCGGCCAGCGCTGCGTTTGCTGTGTTATGATTGAACTTTTCCCACCGTCTCTAAGCGGCTGTTTGGGAATACTTCGGCTACCGTAAAAAGCCAGACGATCACGGCTTGGAAGAAGAAGGTCGCCCGACGTGCAAAATGTGCTTGAGAACAGTGGCAGTCCAAGGAGGCAATACATGGAATATGATAGAGCATGCTCGGGAGCACCACCCATCGTTGTATGCTAAATTCAAGGTAAAGTTAATGCTGTCTTGAAATGAACGAGCGTCTTAGCGTCTGACATTAGTGAAATGAGCTTGTTACCTTGGCAGATATGGTAACTACCATATCTTATCTTTTCTTCATCTCTATCTATATTTTTTAATTGAGGCAGATATGGTAACTAGCATGCTAATGATGATTTGTCTTAGCATGCTAGTTAATTACCATTTATGCCTCACTAAAAAGTGTTTTTTGCCTTTAAGAAAAAAAAAACATACAGACATTCAAAATATACATTTTAGAGCTGTAATCATAATACCGTGAAACCGTGATATTTCTGCCTAAGGTTATCATACCGTCAGAATCTCATACCGGCCCTTGCCTAGTTTTGACAAAAGCATTTACTGTGTCTACAGTTATGATCAAACGTGTCAAATAACGAAGTACAAATACTTCGTTACCTTACTTAAGTAGAAATTTGGGGTATTTATACTTTACTGAAATAATTATCTATGGGCCTACTTTTTACTTCTAATCCTTACATTTTAAAAATAGCCTCGTTACTCCTGTTTCATTAAGTCTTTTATTAAGTAGAAACAAAAAAAACATCTAAAAAATGCGCCAACTGGACAGAATTTCACAGTGGTTTGATCATAATTTTAAACACCTACCATTCTGACACCCCGCTTGTATGCGATCCATTGCATACTGTGCACACGGAGTCCCGTTAACTGAATATTTTCCATATTAGTCAGTTTTTGTTTTTTTTACAACAGTGACGGAAAATCCGAAGGCCACTTGTCATTTTGACAGATTATAATTCACACCCCTGACCATTTGGTGCAGACGCGCAGACATTTTTAGGTTTGAGTTGAAGCGCTGAGTACAAGTAACTGAATCAATAAATTAATAAGAAGATTTCCATGAGCATCATCTCAGACCGGGAGGCTTTGGAACGTGACTGTTACCAGTGCGGCTGGTTAAAGACGCACTTCAAAGAGCCCAGTGTGGTGCCAAACACCCGTGCAAAAGAGTGCATGCTCCGAAATTTTCTGTTGCTGATGTGATATGAAGCTGGGTTCAGAGAGTCTTTCCGACCTCTGATAACTTGAATAAGAGAAATGTTCTCTGATTTAAAAACTTTAGCTGAAGTGGAGCTTTTAGTTCCAGTCTCCAGTGCATCAGCGCAGATTCAGCCTCTAGAACAGTGGTGACACTAATCTTAATATATATATATATATATATATATATATATATATATATATATATATATATATATATATATATATATATATATATATATATATATATACACACACACATACACAAACCACTTCACAGTCCAGCCAGGACAAAGCAGACATAAGTTGCTGAGTTCAACATGTCGGTGGTACAGACTCAGGCAAATGGAGCATTACAATATTTATAGGCAACTATTCATCATATCTCCCACTCCATTAAACACTTATTAATACACAGTAGACCACATATGGTTCTGTAATGTAATTGCATTACACTAAAATGAATACATTTTAATGGACATATATATGCAGCTGAAACAGGTAGCCTAGTGTATCCCAAATAAAAATTTTTATGTAACATTATAATAATTATGGCTTTTCTTTTTTAGGGGGAGGTGTGGCTTAAGCTTTAATCTTTAATGTCATTTTTTAAATTACATTACATTACTTTTACTTTTATACTTTAAGTAGTTTTGAATCCAGTACTTTTTTACTTTTAGTTGAGTAAAAAACTTGACTTGATACTTCAACTTCTACAGAAGTCTTTTTAAATCCTAGTATCTATACTTCTACTTGAGTATTGAATGTGAATACTTTTGACACCTCTAGTTATGATTGTGTCCTTGATTGGCATACATAATTGGAATCTCAAGAATCTTAGCTTTTAAATTATGTAAAATATGTGTATGTACATAGATAGGGTGTCACTGGGACTGGACGTGTGGGGGGTGGCTTGGGGGTCTCTGCCATTTTAGTTTGGTGTTGTTTGTGCAGCTACTCGGGCCACACCCTGGAGTGGTGGATTCTGTTGGGTGGCTCTGGTTTGGAGCAACGTGTCAGGTCAGCTATGGGCCCCAAAGGCTACGCCGGGCTCTGGTGGGTGTCCCTTCTATTTGACATCCCTGGTGTTAGCTCAGAAGGTGAGATGGTAAGGTGTCCTCCCTCTCTTGGTCCTTCCAAATTCTGGCTACTGCGTTTGGCGGCTCTGTGGTGGGGTGGGGAGATGGCATCGGGATGGGGTAGTCCCTGCCAGCCGCTAGCAGGGCTCCGAGTTTGGCCTGCATGGCAGGTGATGGTGCTGAGGTTATGGGGGTTTGGTGCCATATGTCTCACCCTGTATATCTTTGACCTTGGTGCTGCTGCCCTGCCCTGGGGTGATGCAAGTAATGATGTGAGATGCTGATAGACTCCTATGCATAATAATAGATGTATTCAAAAGCCTCTACAAGATGTCAGTAAGTGGTGTGCACACTTAAAATGGGGCAAAAAAGTATTCGGCAACCATCGACAGTGCAAGTTGTCCCACTGAGAGAGGTCTGTAATTTTCACTATAGGTACACTTCAACTGAAAATTAATATTTAGCATCTGCAAACAAGCAAGAATTCTGGCCCTCAGACCTGTTACTTCTGTTGTAAGAAGCTCCTCCACTCATTACCAAGGCCAGAGAGCTGTCTAAGGACGCCAGGGACAAGATTGTACACATGCACAAGACTGGGATGAGCCAATCTACAATAGGCATGCAACTTGGTGAAAAGAGATCAACTGTTGGAGCATTTATTAGAAAATAGAATAAATACAAGATCACTGACAATCTCCCTTGACCTGGGGCTCCATGCAACATGCAACTCGCTAGGTAGAGTAGTTGGCTTGTAATCGGAGGGTTGTAGGTTTGATTCCAGCTTCAGCTTGTCAGATGTCGATCCTAGGCAAGGCACTTAAGCTCAATTTTCCTACTGTTCTGCGTATTGGTGCATAAATGTGTGCGCGTTCGTGAGTGCAAATGAGTGATTGTGGCTATAAAACGCTTCGAGTCGACAGTATGACTAGAAAAGCGCTACATAAATTCTTTCCATTTACCATTTAACTACACGGGGGGAACACACTATGTCATTATGCATTAAAATCTTGCAGCACTCGAAAGGTCTCCCTGCTTAAGACAGCACATGTCCAGGCCCGTTTAAATTTTCCCAAAGACCATCTGGATGATCCAGAGGAGGATTGGGAGAATGTTAGATGCCAAATGTGTTCAGATGAGACCAAACTAGAACTCTTTGGTATAAACACCACTCACCGTGTTTGGAGGGGGAAGAATGTTGAGTTGCATCCCAAGAACACCATACCCACTGTGAAGCATGGGGGTGGAAACAGTTTATATTGGGGCTGCTTTTCTGCAAAGGGGATAGGACAACTGATCTGTATTAAGGAAAGGATGAATGGGCCCATGTATCGTGAGATTTTGAACAAAAACCTATCAGTGAGAGCATTGAAGATGAAATGTGGCTGGATCTTCCAGCATGACAATGATCCCAAACACATCACCCAGTCATCGAAGGAGTGGCTACATAAAAAGCATTTCAAGGTTCTGGAGAGGCTTAGCCAGTCTCCAGACCTCAATCCAATTGAGAATCTGTGGAAGGGCTTGAAAGTCTGTGTTGCCCAGGGACAGCCCCAAAACATCCCAGCTCTAGAGAAGATATGCATGGAGGAATGGGCCAAAATAGCAGCTACAGAGTGGGCAAACCTGGTGAAGACCTACAGGAAATGTTTGACCTCTGTCATTGCCAACCAAGGTTACATTACAAAGTATTGAGGTGAACGTTAGTTATTGACCAAATACTTATTTTCTGCACCATTATAACAATACATTCTTTAAAAATCATACAATGTAATCTCCTGGATTTCTTTTTGAATTCTGTCTCTTACATTTGAATTGTAACTATGATGAAAATTACAGACATCTCATTTTTTTAGGTGGGAACACTTGCACAATCGGTGGCTGCCAAATACTTTTTTTGCCCCACTGTATGTAACAGCGTTTTTGCAGCTTTCTTATTGTTAACCTAAAATATTCTGGAGATATGTCATATTAACTTACTGAAAAGCATCCTGATCCTGAGTTTGGGCAAATCAAACCTCATCGGTTTGATTAATTTCGTAAAAGATTTTAATGAAAAGAAGCACGGATGTACAAGGATGTTCATACTTTAACTGAGACCTGTGAGGAACAACACCCACTTAATGAAGAGTCTGGTTATAAATCTACAAGTGGAACCTCACTGACATCTAGTGGTATGTGTGTGCAAATTGTTTAGAATTACTATATTGTAAAAGCATTCTGGACACTAGTGTGCTGCTAGTGATGAACAATAATTTGCTTTTCTATTTGTGCTCAGAACTTTAGTCATTATTCAGAGCAATTTGTAGTTACATGTATGCAAAAATCATCTAAAAACCATCAAACGTTTTGAAATAAAGAGCTACAAACATGTTTGCATTAATAACATGACTGGGACTCAAAGTCTTACTCTTGGTTTTGTTTATCTTAATATTTTCAATGCAAACTTATCCAGATGCCTTAGACCAGAACAGACGAGGGGAACCTTAATCAAGTAAATTCTTAGAGAGAAGGCTTTATGAGGAAGAGTGCTCAGTGGATCGCCAGACTCTTTGTGACCATTTAACCAGCCAGGGACTGTGGAAAGAAGCCGGAGTACCCGGAGAGAACCCACAAAAGCACAGGAACATGCAAACTCCATGCAGAAACATCCTGGGCAAAGATTTGAACCCAGGACCTTCTTGCTGTAAGGCAACAGTGCTACCTACTGCCAAATAGTGCAGCCAAGAAACTATAAGAAGCAAAGGGAATATTAGGTGACGATATAGGGCACAACAGCTAATGAGTTCTATTGTTGTGTATTACAAAACAATAAGAATTATACAGTTGCACACAAAACATTTTTCTTCCTCTTTAGTAATTAAATGTATAACATTAAATATTGTATCTCATTCTGCAAATAGAGATGATTGTACTGCACTGAAAAAAAAATCTATAGTTCATTCATTTGTTGTAGTTCCTAGGATTTCTAAAAGTAGAATGGGAGGCAGATCTTTTAGTTATCAGGCTCCTCTCCTGTGGAACCAGCTCCCAGCTTTAGTCCGTGAGGCAGACACTCTGTTTACTTTTAAAGGTCTTTGCACACAGGGTCCGTTTTTTCCGCAGGATTAAATTGCACGACAGTATTTTCTTTCGAATCAATGTCAAGTCAATGGGGACGTGCACACTACTGATGAAATTCCATCCTGCGATTTTGCAAGTTTTATATTGTCGGATTGAGGTCGATTTTTTTTAAAAACTCATATCCGACAGATAAACACTTGACCAATCAGAAAAGGCGTGGTGATGGCGTCATCAGAGCCGAGAGTCGCGAACTGAAGTGTCACTTTCATTGAAGTATCAAATTTTTTCTTCACCATGGCTGATGGTCTGATCCTTTTTGTTTCCCTGCACCCCGGTCTCTTTAATAAAAAAGAGAAAAACTACAAGGACAACGATTATAAGGATAATGTGTGGCGATCCATTGCCGAAGAACTTTGATATGAAGATGGTAGGTAAATCAATGTGTACAAAATTGCTGTGCAGCCATTAGCTCTCGATACGTCATGACTGGACACCTCCTGGAAATTCAAGCAGAAATGTACACAAAAGTTTACAAAACTTGAACGTTAATCAAACACAGTCACAAATCCATAACATCTCAAACGAGATGCGGTAACTTATTAACCTGGAGTGCGTATTAACTAGACTGCTGTAAAACTTCAGCTCCTGGACCAGACAATGGTACTCTCCAAACTCTCCTCTCTTCTCCAGAATAGGATGTACCCAATGCACTCTTTTCTTCTTTGCTTTCTCCATCATTATCAACACAATGTCGTCGTCACTTGATGTTGAATCCATTTTTAGCTTTGCCGCCTTACGTTTTTTAATAGAATCTTCATAATTTATTCGCAATTTCGCTGCACGTCTGGTGTGCATACGCAACAACTCGATTTTCGGCCTCTGATTTTTCGCAATTTTGTGTCGTTTATCCCATCAGACCCGGTGTGCAAAGACCTTAAGGCCAGGCTTAAAACTTTCCTTTTTGATAAAGCTTATAGTTAGAGTGGCTTAGGTCATCCTGAGCTATCTCTGTAGTTATGCTGCTATAGGCTTAGACTGCTGGAGGACAGACTGACCACTTTTCTTCACTCTGCTACTTTTTTCTTCTACTACTCTCTGTTATTTCGACTGTTGACTTTGTTTATTCTCAGTGTTTTTCTCTCCATATAAGCTACGTATACCTGGTCTGGTATCCCGCTTAGCTACAGTGCCTTGTTGGACAGGGGGGCATCGACTGGGATGGTGCTCCCAGTAACTGAGCGTCCTCAGTGTACTGTTATCAACTTTTTACTTTCTTTAATATAGTATGTACTTTTATATCAGATCTTCTGTTCCTTCTGTGTTTCTGCTCTGTCTTCTCAAACCCCCAGACGGTCGTGGCAGATAGCCGCTCCTACTGAGCCTGGTTCTGTTGGAGGTTTCTTCCTGTTAAAGGGGAGTTTTTCCTCTCCACCGTCGCTACATGCTTGCTCAGTATGAGGGATTGCTGTGGTTGGAGTCTGCATAAATGGAATCAATGACTCGATGGAATCTGCTGGAATTTCTTATATAGAAAAACTAAAACTTTAAACTGATTGGAATGTTTGAATGATTGTATTGAAATGACTTATCTTGTAAAGTGCCTTGAGATGACAGATCTATTGTGAATTGGTGCTATATAAATAAACTGAATTGAATTGAAATAGTTAACATACCTGTTTAATCATTCTTTTATCTTTCTGCATTCGGTTATTAATTTTTCTCTTGATAAGTTTGACCTTTTAGATGTTCTGAGACACTGAATCTCTAGGACAAAAACATGAAAGGGACGCATCGGTTGAAACTACAGCTACTGCAGCCTTCTTCAAGACAAACAGATGAAAATAACTGTTCTTCCCTTTTTGATAGATAATATTTAGTCCTACCAACAAACCAGCCGTCATCACATTTCTCCATTACGTCCACGACGTCTCCCTCCTTTAGCTCCAGCTCGTCCTCGTTGCGAGGCATGTAGTTGTACAGGGCCTGGTACCTGTGTTTCAAACACAACAGATATGCAGTACATGATGCACTGTATGTGTAATACAGCTCACTATTACGTAGATATGCGTTACCGTTTTATTCTTTAGCCAATATTATTATTATTATTATTCTCTATATTAATTTTAGCTACTGTTACTATACATATGCTACATAAATTAGCTTTGCAAAACAGCTTGAAGTTGTTTTTTTCACATTGTGATGATGAGTTTTATTGGGATTTTAAGTGACAAACCAACACAAACTACTAGATGGAGAGGGATACAGTATTTCTTGCAAATAATCTGAAAAGAACAGAGAGCTCCATCTATCTAATGAAGAAAAGCATCTCCACATGATGCTGCCACCACCACATGGATGGTGTTTATCAGGCTCATGTCTAGTGTTGGTTTTCCTCCACATTTAGTCACAAAAAAAAATCTAATTTAGTCACAACTGAACGGGGCAACTTCTCTCACAGGTCTGTGCCCTACTTGACTCGTGGCACATGTTGCCACTTTTCTTTGACAATTGAAATTGTACAATCAAAATGGTAATTGTTTGCAATGGTTATCCAAATAATTGGCCTGAAAAGAAATCGTCACCATACTTTTCTGAATTTATTTGTAAAAATTCCATAACACGTATCATGTTTCTTTTTTGTGTCAGGGCTCGTGTTAACTGAATATTTTCCATATTTGTTTTTTAAACGGTGACGTAAATATCTGAAGGCCCATCAGTCATTTTGACAGTTTGCATTTCACAACCCTGACCACTCGCTGCAGACGCACGGACATAACTTTAAGCACCTGACAGCGCCTAGAAGAGTTACGGAGGAATTGGAGCGCATCTGTGACTGCACCGGACACAGACCAGTGGGGACATATCACTGCAGGAATGCATGCTGCTGGATTTCCTCCCGCTGAAGCGATCATAAAAGCCCTCGTTCAGAGAGTGTTGACAAATTCTCAACATTTCAATTAGAGAAACATTGCCTGATTTCAAAACTTTGGGTGAAGTGGCGCCTAATTCCAATCTCCAGTGTGGGAGCAGAGAACGGTTTCAGCCTCTATAAGTGGGAGCGCAGTTCAGCTCCATGCAGAGGGTTTAGGCCACAGCAGGTGACATTTTCATAATTAATACATGTAGCCTATTAATCTGCTCGATGTGTGATGACATGATGAGGATTCTCTGTTCAGTTTGTTTGGATTGAATATTAATTAATGAAAATGAAATACTCCTGAAATACTACTAAATATGTCATTATTATTATTTTAGAAATTTAAAAACGACAACGCAGGTGACTGTCTAGGAGGAGTGAATGCTGCAAGTCATTGACTCCTTAGAAAACCTCTAAACCGATTGGAATAATGAACTGAAGGATTAATTGGAATGTTTGTATGAGTGAAATGAAATGACTTTTCTTGTAAAATGCCTTGAGATGACGTGTTGTGAATTGGCGCTCTATAAATAAATTGAATTAAAGTATAATTTTTCTTTTGCTTTACATTCGACAATACTGGGTGTTTGTCTATCACGTAAAATCCTAACGACATAAACTGAAGTCTGTAGCTGTCAAATACTTTACTTTGCACACTTAATAAGCAACTTGACAACAGTTTTAATGAATGGCAGACATCAACTAAAAAATAAACATATTTAAAATACTAATGGCAACGAATAGTACTTACGGGTCTCCTCCACCATGGAGTGCATCCTGTACCAGCCGCTGAGTTACAGGGAGAGAGGAAGAAACCATTATATTCAAATACAATTTTTTGTGTATCTTTTGAGTTTTCGGGCAAGAAACTATTGCATTTTATTCACACATTAAAAGTTGCAGTCTTATCATAGAACATGCCCCTACATTTAACTAAACAGCAGAAATATGACAAACTCAATCTTAATCAGATATAAATGATGATGAGATGAATTATGTTTCTTTCCTGCACAGAAACAGGAGTGCAGTGGGTTTACAGTCCCCCTACCCTTCGACCTCTAACTGGCGACAGATAGGACCTCCTGGACAAGATGGGGCTACGTGGGGGTTTACCGCCAACAACCGGATCCTGCTTAACAGGCAGAAAGACCAGAGGCAACACACCTATAATCTTCAACATAGACCTGGTCAGCAACCTTGACGATGAGCTGAGCAAGCAGGATAAAACTCTAACGTCATGCTGATGCCTACAAAAACCTGTTCAATCAAAGCAGGAGAAAGCCACTTTCACAGACCTATTCTGGAACATCATAGCATGTTTTCTGCTGTGCATACCCGATTATGTTGATGCTTTTGTTAATACATCAGGCAAGTTAGTAGTTATAGCTTGATACTGAAAATAGATAAATTGCAGAACGTCTCGTACTAAAACCAACAGCCCAAAACTCAAACACACTTAATTAAAAAAATAACTTACACAAAACAAACTAGATGTAGTATTTTTGAACAATTTTACCCAAAAATCAGTGGAATACATATCCAGTTAGAGAAAAATGTGCTTCATTAAAACCAAGAAACCACAGATAAGTAAAGATTCTGTTAGATGAGGTTGCTTTGTAATCTTCATCTCCACATTCCAGCATTACCTTCACCTTGGGGGATCTACGGCCTGGGTGCGATACAACAGGGGCAGTGTTGGGGGAGTGGGGACTAGAGAGAGGAGGAGAGGCAGTTTTAGGGTGAGATGGGGCAAGGAGAGGGAAAACCGTCTCTGAGACGGGGCAGGACGTGATTGGGCTGGCTAGACAAGGAGAAGAGGAGGGCTGAGAGACGGGAACGTCTGAAGAAGGGTCAGAAACATAGGGGGGAGGCGATGATACAGATGTACAGCGGGAGACTGAAGGAAGAGGACAGGTTGTCAGGTGAGGGAGGCATGACGGAGGATGAGGGGAGACAGGGGAAAAGGAAGAGAATGTCCCGCGGTCATAATGTTGTGATCGGGACGACGTTGAAGAGGCAGAAATGAGAGAAGGAGGAGGGAGTGATGAAGTTGGAGGGGGTGGGGTGGAGAAGGGAAGGAGATCTGAGTGAGGTAGCTGTGATGCGGAGAAAGAAGAGGCATCAGCCTACGGGGACAAAAACACATGTAGAGATAATGGAGTCATCAGACGTCAGCCTCTCTCAGATACTTCAATAAACCTCAGAAAGAACATGGAAGGAAGACCATCACATCTTCACATACATTTCATCAGTCACAAATCTGGCAAATGAAATGTTGGATGTCTTTTAAAAACCTTTTGGATTATCTGCTACCTGCTATTTAATAAATCTGTCTTAAATTACTTATTACTTGACTAATTACTTAATGACTTGTCCAGCTGGGCCCTATTATAGGGCCATTAAAAAGTATACATACCCACTGAACTTTTTCACGTTGCTATGCAGGACCCAAAATCTTAAATTTATTTTTATTGGTATTTTATATGACAGACTAAACATGTGCATAATTATGGTAGGAAAATAATGAATTCCTTAAAAATGTTTTAAAAATTGTGACGTGGATTTACATTTAGCCCCTTGAGTCAATACTTTGTCGAACCAGCCTTTGTCTTTTGTGGTTATGTTTCAACCTGCTTTGGCACACACTGAGCCATTGCAGCCCATTGTTCTTTGGAACAGTAGTCAAACACCCGGTGCCAGATGATTTTAGCTGGGGGGGGGGGGTCTTATTTAACCCCGTCCCGCTTTTACATCCCGTTGGCGGTACGTTACATATTTCCGGAGCAAATCTCTTTTTGGCAACACCCTTTCTATATACATACACATATTATTCAAATTCAATTCAAATTCAAAAATACTTCAGAGGGAAATTAAGTTATACATGATTTGAAAGGATGTATGTCCATCAAGGATATAATCTTAACTGTAGATACCATAAACCCTTTTTGTCAAACCACTCAGAAAGCAAATTATGTGAAACTCACTGTTTAAAGCCAGATGTCAATGACAGAACCATCTTGAACAGAAACTGTTTTTACATCCACAAGGGTCTAGTTAATGTCCTCCAGTAAAATAGCTAGTCCACAATAAGTCTTACTTCCACAATCCAACATAATCTGCTGCTCATAACCTCGATCATTCCCATTCTTGTGTGTATCTCCACTCAAAACACATCTGTTTAAACTGGCCTACTCAACATAACTGTGATTTTAATATTTGTTATTCTACATTGTTTTTTAAAATGTTTTACATTGTTCTTTATTGTCCTTAGATTGTTTTCTATTGTTTTTAAACTCTGTTTGCATCTGTACAGCGACCTTGAGAGACCTGAAAGGTGCTTAAAATTTAATTTATTATTATTATTTCTCACAATATTTCACCATAACTACCGTTACCATGCTCGTATTAGGCTTCTTCTTTGTGATATTTATTGGCAGTTGGCAAAAAACAAGTTGGTGCAATACTGCCACAATCTGGTCTGGAGTGAGGACCAGAATCAGTCAAGGTTATACTTGCCTCTCCAAGTCTGGTGATGTATTAGCATAATTCCTGCTTGTGCTAGTTTTGCTCTTGTTTTTACTGAGCAAAGCTCTTATGTTAAATTCGGCATAGGACCACATCAAAGTATCTACTTTACTGCATCCAAAAGTCCTGATTAATAGCCTAGAGTGCCCTCTGCTGGTTGTTTTTGGTCAATACTTTGCAAGGTTACAACTTAATTTACAAAAATGTTGTAATCTGTTCATTAATAATTGCTCAATACTTAAATGGGCGCGCCCGGCTCCCCCTTGCCAGCCGATTGGCACTGGACCTGCGTAGTCAGATTTACAGTATCTGTGATCATCGGTTTTAAAGCTGCTCTGAACTTTGACTAGGCCATTTAAACACATGAATATACTTTGATCTTCTGATGGAAGGTGAAGCTACACCACAGCCTCCACAGGTTTACTTTTAAGGCTGGCCAGAGTTTAGGTGCATCAACTCCTTCCCACAGCATGGCGCTGCCACCGCCATATTTCACAGTGGGGATTTTGTGTTCAGTTTAATGTGCAGAGTTAGTTTTCCAAAGCCCATAATTTTTTTGCCTGTAGATCAAAAATCTCAACCATGGCCTAATCTGACCAGTCCTGACATGGCTGGCAGCAAACTATGAACAGGATTTTATAAGGCGTTCCTCTGGCAACTCATCTATATTTATGCTTAAGTAAGAATTTACACAAGTTGACAATTTACTTATTGAATACAAATGAACAGTGAACCTTTCAATGGTGTATCATTTTCCTACCACTCCACAATAATGCACCACTGTGGGTTTGTCCATCACATAAAATCCTAATAAAATGGAGTGTAGGTTGTGGTTGTAATCAGGGTACTGCATTCAGCAGCTTGAAGTTGGGCTGCATCTCCCATCATGAAGATCATTTCATGACTTGTTCAGATCTAAACATCAATTGTTTGTCTGTATTTTAATCTGCTTACAAATCAAAATAACTCATTAAGAAATCAATCTGAAACCTGTTTATTTTATTGTTTGCTTTGATATTGTGTTGTTATATCTCCATTTGAAGTTGCTTTGGATGAAAACCTTTTTTCTCTCTTCAATGTTCCTTCTGGTAACCTGCTCACACCATGCTCTACCTGTAGACTGAGTCGCTCATTTAACTCTCTAACACTCTTCTCTTTGTCTTTCATGTCTTCATCTTCTTCCTCTATGAATAACTCAGTGTATATCTGTCCTTGTACTGATGGTGGCCTCTGAGCATCAACCAGCTGCTCATCTACCGATACTGGCTGTTCTTCCATCAGAACAGACAGCAGCTTCATGGTTAACGGCTTGTGAAGCTGCTCCTTTAGATGGCCTATGCCAGGTGAGTCACTAGCTGCTGCCGGATGAATGGGTTGTTGGACTTTGTTCTGAAACCATCTGCTCTGACATTTGTCATTCAACCTGGCACATAAGGGCTCTACTGAAGGCCCCTCTGAAACATGAGCATCATCTGCGCTGCTGGAATCACCCAGCGCCACTGGCAACAGCTCATCATAAGGGTCTCTTACGTGCAGCTCGATGTCAGGCAGTTTGCTGCTGTCGTGTCCGGAAGCAGACTGTTGCCGCTCTGGGAGCTGGGAGGGCAGTTTTCCTGGCACTGACTTGCTGCAGGTCAAAAGTTGTGGCATAGTAACATCTAAAGTTTTGTCAGCCTCAGAAACATGTTGCCCCTCACCCTTGTGTTTAACTAAATGATCCGGCAATGCAGCGGTGAATGAGGAGGAGAAAGGTGGAGGAAGAGGAGGAGGTGGTGGTGGGGAAGGCTGGGAGAGAGGAAGTACAGCTGGGGTGTGACCTAAACCAACTCCCCTCTCAGAGAAAAGTAGATTTCTGAAAGGTGGCCAGTGTGAAAAGGAGAAACCTTTTTGTGATGAAGCGGGCGAGGTTAAAGTTCGCTCTTGCACCGATTGGAAAGGGGTGATGTCGGTGGGAAGGGGGGGTGGTGTGGGAGGTAAAGGAGTGGCTGTGAGGGATCGGGTGGGAGTGGGGGCTGATGGGTCCAGCGTGAGCGAGAGCCACTCGCTGGTGACAGCTTGCAGGTCAAGCGTTCTCGGAGAGGGTAGAGGGGAAGGGAGGTCAGGAGTGGTGAAAGATGGAGGCAGGTGATAGAAGGGCTCCATGAAAGGAAAATGAAAAAGAAAAGAATAGAGGGTGAATATTACAAGAAAACATGGCTTTAACTGTTCAAGGAGGAAAATGGTTTAACAGAAGGAAAGAAGTGAGATTTACTTCTGTGTGCAAAATAGAATACAGTCCCTTGCTAAAGTATCCAGAGCTTTTCCCTATTTTAGTTTATCATAAACACAAATTCTTATGTATTTTTCATAAGATTTTATGCTATAGAGAAACACAAAGTAACTGTAAAGTTTAAGAAAAATGATACATTGTTTTCTATTTATGTATAACAAATAAAAATCTAAAAAGTGTTGTGTGGAACATTTTTATTTAGCCCCCTGTGGTAAGCAAATCAAATCTCTGTCTAGACACCAATATTTCTGACAATAAATGTTTGAATAATAATAATAGGACAGGGATACAGAGAGCGTCTGTGTGTGGATCTGTGGTCAGTTTGGGCCTGTAGCTCTGGGTGGAAGGTAAAACTCTGCCCCTGTCATCACAGGTTTTCTTTGACTATTTAGCTCTAGCCAGGATGATGTTCTGTAAGACCTAACCTAGTACTGCTTAAACTTCTCCACAACATTTCAACTGCTGCGTCTCTTGGTCTGTGTGATTACTATTGTCCTGTAAAAAACCTCTGAGGTCTTCCCAGAAGAGCTTTATTAGGCTATTTTTACTGTATTTTACTGATTAGGTAACTTTGAAGGATATTGGTTACATTTTCCTTAGATGTAAAGAGAAGATTTTTAACTAGGTATCATTTTCCTGTAGCTTTACAGTTATGTGCCTCTTTGTGTCAGTCTGTCACATAAATATGAATAAAATACAGTGTTTATAACAACATTTTAAAATCTTTAAGGAGTAGAATGCTTTTGCATTGCATTGTTTTTATAAAAAACAATTCCAAATGCTTCAGATTTTGAAAAATTTAAGCCACGTTGTAAAAACATTTTTTTTAATGACCCTGAAGAAGGAGGATATCTCTCATGTTTTTACCTTGATGGGGGTGGAGCTTGGTGTCCTGCTGTAAGAATGCAGATCTACATGGTGGGCGGAGCTCTTGGATGGAGAGTGCTTGACGATTTCGACGTAGGAAACCGGAAAGATGCCCTGCTTGGTTGTTCCAGGAATCTTCCCTTCATACCAGTTCTGATCGACCTGCCTGATGACTACAACTCTCTCACCCTGAACAAACCCATTACATTCAACACATGACAGTTAATATAAAACACAACAAAGCATGACTTGATGATGACCTAGTATGACATAGTATAGCAACCTTTCTCAGTGATAGCTCAACGTTAGTGTCAGCGTTGAAGTTATAGCGTGCCACAGCCTCGCCGATCTCCCTGACATGTGCAGGAGGAGGAGGACGGATTGGCTGATGCTTCTCTGATGACGACATCTTCTACATGAGTGGGAAAATTCATGTAAACAAGGAGATGTATGACTGAGGCAATTGAGGCAACACGAGGAAGGTGCACACAGTGGATGCAGCTTTACCTCAACGTACGCTATGGGGAAGATCCCCACCCGTCCTCTGTGCTCTCCTTCATACCAGTTGTTATCTATTTGCCTGATGATGTTGACTGCATCGCCCTTTTTAAACGTCAACTCCCTGTAACACAGATGTCTCGGTGAAGCGTCATTGAGTGCATATTGGATCAAGCGGAAAGACATAAATGAAAGAGGAAATGAAAAACTTGAGCAGCATCAGTAGAAAATGTCAGCGAGAAATGAACAATAATGTAAAAGTAAGCAGTGAATGCATCAGCTTTATTTACCTCCGCCAAGGAGGTTAAGTTTTCGCCAGGGATTGTTTGTCTGTTATTTTCAACATAACTCAAAAAGTTATGGGTGCATTTTGATGACATTTTCAGAACATCTCTGCAATTGGACCAGGAATTTGAATTTGTATGAAATACAAATCAATGATTTGAATTTGGAAGTGATCCGAATACTGCCATTACCAAAAAAGTGATTTTCGTGAATAACTACTAAACTAACAACGATGTCAGTGTGAATCCAGCTGCTAAAGAAATCTAAAAAACTTAGAATTAGATCACAACATTGGGGGGGGGGGCTGAGCTGCCTTGGCGTAGGTCTGTGCTCTGAGTGCTTTTCTAGTTCTTACATGCATTTTAAAAAAATGTCAATATTAATCTGAAGCCATCCGGATGTGGTTAATTGCAATGTAGCTGGAACACAATAGATAGTGTAAGCAAGCCTCAAGCCTTAAAAATGTACTGTACGACGTGGAGATGCTTGAGTGTGCAGTTGAAAAACAGAATGGGTCGGCTTCCCTACGCCCACATGCTAACTGGATGGTACTTACTTTGCTGTCTGTGCCTTAAAATCATAAATTGCTCTTGCCGGCTGTTTCTGATGGAGGAGAGAGAACAGAATAAGTTGTGTCATCTGTTTATGGGAGACCTAGAAGAGCAGTGAGAGAAAGAAAGCCAACAGCCATCACCAGGCTTCACAGAGCAGACGTTTTACATAAACAGTGTGTGAAAAAGTATTTGTACTCATTGACCTTCGTCACATTCTGTCACATTACAGCAAGAAACCCCGAGGTTTTCAAACCTGAAAAGTGTGGGGCCCATTTTGTGAATCATAAAGACCAAGAAACACAGGTTAGGGAGAAAGTTATGAAAGGTTTTAAAACAATATTCCAAGTTCTGAAGAAATCACAGAGAACTGTTCAATCCATCATGTGAAAACGCAAAGAATATGGAGCAACTGCAAACACACCTAAATGTAGATGTCTCCCTAAAGTAAGAGTTCTGTCAAGGAGAGCATCAGAAAAACAGCAAAAATTGCCCATTTTAACTAGAGGAGCTGCAGAGATCCACAACTTGGGTGGCAGGATCTACTTGAAAGGACAAGTATTGACAACTATTAGTCCTTCACTGTTCTCACCGGGCTTTCTGGTAGAGTTGAGGGAAGAGAGCCATTTCATATATTATTATCAGTTTGTTAAAAGCCAATAAATTTACACAGAAAACATGTACTACAAGGCGTTCTGGCCAGGGCAGACTTAAAATGACCTTATAGGCCGACGTGCAAAACATGGTGTGGAGCAAAAACTGGCAGTCCGCATCAAATTGAACACACCATCCTTACAGTTAAACATGATGGTGTAGGTGTCATGGTGGGGATGCTCGTCTTCAGCAGATACAAGGATGCTTGTCAGAGTTGTGAAAAGATAAATGAATTGAAATACAGGGCAAGCCTAGAAGAAAACCTGTTAGGAGCTGCAAAAAATATTGGGATTCAGATGGAGGTATACCTTTCAGCTGCTCAGCGAGTATAAACAGACACCAAGAGCTATGTGGAATAGATCAAAACTCATCAAGACTGACTGAGGCTGAGCTTTTTGCAAAGAAGAATGGACAATAATTTATTTCTCTGAATGTCGAAGACGTGACAGAATGTGGAGAATTTCAAGTGTGTGAAGTCTTTTTCACGACACTGAAAATTGCATATCTATTATCGTTAAACTCCTAATATTTATTTTATATTTACATCTAAAAACAGGATTTTGTTTAGCTTTTCAGCAGGTGCCTATAACCTGAAAATATTAATTTAAGATACACAATTCGTTTCAATTTCTTCCCTTCTTAACAGATAGTTTTTTTAAATACATAGTTGCATTACTTATTAACTATGTAAAAAAATGCCAGTTTGGAGTTGACAACACAAGCAACAGGTTTCCATGTGGTACCTCTCTGTCAGGAGTTGCCCTACGGCTCTGCGGCGTGTGGCGTCCATCCATTGTGGAATAACTCCTTGAGACATCCTGGTCTGTGGTGAAAAGAAACATTGATATTCGAGAATTACGACAGCAATCACTGCCATGTAACCTGAGATTTATAAATGGGAAAACACTGAACAATACAGAACGATGACATTCCAATTGGAAACACAGGGAATGACAGCTTTGGTCAATAACAGGTGTATTTTATTTCCATCACACAGGGGGAAGAAAACAAAGTGTGGAACTTAAACACAATATGGCACAAATAAGACACATGCAATCCTACAAAGTAACTGGAACACAAGATGAAACAAGGGGAATGTAGGCCAGCAAAAGCATGGTAAAAAAAAAATAAACATACAAGCAAAGGGCTTAAAGAAAAAATATATTTTTGCAGTTATATAAAATCATAAATCTATCATAAATAAAAAATGGCAACCAAATAATGATCTGATCAGAAAACAAAACAAAAACAAAATATTTACTTACACCAACCAGCAACCCTGTTTACCAAAATATGAGGCTGTCATACAACACACGTGAAAAACTGCTGAAAATTTGTAAAATATTATCTGGCCATGTACAGAAAGTTTCTATTTATAATTAAATAAATCTGAATTGAATTAACAATATGTCAAAGGAAGGCAAATTTTGCATTGATAATATCATTTAACAAATTGCTTTAAAGACAGCGGAGTTTGGGAGACATGAAGTTGCAGCCAGACTAAAATACTGTAAATTCTCAAACTTTTGTCGTTCAGTATTGTAAATTCTATTTTCTGAATAATAAAATTACGAGGTCAGTTGAACCACTTTTTTCCTTTTAAATTCCTGACTAGCATTATGTTTGCACCTCCTAAGTCTTAAATATTTAACCTATACTAGCATGACTTCAATATGAAATATATATGTTTTAATAATTGATATGTACCAACAGTGAAAAAGAAAGATTTAACTTGAGAATTTGCAGTAAATAAGTAATAATACATCTGAAATACACAGAAAAGTCAAATAATGGACACAGCTGTGGACCAATGAGGTGACTAAAGCTCAAAATGCAGGCATAACTGATTGAGACTAGGCATGGGCTGGTTCCCAGGATGAAGGTATACCAAGGTTTTTAAAAAAAGTTCCAGTTTCAAAGTTGAATATTGGGATTCCAGAGAAAATACTGGACCAACTTGAACTTTCTCTACCTCTCTGAAGCGGAGTAGCATAGCCTCACCATTCCATCGCCTGTTCCTGCATACTGCCGATTAGCTAGTTGAGAAAACTACATGTTCTCAGTGCAGGCAAGATAAATATTTGTAGTGTTGAAAAAACACAGGGGTGAACTAAAACAGTGCCACTGATCATTCTTATTAGATTTTTGCTGTTTTCAAATTTCAGCTTATGTAGCTAGGAGTAGCTTGTCTGTAGCTGCAGGTTGACTATGGTAAATGGTAAATAACTTCTACATGTATAGCGCTTTATCTAGTCCTGAGGCGCTTCACACTACATTCAGTCATTCACACATTCATGCACACATTCACCTACTGGTGATGGTACGCTATATTGTAGCCACAGTTGTCCTGGGGCATACTGACAGAAGCGAAGCTGGCGAACACTGGCACCACCGAACCTTCTGAGCACCACCAGTGGGCAAGGCGGGTGAAGTGTCTCGCCAAAGGACACGACAAACCGAGAGAGATGGAGTGGGGGTTTGAACCGGAAACCCTCCGTACAAGACGAGCTCCTATCTCCTAAGCCACGGTCGCCCCCATCGACTATGAGTAAAGACGGCTCTACTAAGTACCAAGCCAATATAAAATTATTATACTTGTGTCAAAGCATAAAGGAAAAACCACCATATCATTTTCCACATCAAACACCTGAGAACTACAACTAAATTCAGCTTTTGTCTTTTGTCTGTTTTGTGTTTGGGTGTGTGTGTGTATCAAATAATCAAAATGACAATAGAGAAATTGTACAGTTAAAATTATTATAAGTGTAAAAAATCATAATGCATTTTCCATTTAAACGTTTGAGTAAATACCATGACACAGTGAAACAATAGGAATCAAACCAGCCCATGCCTAAGAGTCCAATTGATGATGTCAACCAGTGTAGATAGATAGATAGATAGATAGATAGATAGATAGATAGATAGATAGATAGATAGATAGATAGATAGATAGATAGATAGATAGATAGATAGATAGATAGAAGAAAATATCGATACGCCAAAATATCGCGATTTGTCACGAAATTGTATCGACATTCAAAAGCAGTGTATCAATATATATATTTTTTTTGAATGGAACCATAATGATGACAGTAATTTTTGAAGTAAAATTAAAAATGTGACTGATAGTTGGTAGCGGTTTTCACCTTCTTTATTCCAGTGGATCAACTAGATTTAGTAATAAAACTGGACGTGTTAAAGTATGAAACAGGTTGGAGTGTTTAAAATGCTGTGACAGTTTTCTATAGTTAAATTCAGTTTAAAAAATCACGATGTATAGTCTTACTCATAGTATCGCAATATATCGCAACGTCTCCCCTGTATTGTGATACAAATCGTATCTCCAGATTTTTACCAATACACATCCCTAATAGATGGAAACCTTTTTTTACATTTCTTATCCCCTCTTTGATTATGCATAGTGCATACATCTAATGATAACAGAGTGCTGAACTCTATACATTTAAAGTAGTATGCATATGATCTCCACCTGAAAAAAAAAGACCATTTCCATTGCCTTGCTCTTCCCCAAATTCATTATTGTTTGAGGCCTCCAAATGTCGTCCATAGCAGGCACTGATTGGCGACTGTAACCTCAATGACTGTAGGCTCGGTGTGGATGTTTCTCCTCTATGTGAAGCATACCCAGTTGGGCTTCCATCTGGGAAAACAGATGCGAAGGAGTGACCCCCGTGCCAGCAACCCCTCCGCCCTCGCAAAGAGGAGCTTCTTTCAGGCACGCTTGGCAACAGTTCGGCCAGGATTCTCCTCAAAATACTGTCATCGGGTGGCCTAGAGCTTCTCTGGCCTCTCTCTGCTTGAATGTGCTCATAAATGTCTCTCAAGGCTGCATCTAGTGCTTCATAAATGGCCTGTTTGGACTTGGGGCTGCTACCTCGACCCCCACCACCACTGCTTCTTCTGGGGGTAGGTGGTGAGCCCTTTTTCCTGCGGAAAGGCACTGGGCTGACCAAGAAGGCCAGCTTTGACATCACTTGCTGAGACTTCGAGGCCTGAGATTGGGAATTGCTGTTGCGGCTCTGTTGTCTCTGGTTCTCTTGTCTGGTTCGCTCTCTCTCGTGGCGAAGCATGGTCGTAAAACGGGTATATGAGGCTGGGCAGCGGCCCTTGCAGGTGCTGATGAGGTGGCGGTGTTGGTAGCCCTGGCTCTGGCCTAGACTTTGGTGACCTTGATGATGATGGTGGTGATGGTGGTGATGACGGAGGTGGTGGTGATGGAGGGTGGACGATCCATACAGGCTCTCAGATGAAGTGAGAGAGCAATGGTCAAAATCACTCTCACTGCAAAATGAAGAACCCTCCACTTGGATGAAGTCACTGAGGTCAGATGCAATGGCGTCTTGTTCACTGTCAGAATAGTCAGGGTTTGTTTGCGGGCCTTGGGGAACGGGAGGAGCCGACAAAGGCTGCCCACGTCCAGGCTCTGGCCCAACACGAGGTTGGCCCTCTGGTGGGCTACGAGGTATGTGATCCATGCTGTGACGTACAGTCCGGTTGTTGCTATTGGAGTCTTCCTCTAGCAACGACTCAATGGAAAAACGACGTTTCGGAAAACTGGGAGTCACGCCACCACCGCTGCTAGCACGAGATGACGAACCACCTGGTGTTGTTGTGCCTGAACCCACCTCACCATCACCCAAGTTAGGCATGGATTTGGACTTCTGAATTAGACGCTCATATTCAGAAATGCGATTTGGCACCATGTCTCTTGGCACTTCCACACCCCAGGAGGGTGTCCAAGGAGAGAGGCGATGACGATGAAAATGAGGTTGGCGCTCTAGTTCCAGAATGCGAGCACGAACAGAACGGATTACTTCAGATGGGATCAGCTGAGCTCGGTCAATCTGGTGCATTTTACGATAGAGCTGGAGAAAGCCTGGAGAATCGTGCGCACGTCGCCGATGGAGAGGGGGTAGTGAATGAGTGGAGTCTGATATTGTGGTGATATTCCCATCGCACACCAGCGACCCAGCACTTTCTGAGCGAGTGGCATTTTGGCCACCAGAACCAGAATGCCCATCATTAAGCAAGTCATCGCAACTGCGGGATTTGAGCTTGCCAGAGGAGGATGGTGCCTCGTCTGTCCTGCTCCATGTTTTATCATCCTGGCTATTTCCCTGCCAATTGTTTGTGCAAAAGGCCGACGGCTTTGAGGAGGAGCTGCCTTCCTGGCTGGCATCCTCATGGCAATGATCAGAGTCGGAAAGGAGAGGAGGGAGAGATGTACTCTCATAAGGACCCGGGGTGCTTATATTGTTTGAAAACATGTTGCATGCGTCCCCACCTTTTAGATGTCCAACCAGAGCAGCATTGTAAAAGAGAAAAAGGAGGAAAGAGGGTTAAGCAAGAATACCCAGCAACAGGGTGGAAGCACAGGGGGAAATGAAATAAGTGAGGAAGGAATGGGGTGAAAAGGTGGAAAAAAAGTTGTCTTATTGAGATTTTTTCAGCAGAGAAACTAATAAACACCAGACAGGCACATTGTAAAAATACAAGAAAATCTTCCTGTAATGTATGATGATAAACATGTATGTCTGGGAAAGAAGAAGAAATAAAAAACAGACACAGAGAAAAAATTATTGAGCATAAACATGATGCTGTAATGGAAAAGAATACCTTTGGCTCTAAAGGGTGAGGAGGGTGAGGAACGAATGACAGGTTTCTTTAGGCTGCTGCTGGATCTGTAGGCATCCACTGGTTTAGGGGAAGTTGCAGCCCTGCTCTGGGACTGGGCATTCGCTTGTGAACTTGATGGCTCAGACTTCCTTCTTTTCCTGTAGTCGCTTGCAGCACTGCAACACAAACACCAACAGCTACTTTTGGAGCACTGCATCTAGAGGACTGCTGAGTGGAAATGCAGACTCAATTTTCCAACTGTAACGGTCCTGTGGGTGCAGTTTTTCTATCAATGTCAGCAGCTACAATCACAAAACAGTCAAATATAAAACTTGACTTTAGAGATTGAAAATTTAAATATAAAGCATATATTAATGATCAGGGTGTGCACACATGAATTAATCCTTCAAATTCTAAGACTTCTAAAATGTTTGTTTCATTATTAAAATACAAATACAAAGCTTCACTATGGATTTATGACAGATAACCTTACAAGGGGGGCCTTTAAATATGGAAGCTACAAAAAGCAGAGACAGCTAAAAGACAGACAGGGGAAAGGAAAGAAGAAAGGTAAACAGAACACCTCAAGGCTGGCTTTTCATATACATAACTGCTTTGAGCAAGTCGCTTCAAAATATCCTGGATGAACTATAGATTTAGTCATAACTTCTGATCCAGTCTCCAAATATGAATGTTTTTGTTTGTATGACCTCAAAGAGTAACGCCCAGAAGAGATCTTATCTGAAGGTCTGTCATTTCTACTTTAGAAATCTAGAATTTTTTTATACATAATCCATGATTAGTTGACCACAATTACTGAAGTCTGTGTTGACTTCTGAATGAGATCCATTTATTCAATAAAAAAACATATTTGAAACCTTAAATGTGAAAACTGCTCCCTTCAGAATCTAAACAGCATGGCTTGTTTACAATGTTGGGTTCTGTTTTGTCTAAAGAATGTTGTAGAAAAAAAAGGTGTAGAATCAATTTTCTAACTGGGTTCCAAACGTGCATTTTCCCTAGTCTGCTACTGATTGGTTGATCATCACTTGGTGAAGCCTCCTTCCCCAGAAGCTACCAGGCCCCATTTAAAGCTGTGCTCTGACTCAGTCAGGGGAAACGTAACCAGTAAGAAATTTTGCCAAACCAAATCAACTAGAATTGACTGTAACAAATGTTTTTGTTTTCATCATATGCACTGCTCTTTTTGTGATTTTGTATAAAATTCCTGCAAGACATTTATTTAGTTTTTTTGCTCAATACCTCTGACATGCTTAGCGTTCCTTTAATTTTAATTCCAAATACAAATTGAGAAACCACTAAGCACTGACCACCACATGAACTAAAGTAGAGTCCGAATATGAACCACCACAGCGTAGGAACTCTATTTCCCTGATCTGCTGTGACGATGTTGGAAGCTGGTAGAACAAAGATGGATCGGAAACTTTGAGTTCCTCCTTGTATGATCTCTCCCTCATTCATTGTTAGGGAGGAGCACTCTGAGCCACACATTCTTTAGAGTTCAAAGTTTAAACTTTAGAGAAACCGATAAATGTTTAATAAACTAAATTTTAAATTATATTCAGATTGAAGTTCTTATTTTTAAAACTTCTCTGCTTGGACATAGCAGCAGTTTATAGAGTAAATACCACTTTCTGTTTTAGTGCTTGTTTGCTTCATAACTTGTAAGCAAATAGAGTTTAGCTTACAACAAAAACAATCAATGTATCGGGAGGAAAAACAACTTATTGGACATTGAAAGTCTAAATGACATTTTGTAGAATCAGATAGATTTATATTGGTATGAAGTTGTTTGAGTATGATTAAAGATTTTCAGAGAAAAAATGCTTCTGACATATTTTGTTTAGTAACTTCTTATTTCAAACTGGTTTATAAATAAAAGAAACCCAAGGCTCCTTCATTCTTTTGAGAGAGTACACACTTACTGTCACTGACATGAATAGACTATTCATTACATCCCTATTCTGCCCTTTCTGTTCAGTCTGAAGAATGCAACTGAATAACCAGGCTAGTGCTGAAAGGAAGAGGGAGAAGAGGGGGTTGAAGGAGGGACAGAAGGTGAATAGCAGAATCAATAGGTTTGCAGGGTTAATTTATTCTGTCTCAGTTGGAGAAAGCAGCATCCTAACATCATTAACTAAATCACATTAAGAATCCTGCTAATCTGTGCAGATCATCATTAAAAGAAAGACACCACATTTTACCAGCAGAGTCAGAGTTTTCACACTGCGCTGAATCACAACAAGGAGGGCTGCTGGTGAGAGGATGGGGGAGGGGGGATAGGGGTGATGCAGAGAAAAATAAAGAAGCAGCAGTTACCTTGCAGGTCTCTCTGAAGCCTTGTCAGCCAGAGCTATGTGGAGGGATGTCTGAAACACGGGCACAGAACAAAAGACAAAAGTCAGCTCGGCATGAACAAAGACATCAGGCAGGGCAGCTTACAAAGCACAGCCTTCATGCCGTTGAAGCTGTGCCACAGTCAAAACAGTCCCCCAACCGAAGGTGAGACAGATGCTGGTTCCACATGGCACACCTGGCCAAGAGAAGACTGACTGGTGCACGAAGTCAGGGATGAATTTCTGATCCTTTTTCTCCACTGCTCCGAAGAATGATGGCAGATGGCAAAGGTGATATTGCAAAGGATGTTATGAGCTCAGCTCAGGGGGGGCAAATGATTTGCTGAAAAATCTGGTATGGATCAACTGGAATGGATCTTGAAGCCACTGGACAGTGATCTTTAAAATGGCAAAACAATGAACGACCCACCCTAAAAACTTCCATTATAAGCAACACGATTTTTCCAAAAGGATTTTAGCATAACGTGCACAAAACAACCGGCAAATATTCCTTTACTGAAAAACAAACAGAATTTCAGATAACAAAATCTCGCTCATCTACTAGAAAGTGGCTGCCCAGATATACAATAGAAAAACACTGCAATATATCTCAAAAAGCAGGGGTATTTGTAACAGTATTACAGTTATATGCTTTCTTACCAAAATATTGTTACATGTTACAGGTACAAGCCAATGTATTTTGGGATGTTTTGAGTGACAGACCAACATAAAATAATGTATAATTGTGAGGTGAACAGTAAAGGATACATGGTTTTAGTTTTCAAATATTTTTTTAACAAATAAAAATGTGAAAAATGCCTTTTAGCTCTAACACTCCTAACTAAACTCCAGTACTGCCAACTGCCCTCAAAGTCACCTAAACCATACACAGAGTCCACCTATGTGTACTTTACTCTCAGTGTAAGTCCAGCTGTTCTGTGAAGACCTCAGAGGTTTGGTTAGGGAACAATTATTGAACTGACCGCTTCATGAAGACCATAGAACACAACAGACTGGTCAGGGATCTAGTTGTGGATAAGTTTAATAGGGAGTTGGGTTTTAAAGCAAATATTCCAAGCTTTGAACACTTTATAGAGCACATGACCTAAAAATGGAAAAAGTATGGTACAACTGCTGATCTACCAAGAACATTAATAATAGAAGTAGCCAAGAGGCACATAGTAACTGGAAAAGCTGCAGAGATCAGATCAGAAGTTCTGTTGGCAGGACATTTGTTAGCTCTGGACTCCACAAATCTGCTCTTTATGTATAAGAGGCAAGAAGAAAGCCTTATAAAAGACCCACAGGCCTGGTAGCAGACACAGCAAACGTGGCACGCATGCCAAAACACTTACATCACACACCATCCTGACTGTGAAACATGGTGATAGCAGCATCATACTGCGGGGATAGCTTTCTTCAGCAGGGTCAGTAAAACTAATCAAAATTGACCATTTTACTGGTCTAATTCAAAAGAGTAATTATTTTTATTATGAATTCATTTCCAGAGGTTTTACAGTCATTTGTGTAGTTGTGAAAGCAGAATGAAGTTTATTTAACTGTTCATTCTATTCACAGGGAGAATGCATGCTTTAAATATGTTAACAAAAAAGTCTTCTCATCAAAAGTGTCCTCTTTTCTTCAAATCAAAATATGGTTATACCCCAAAAGACCCGGTACAGCCGAACTGCAGCAAAAGGTGATTCTACTAAGTATTGACTTAAGAAGATGGCCACACTTTTCATATTATTTTAAAAGCCATGCATCCTTTAACTTCTACTTTACAATTATGCACTACTTCATGTTGGTCTGTCACCAATCATCTCAAAATACATTGAAACAGGTCTGAATATTTGAGTGGACGCATTTCACATCCAAACACTGATGCAAAGCATGTAACATTGAAATGATAAAATAATGATAAAAAACCTCTTTTGGACTAATGATGATTTGGAGATTACCTCAATGCGCTGGCGGGTGGAGATGTCTGGATTATAATCCAGTTGTTTTTTAGGAGGCTTCAGCCCCAAACAGCAGCAGCAGTAAGCAGGTAGGGGAGGAGAACAGGAGGAGGAGGAGGTAGAAGGTGAAGATGAGGTGAAGGAGGAGAAGCGGCGGTGACATCATGGGGAGAAATCAAAAACAAGAAACATGTGGAGAGGGTAAAACCTGTTAGAGAATATGAGCCAGTTAAAACTGAAGTAAATGAGCTTCTGTCATTCAAAGAACAACTATGCAGCAACTGTTTACACACCAGCACGCATCTACTGTACGAACAACCAAACACTAACATCTACACACACGAAGCCCCACGCAAGTTCTCCTACAGTGCCAGCAACACTTACTGGTACCGCTGCTAGAGATGCGTAAAAAGCCCTAAAATAAATCCATCTGTTATTGCAGCAGCATAATCTAAACTTGAAAAATCTTTGATGTACTGTACTTTTATTCAGCAGGGAAAATGATCACATGTGGTGCAATTATTGGCAGCTCCAGGAATCTCTTTAAAATAAATGTAACTGAAGGGGTGAAAAACAAGACCCACATGTTTCTACACACTCCCGCTAGCACAAATTATAACAAGTAATAAGATTAGTTACCATAACTATGCAGATAATACTCAGCTCTATATTACAATGTCAGCAGGTGACTTTGAACTCAGCAAATGCATAGAACAAGATAACTGCTGTTTCTGCGTGGATGTGAAGCTGAATAAATACAAAACTGAAGTAATTATGTAAAGTCGTTACACTGGCTCCCTGTAGAATAGACTTCTAAATAATTTTACTAGTTTACAGCTTTCAGTTCTCTATTCCTCTCATCTAGAACAAGCTTCTGGACAACGGCAAAGGTGCTGAAACACTGAGTTCCTTTAAATGAAAGCTAAAAGCCCATCTGTTTAGAGCTGCCTTTGATTAATTGATTATTAATAGCTGGAATGTCATAACAGTAGTGTATGTTCTAATGTTCTTTATGCCTTTGATGTTGTGTTTTCTGTTTTATTGTTGTTTTATTTTTATCCTAATCACCCAAAGCACCTTGAGCTGCATTGTTAATGAATGTGCGCTATACAAATAAATTTGCCTTGCTTTGCCACTGTTAAAAAAAACAGCAACATAACCATAACAACTAGATGCCATCTCCATGCCATCTGGTTATACCAAATAAAAATACATAAACTAGTCTCATAACACATTACCTGGAACTGTGTGCTTAGGTCATTTGAGACTAAGCCTTTCAGCACCTTTAAAAGACAATTTTTTTAGGTAGATGAATCACTCTCCATACTCCATAAAATGTATTCCAAACAGACTAAACAAAATCACTACTGACACTTCTGCTGTTAATATTTTGTTTACTTAAACACATTTATACAAATGTGTGAATTTCCACCCACTAATTTAAAGTAGTTGAATTACAGGTTAGATTTTTTTAAGATGATGCTACTGGCATAAAAATAAATGTATGTTGAGGCAAAGCAAGGCCATTTGATTTGTATAGCACACTTTCAACAACAGGGTAATTCAATGTTGAGGCTTTTTTTTTTTTTTTTTACACATCTTTACCAGGGATGCCAAAAACTTACTGGCGTTGTATTTGTGCTCTAGCAAAAAAACTAAGTAGAGGCTAAAAATACTTAAATAAAATAGGTCTGTCGATCTTTATTTTTCACAAACACACACCAAAGTACCAAACATGCAGAGTGTAAGAGAAGGCTGTGCAAAGAAGCAAAGAAAAACTCAAGTTGCAGTGTTTATCCCAGGAGGCAGTGATTGGGTTTGATCAAATGCTGTGATTTTAGTGCATATCAGCAAGCGTCCAACTGGGCAACTACTGGTTAGAGACCATCCATTCTGACGACTTATTGGGTCATGAGAGACACTTTGAATATTGCAGACAGAAATCTCAATACACAGATGAAATTTCCACCTGAACATTTCAAATAAGCCCCTGAAAGGGAACAAATGACGTCATGCAAAAAAATCGGATCAGAGACAGATGCATGTCCGCATCAGACAATAAGAGTCAGTGAGCTAAGAATAATTTGATCTCACACTAGCAGCTCCTGAGTAACTATCATGTAAACACCACCGACGTACAGCAGGGGCCGCTAAAGAGCTTAAGTCACGGACAATCAGCACAATTCTGGTCTGCTACAAAAGGAAATAAAACAAATCTACAAGCACGTGGGAATAAAAGCATTCCTGAAAATGTATGGATGTTACCTTGAATCAGAGATGTTTATGGTTTAAGCTAATAAAGTGTATCAAAAGCAGCATAAGTAAAAAAAAAAAACTGCTTATAACCAGATAAATCAATAAACTACTACATGATTTAAAAAAAAATAGAAGAAGTGACATATCACTGCTACAGTTGTGTGTTTGTGTGTGTGAAGGGAGGGGTCACTGCACCAAACAAATACCACATGCCCAAACAACTGGCCCCACCCAGGCAGCTGGTGGAACCAGAACAAGTGTCCTGGGTGTGGGAGGAGACAGCGGGTGTATGCCTATCGCCGCCGAACCCCGACTTACCGGCCGCCCAAACTCCAGCTCGGAAAAGAACTTATACCAAGGCTCGTTCTCTAAATCTATGTCATCATAGGTCTGAGAGAGCATGACAGGGAGGAGAAATAGAAAAAACACAGAAGAAATGAGGAGTGGAGGGGAATTACACATAAAGAGAGACATGGACCCCATGGTTAGGAATATGCAAATGAACATGAACACAGGATGAAGATGTGGAGTTGAAATGCTGATGAAGAAACAATTTTTGCTTCTCATTTTTCCTTTTTAGAAAACTATAGTGACAGCATGGTTGCATAGTCACACTGCTGAGTTTATTCTTGATGGGTTCCGTATGTTCTACATGCACAAGAGCCATTTTAAATCTGAAAATGTTCCTCCCCCTGGTACTTATCAACATTTTGGGATTCTCTGACCCCAAGCTTCAGTGTGGACCAGGGATGACCAACTCCAGTCCTTAAGAACTTTGGTCTGTCACAGTCTAGACGAGTCCTTGCTCCGACACAGTTGTATTAGGGGTTGAATAAAATATGTCACTAGTTCTGCAGACGCCTGGTTATGAAACACTCATTAGGCGTGTTTCCACCATCGGAACTTCAGGGTAATTTTACTGGAACCGGACGGTATGCGTGTGTCTCCACTTCACCGAACCGGCCCGACAGGCCATATTAGGGGCCATTTCAGGAACCAACCGAGTATCAGTCTGGGGGTATGTACTCAGAAAGGGCCCGGTAGATTCGCTGGGCGAGAGCTGTGGTTAAGTCACCCTGATTGGTTGTAACTCAGAGGAAAATTAGCAGATGTCGCCAAACAACTGGCTTTGTAATATAAGAAGAGTTGCTGGCGAAGCAGTTTATAACAACATAGCAAACAGAACAACGGCAACCATCCCTGTTTCTTCCATGTCAATCTCTTGTTATTCTCTGCTGCTGTGGGAGCCTTTTGGCACTGATCAGTGATGCTACTCACTGCCTAAACGGTCGTGATATGTTGGACGTCTTAGCCGATTCCATTAAAAGGCCGATTTTCTATGGAGACATGACGGCTCAGAGCGGCAGGCCAACAGATTTACTCCGACAGAGGAAATTCCGATAAAATCACCCTGAAGTTTTAATAGTGGAAACACGCCTATTGACTGAGCCACACATTCTTTAGAGTTCAAAGGGGAACATCTAAAACATGTGGGGGAACATCTAAAATATGCGGGACAACAGATCTTGAAGAGTGAAGTTGGTCACCCCTGTGGTAGATCAACACATATAATAGCAAAAAAGTAAGCAAAAAATCAAAACATTTTCAGGTCTTACCACAGATTCTCTTTCGGATTTAGGTCTGGACTTTAACTGGGCCATTCATGGATATGCTTTGATCTAAAACCTTCCTTCAAAGCTTTTGCTGTATGTTTGCAGTTGTTATCCTGCTGGAAGGTGAAACCATGGCCCAGTATTGCCCCCTACTGGGCCGAAGATTACCTTTTCCTGTTAAAGAAAAGCATGATGCTGCCACCACCAGAGCAGTTCCATCTACATGACAGCTGTGTCTACTACATTAGTGGGAGGCAAACAGAAAACAAGACTTCTTTTTTTCTTCCTACAGTTTACATAAAATCCCAAATAAATACACTGATATATGGAATACTGGAATTTGAATACTTTTGCTTTGGCATTTTCTTTTAAATCTAACGGTTGTTTCCTGCCCCTTTATATCCAGTTAGGAGAAATGATTTAAAAAAAGAAAATTAATAATAATTATTACTAACCTTGCACTTACAATGCAAAAGTGGATTCAGATATTGAGAGTAAAAATGTATTCAAAGAGTAACTTTTAGAGTCTGGCAATATAAAATGTTGAATCCCACTGTCAGAAAACTGTCTGCTCTTTCTAACCTTTTTCCCACATAAAAACAGGAGTCCTTCTGGCAAATGAAACATGACCCTCTTGGTCATGTTTCATTTGCCAGAAGGACTCCTGTTTCGTAGTTGCTGTAGTTATAGTTACAGCTTTTCTCCTCAAAAGAGAGTTGGTTTTTAACAAAATATGTGTCATCTATTAAAAGAGGTCTTTTGTAGAGAAGCCAGGCACTCCAATATAACCTAGGCACACTCAGACATCCATTAACAACAAAAATCTTAACGAGTACTATTTTTTCCTTGACCCATTGCCTAGAAATACCCTTCATGTCTGTTTTTTCCTTTGTATAATGGAGAGCGGAGGCAGTGAACAGACAGCAGATACAGTCAGTGTGGGCAGAGTGTACAGCTTTCGCCTTTTATTGCGTCTATCAGGAGCTGACTCACACATTATTGCCCCAGGAGCGCTTTCTGCAGACATCACATGAAATGTCATAAACCCTTTCAAAAAAAATCTATTCATCTCACTCATTTCTTTGAAAAGGCTCCCCGTCTACAACACATTTCTCATTATAGTGTTCAAATTTTGAACACCTTTGAATATTTCTATCCCAGGTTTTATACAATTATCATCCCAGTCTGCTTCAAAGTTCACAGACAGCCAGCTGGAAACGTAACAGAAACCCTCACTTTTGACACCCACATTTGCTTTACTGACCAGGTGCGCTGCAACACAAAACATTTGAATATATATATATATATATATATATATATATATATATATATATATATATATATATATATATATATATATATATATATATATATATATATATATATGAGCCGGGTATCGATTCACATTTCAAGAATCGATTCAATTCTGATTCTCGTGAGTTAGAATTTATTATCACGATCCGATCCAATCTGTTCCAATTTGATATTGATATGGGTCAGTGCTATTAAAAACACTTTTTTTAGCTGTTACCCTATTTACATGACTGTAATTCAATGAGGCAACACTGGGTTACACCGGGGGAAACTGTATTAACCCTTTCTGTCAGAGCCATCAGCACTCCGACTTGCACACTCCCTGTCTTACTTTTTGTCTGCACCTGTGTCTAATCCCAGTCACCATCTGATCCTCATTCCCTCTGTGTACATATATATATATACATATACATATATACATATATATATATATACATACATATATATATATATATATATATATATATATATACATACATATATATATATATATATATACACATATACATATATATATATACACATATACATATATACATATACATATATACATATACACATATACATATACACATATACATATATACATATACATATATATATATATATATATATATATATATATATATATATAAATAATTTTAGTAGAGGCGTAACGGTACGTGCATTTCCATTCAGATTTTTCGGCAAGGCCCTGTTGGTTCGGTACGCGCATGTGCTGAACGAATCCAGCATTTTTCTACCTGAACACATGCAGAACGTTTATGTAAGGAACTCAGAGCATAGTGCAACATTTCCGCAGCTCAACTTTAAAAAGTGAAACCTAAACGAAACAGAAAGGACTCCCAGCTATCACTAAACTTTGCTATTTGGGAACATTAATAGTTTCTTATGCAGCTACAGTAGAAAAAAAAAAGATGGGCCGCATCTTTCAACAGCAATAAGGTCCATAACACGCTCTGCACTGAACTGAATGACTCACCTGAAACAATGTCAAGCTGAATGTATTATTTCAACATTTCTAAACATTAACACAGACTGTTTTAAGTGGCTATTTTGTTTTCCACTCTGGCTATATTTGCTTGTACTATTTTATTTATATTAAAAAATCCCATCAAACTTTTTTAAGCTATAGAACATAAAAAGGATCCAATTAAATCTCCAGTCAGTTCTATACTTTAAAATTTTTTAAGTTATAGAACATAATGCAATCCAATTAATTTCAGGAATTGAAAGGAAGGAATTCAGGAAAATAAGGTTCTTTGTTTAATGCTGATCAAAGTAAATAAAAAAAATTCACATGCACATTGGTATGTATTTTTCTAGATTGAAGTGTACTGAAATGGTACCAAACCGTGACTTGCGTATCATTACACCCCTAGCATACATACACACACACTATAAAAGCTGTGTAAAGTTTTGTAAAAATTAACATCTCCATTTGTCATTTTTGCAAAGTCTAAATAAATAAATAAAATAAAAAATTTTATTTGTAAACATTTATTCTGTAGGGGAAAAAAATTCTAATTAATAATTTGCTTAAACCTCTGTGGTGCCTTACTTGAAAATTCCCGCTTTTGCTTCTGTGACTCCCTAAAAAATGCCTCTGTAACAGATGCTACTAAAGATTTTTTTTTAATTCATACATCTTAATTTCCGGATAGTGACTTTTCTATTTTGTAAAGCATGACTCCCGGTTTCTCTGGGGTAAAATATGACATGTTAAGATGGTATGGTGGGTAAAAAAAAGCTTAAAAAGCTCAGTCGCCAACTACAACAGGTTTTTTGGTAGGGATGTTAGCAAAAAGCTATTTCAGTCCATTCTACACAAACATACACATGCAGAGTTTGCTTAAAACAGCAAGGACTTTATCTGGAACTGGATATTTTGGTCAAATGAGACTAAAGCCTAACAAAACCCGATTTCTGCTGTGTAAGTGTATTATGATAAACCTGTGATTGTCTGAGTGAATCTTGTCACACTATACAATGAAAGCTAGACCACGTCAGTAAAGTCCGCACTAGGGCTGAACGATATATCGCTTTCAAATCAAAATTGGGATTTCAGACAACGCGATTTAGCAATCGTCAAAGCTGCAGGTTTTTTTTTATTTATTTTTTTTTATATACTTTCATGGTCAAATATCTGCTGTGTCAACAATTTAACACGTGCATTGCATGCTGTCTCCCACTGAAAGTTCACCAACCAAAAGCTGCATGCTACAAGTGGACAGGTCACACTAACCAATCAGAATATACCTGCTCCTCGTGCTTGTTGCTTTGCGTTCTTTGGGTAGAAAACATTTCAGTTTTGTGTAATGGCTTCGGGGGAAAGGGGAGTGGATTTGGGGGCTTTAATCCCCAAGAAAAATAGCAAGTCGAAGATTTGGCAGTATTTCGGGTTTGAGATTGCAGAGGTGCAGCAAAAACAGGTACTGTGCAAACCCTGTCACGCTAAAGTTGCTACAACTGGAGGAAAGACAACCAATTTATTCCAGCACTTGAAGAGTCACCACAGGCATCGGCACGAGGAATGCATGATGAAAAATATTTCTTGATTAGTTACTTTTGAGATGGCAATTGTTCTGCACTTCACCCTGACTTGTACTGTCAGAATGCTGCTCAGTCAAAAATGAATGACCAACATATTTTAATATCCATTTTTTCAGAAGGGCAGCGGTAGGGTCATTTTATTGTTTTATTACTTTTCAATTTCATTTAAAATAGCCATGCTTTCTTAATCAAGTAGTAAATACATGACGTTAACTACTGTAGATGTTGATTGCTCGTTCTCTTGAGCCATAAAAGTCTGACCTGACCTATTATCTTCAGTGTAAGAATGTTGGGCAAGACCCCTTTTTCCATTATTGTAATGGTTGAATTTTGTATTCTAATTATACTTATCATTGTTTATTATTGATTAGCATTTTATTTAACTAAACACTAATATTTTGGCACTATTTATTTAAGTTAATACAGTCAAATATGACTAGTTCTTCAGTTGACTTTAACGAATGAAAATGTATGTTTCATGTCAATAAAAACAATTGGAAGAAAACATTTAAGGTACATTGTGAATATGGAATTGAACATTGATTTTAAGAAAATCGTGACTCAAATCGAAATCGCATAATCTGTTAGAAAAATCGCAATACGATTTTTTCCTAAAAATTGTCAGGGCCTAGTCTGCACAGAATTTTTCATTCTGTTGAGTCTTTCTCACACTGGTGGAAATGTACACAACGGAGTAGTACATACCTTGTACATTCAGTACAGACCTGGGTTTTAAATACATGGTTTGATACGGTATGATTCAATCAAAATAAAACAGACAAAATACATAAATATTTCTAACGTTATTCAGTAGGGAACCAAGAATCTTTACATTTTCTGACAATAATTCCATTTTAAACTTTGGAAAGCATAGAACTGACCAGAGATTTAGTTTGATTTTACCAATCAATAAAACCCTGATGCAACAATAAAACGTTTTGAAAAAAGTCAAAAATGTTGTTAAGGAACTTAATAATAAGATAAAACATGTTTAAGTAACTTTGGTTTTGTTTTGATATGTAGACAATCCGGTATACGAGTTGTACCTGAACGCATCAAAGGAGCACACCTGTTGTTTGATGATCTCCTCTCGGCACAGCATGGCGGGTGTGTGTTCAGTCTGCAACTATAAACACTCCCATGATATTTTAGGCTGCTGGGTTTTCTCTTCAGCCTATCTTTCTTCGTACTGTGATGTTTACATCTGTCTCCACGTCGTTTCAGGCGAGTTCAGTGTAGAGTGAAGAACAAACAGGGCACAAGGAGACTGGTATAAAAACTATTAATCTCAGAATGCACTGCATTAACCCACCTTTAGTTTCTAGAAGGAAGAGGAGCTTTAGTGCCAGAATACATGACATCATGTTTTAACAAAAACTCTGTCCTTAAAGGGAATTGCCCTCTTCACCTCAGGGGACTACAATGGTGGCACAGATGGGCCTGCGGCCCCATCTTAAACTAATTTTTGTTATTTTAAAGCTAATTTGGCTTCATTTCCAAGCTCTTCAAAAATAATCAGATTTTTTAACATTTACATACCGGTATTAGAGGATATTAATATTTATCAGGTCACATTTTATTCTTACATATTTTGGTGCAAACTAATCTTAGGGTGTATTCAGACCGGCACTGTTTGGTCCACTTTAAATGGACCAGGTTCGTTTCGAACGCTGGACCTTTTATGCGGGTGTGAATACACACAAACGAATCCTATTGCGGATCAAAGAACCAGGCCTCCAAACGGACTCTGCTTCGGTTCGCTTCAGGTGTGAATACAAACCAGTGTTGATCCGAACCAACTCCAGGATACATGTGCCTTTTTGGACTTAACAAGCCACCGTAGCAAGGTAAGTTCATACCTGATCCCCCATCTTCTGTTTAGCCACACTGCTGGGAGCATGTTATGGGTCAGGGGACGCACAGCACATCGTCTCCTTAGGTTTACTGCACGCATTCACCGACGCTGTTCCAAAATTTGAAACAGAGTGTCGCGAAACCTGCATTCAATGAGCTGCTCTTGCCACTCAATGTGATTTTGCATTCCAATAACAGCAGAAATATGCAGAGCAGCGTAGGGCTTCCATGTTTTCCTCCATTTCCGGGTCTGCGCTCTTTGTGCCGGCCTAGACATTGCGGTCCAATGGCTGTACCGATCGTCACACGTGGATGTGTTTACAAAATATAGTTCACTTGCAAAAAGTACAGTGTGAATGTGAACCACACCAAACGAAAAAAATTAAGTCCACTTTTGGTCATCAATGACAATCTTGATTACAATGATCAATTGTAAATACATTCTTATATATTGGTGATAAATTGTGTGTGTTTATTCCACATATATGTGTAGAGCCATGCTCTTTGAGTCCGTGCTGAACTTAATTCTTTATCCAATGTATTTATTATCTAAGCCTTACCAGACAGGTTTTTATAATAACTGAGACTGAAAACTATTTGGCTATTATTTTGTGATAATCAGGTGGTGCCCCGACTCGGTAATTTTGATTTAAATGACTAACTTTTAACCTGTTGTTACATAACACTATGTACCTGATCATCGTTAAAACAAATGTGGACATAAAGCTTTGGTTTGGTCCAGCTTTCTATCTCCATCATCACTTTAGCTAAATGAGAAACTGTAGTGTTGCCAAATAGCACACCTCAGTGATAAGTTCTTCTGTCCCTTCTGTTTTGGTACCGCTCTTTAAAGTTGCGAGGCAGAACGTAGAATTCTGCATTTTAGGTCTGCACACAAATGTTCTGCAGACAAATAAACTATAGTTTTGTTTAGAGCATTGCTGTAACGGTTATATGTATATGAAAAGCTTAAAGTGGAACTGAACCCCATGAAAAATCTTAACCCCGCCCCCAGACTACATTTGAAAAATTCTACAAAGTGGGCAGTTCCAGGAAAAACGGAGGGGCGTGGCCAAGTGTAGAGGAAGAGCGGAGGGGTGAACGTGGTGGTGTGTTCAGGAGGACAGTGACAGCTCGGTTAATCTGACACTGAAACATGGACAGTGACCAAAGCGACATTGGCAGTTCATCTGTTTTGAACGTTAGCCTATGTTAGCATCACCACTCAGAGACTGGACTCATCCTGTCTCCCTCTTCCTCAGCAGCACCGGCCTCAGGCAGCGCCCTGAGCCAGCAGATCTCCTCTGTCGTCACCGGGGGTAGAGGGAGGCTTTATGGAGCCCAGCGACCGCGAGCCGTATCAATTCGAGCTGCTGGCTCGGGGCGCTGAGTCAGCGCTGCCTGAGCCCTCGCTGCCTGAGCCCGGTACTGCTGCTGAGGGAGAGAGAGACAGGATGGGTCCAGTCTCTGGGTGGTAATGCTAACATAGGCTAACGTTCAAAACAGTATGTTAGCAATGCTAAGTGCTAATGTGATAATAATGGTAACCTGAAAAACGCAATCCAACTCCAAACTCGGCACGAGGGGGGGGGCGGTATGTCTGATAGTTTTATACCCAAACCCACGGGGTGTGTCTGTGAGACCATGTCTGTGACACAGTCAATGCCTGTGACATAAAGATGTACCGCTCTCCACCAATCACAAAATTCAAATGCAGTTGCCACAGTTCAAACCTAAGAGGGCAGCACTAAGACGTTTTTAGAACAAAAAGTATAGAATCAAACAAGTTTACACAAAAATCTAAAAAATCCCAGAAACTGAAAGATTGCATTGGTAAATACCCATTTATACAGTTTAAAAGAAAAAAAAGTTTTGGGGTTTAGTTACTCTTTAAAGGCCTATTCTAAAACCTTTCACTTCAAATACATGCACTGTTAAACCCCTAATTCTTACCTCTAATCTTTTAATGTTACCAATACGTTTCTTTTGACTGGAAGTAATATTAACATTTTGGAGTCACCCACCCAGAGTCCAGACAATTTTAAAGTTTTGTGCCAGAAAACAAAAAATGGACTATCACTAAGTCTTTTGGCAAAATAATGATCTAAAAACATAAGCCCAAGTCAACACAATGATACATCAGAAAAAATCAACCTTTATCTATGGACATCTCAGTCTCCAGACCTAAAACCTTTAGAAAACCTGTGGTTTTACCAGGAGAATCAACAATCTAGAGAGATTATGCAAACAGGAATGATCAAATATCCCTCTTTGTGTGCTTCAACCTTACTATATGTACTATATGTTAAGAAAGAAACAAACAAATGTTGTTGATGGGTTTGTTGGACTCTTGATTGTTCTGAACTTGTGGCTTAATTTAAATTGTGTTTTACAGCTAAAGTTGCATGTATAGGTTTTTTAAAGACACTATAATAAACTTCAATAATAATCTTCTAGATGCCAGGAATACAGTATACATATCACAGTAAGAAAATATACTAAAAACTAGTCTGTTATGCCAGCAAAACATACAAATAGAAAAATTACTCACTGATCTTTCATGCTCCAAAATTGATGACTTGCCAGGCTCATATTCAAAAATACTCTTGGGCTCTGCTCGGTACTTCCGCGTGTCCACTTTCCTGTCTGGGGGACCCCATTCATTCCTGGTACAAGGAGGAGAGAAACGTTTCTCTCAGAAAATAACCGAAGACTTGATTAAAGAGAGGTAAAAAGAAGATGGCCTTATGGTTGATGCCATAGATCAATATTAAGGTGATGACCATTTTAAAGTATTTACCAAATAGAGCCTGTGAACTAGAAAGATTTTAAAAATCAAAGCTCAAAACAGTGTCCATCTCTTCAGCAGCAGGGTCATTCTGCCAGTTTTCCCCTCATACACATAAACCACTGATTGATTTGTGTAACTTTAAAAGAAACAAAGCAGCTTTATGTATATGGAAGAGGAAAGCAAATATGCATAAATAGTCTTACAAATCTAACAATAATAAGTTTAGAACACGACAACTAAGGCCCCTTTAACATAGGGTTATGATCATCCAAGGATCTCCAGAACCATTGGAATACATCTGTGATAGGCATGGGCCGGATTCCGGTTTCAAGGTATACCACGGTATGAAAAAGTCAAGGTTTCAAAACCACTCCAATTTTCCTTCATACCGTTCCTGTGGTATAAGCGTTTTTTTTTTATGTGACATCTCTTCAGAGGGAAAGTAAAGATCCCTCATGCTGTGTGAAGCTGCAGCGTAGGTAAATACGTAGAATATGATAGAGCATGCTCGGGAGCACCACCCATCGTTGTATGCTAAATTCAAGGTAAAGTTAATGCTGTCTTGAAATGAACGAGCGTATTAGCGTCTGACACTATTGAAGTGAGCTTGTTACCTTGGCACCATATCTTTTCTTCATCTCTATCCTTAGTAAACTTTTTTTTAACTGAGGCAGATATGGTAACTAGCATGCTAATGATGATTTATCTTAGCATGCTAGTTAGTTAAAATATCTGCCTCACTAAAAAGTGTTTTTTCCTTTAAAAAAAATAATAATACAGACATTCAAAATACACATTTTAGAGCTGTAATCATAATACCATGAAATCGTGATTTTTTTCCCCTACGGTTATCATACCGTCAGAATCTCATATCGGCCCATGCCTAATCTGGGACGCAGCTAATCTGGTAAAACCCTTTTTTTATTGTGAATCAATCATGACACTTAATCCCCCTTAGTGCTCCCCAAAGGAGTTTTCCCTGATGCTTTATTGTTGTAACACCATCCTACTACCATGAGTATTACGCTTGATGATGTTTCCTCACAATCTCCATTACATTTCTATAAATATCGTAAGTCTCTGCATTGCAATCATCCTTTTCAGCCTTGCTGTGAAGAAAATAAAACACCTTTCCAACTTTCATCAGTGGTATGAAAGGATGCAGCTGAACAGGTTTTCTCTACACTCCAGAGCTTATCCTCCTGTGTTAAACTCAGGGCACATATCTCAACAAAAGCAGTCAGAAGGGATGATGCAACGAAAACCAAAAGGATAAGCATAGCGCCAAGAGCGTTACAATTACTTTAAGTGATGCCAGCCAGGTGATGTTGTGGTTAGGTTGAAATGAGACCCACTAGGTTACTCCATCAAATTATCTGAAGACAAAGAACTGCTGGTGTGCATTGGTCACACATCATGAAAAAGCCACTGCTCCTACCAGGTCCCTCCATGTAGGACCCAGATATACAGGCACCAAAACAACATCATCTAACCACAGATGTTTTGTGCATGCTCAAAACAGTCACAAAAATGTGTCATCCATCGTATCGGTACACATTATAGTTGATTGTTGTTATGTTGTGGTAAGCCAGGGGTTGTGTTAACAGAATATTTTCTGTATTTGATCATTATTTTAAAAAATGTGATGGAAATATTTGAAGGCTGTCAGCCATTTTGACAGATTAGTATTCACACCCCTGACCACTTGGAGCAAATGCATAGATATTTTTAACTTTACGCATGGAGTACAGGTACTAAATCAATAAAAAAAAATATTCCCATGAAAGCATCTGAGCATCATCTCACACCTGGACACCATACTTAATGCATCTTGCTAACCGGAAGCTGACAGCACGTTGAAGAGTTATTGAGGCTATGGAGCGCGTAGTTTCCAAGAATCAGGTGTTGTGGCAACCACTGGTGCATGGTGCGAGATTTCCTCCTGCTGAAGCAAGAGATTGCGGCTCAGGAAACAGCTCGTTTAGAGAGTCTTTCCAACTTTTGATCACTTCTGATTAAATACGAGAAGAAAAAAAAGAAGAAGAAACATTTGGATTTTGTTTGTATGATTCCTTCCGACTGCTTTTGTTGACATTGTGCACAGAGTGCTGCTCTGGGTTTAACATGGGATGGAAAGCTCAGTTCGAGAAAAGTTTCCTGATTTCAAAACTTTGGCTGAAGTGGAGCGCAGAATCATTCTCCAGATCAACATCTAAACCCCCATGAGAAGTCATCTGTCCGAAGCAAAAATCAAAAACCTTATGACATTAACCTCTGCAGGGATCCCATTATTTGATTACACACAAATAGGTGAGCATTTCAGTTACATCCAGACACAACAGGTGAACTATTCATATTTTAATTGTTTACTTTCATTTTACATTTGTAGTTTTCTGTTCAGCTTGCTTGGATTAAATATTAATCAAAATAAATAAAGATATAAATACTATTGTAAATGTTATAAATGATCGGATGTTTTTGACCCCGTCAGTGAAAATGACGAACAATAAAAACGTCTACCTCTAGGGTAAGAATCAATGCAGTGTGATGGGAACCTAGCAGGTCCTGTCCTATTCCATGAGCTAGCTTTGTGCTAACATGTCAGTGTCTAGCATGCAGCTAGGGAACGGAGATTTTACAACAGCAGTCTTATTGCAACAATAAGCTGTGAAAGAGAGTGAGACAGTTTTACTCTGCTTGCAGTGACTCCAACCCAGTTCTACTGTAACACTAAGGCATTCAACAAGAGATGATTTCTCTTACATGTCTGTTGAGTCTTTGTCACGGTCGCTGTCTCTGGCCCTAAGCTGCAGGAGGGAGGGCATGGGGGGAGGTGGTGGGGGTACTGGAGAAGGTGAAGGCTCCCGAGGACCCAGCGGCCCATCATTGTCTGTGGGGCTTTTGGACAGAGGTCTGTATGTGTGTGTCCGAGGAGGAGGGTGGGCCACGGTGGCGCTGTAGTCCTCGGCTAAGGACAGAATAGAGGAGACAGTGGAGGGAGAAGTAATGAGGGCAGGAAGGCAGAAAGGAGGAGACATACAGGTTGGGAAGAAATGATAGAGCATATGAAACTGTTTTTTGTTCCATTGAGAACAAGTCTCACCGTTGTTTATGAAAGCATATGTTGCATTGTATGTGCCAGAGTAGTCATCATCTGGAGCAGAAAAGGTAAAATCACAAACTGTAAGTGTAACTAGCAAGCTTGACAGTAACAAAGTAATCTCTAGTATTAATCATATTTTGCATGAGAAGAGTAACAACTACTGTACCAATTCAAACATGATTTACATCGCCTCTGTCTGTGGAGAGGACATACACTGCCCTCCATGGTAAAGACTTAAAAAAACAAAAATTAAAAATAAATAGAATTTTTGTTGCATTGGCATAATCTCAAGATAGGAAAAGTAGAAATACAAAATTAAAAATTGTTGAGAAAAACTAAGAATTTTTTTCCCCATCAGTAGTGTAGTTTTTGGTGGCCATAATAATGTTGCTTAAAAGTGTAACGGATGTATTTTTATAATTCATACTTTATTTTTCTACGGTGCTCAGTCAATCAGTCAAAAAACACTAAGTTTTAATTTGTGATTTACATTCAGCTTGACATTGTTTCAGGTGAGTCATTCAGTTCAGTGCAGAGCGTGTTATGGACCTTATTACTGTTGAAAGATGCGTTCGCTGAAAAAGTTCTGGTTCGGTCCATCTTTCTTTTTCTACTGCAGCTGCATGAGAAACCGAGAGTCCTTTCTGTTGTGTTAGTGTCACTTCCTAAAGTTTCCCTGCAGAACATTGCACTGCGCTCCGAGTTCTGAACATAAACATTCTGCATGTGTTCAGGTAGAAAACAGCTGGATTCATTTGGTACACATGCATACCGAACCAACACGGCCGTACTGAAAAATATGAATACATGTACTATTACAGCCCTAAAAAATAGATTTCCTAACTTGAGATTCCCCCCCTTAATAAATCGATAATAACAACTGCAACATTGATGATGATACGGAAACAAAAGAGAGGTAGTCAAAAATAAATTGATCTCCAAGTTCTTTAAACACATCTTTACCAGGGGTGGCAGTAATTGTGAAGTGGCAGCGATAATTTAAGTGGTGAAGGAATATTGCTTTGAAGCCATTTAGAGGATAATTAGAAACAGATTAAATAGTTTCTGCAGTACAGTGGGAATGTGCATCTTTTGTTTGCTGTCATAAAAGAAGCCTGCGCAGTTTAGAACAATCAAGTCTTGTGCTGACTGTGCCATTTTGTCAGACCCAAAAAATTGGAGCAGATTTCCCAGGACAGCTCTGAGTCTATTAGAGAGTTTTTGCTATTCTATCTCTGTTCAAGACTCCCCTGCTCATGTCTAATGAGTTCTGGCTCTGAGCTTCTTTAGGTCTTTGGTTTTAACAGGAACTGACATGCGTAGATGGACACACACTTGTAAACTGCATGGATACGCGACTAAATCTAGTCTAAAAAGTCAAATTATCCAATCAAAGCACATAATGGGGTCATCTTTCAGGTTGATCTGGTATGGACATACCTGCTTTGTGAACTTTGTGAATCTGTTTGAACATAGTTTTGTACCAATCCTTTGGCCTGTCAACCGTCTGTGGAGAAAAAAATTAAAATATACATTTAATACAGTTTTCTATGTAATAGAAGGTTAATTTGTAAAGGTTAAATAGGCAGAACAGAAATTTATTCCAACAGCGTTCAAGCCCTTATTACGAGGTTAGTCTACATAAGGAACATTTTCATGCAGCTGAATCACACTCAGGGAGATCCTAAACACATAAATTATTCAGAAAAATGCAATTAATTCATCTCGGGGCTTATGAAAATATTGCCCTCACTTGGTGGAATATCTAATGACTTAGTGTTGAAGTTTTAAAAATAAAGCATTTTAGAACTCAGAAGGTTTAACTTTTTTAACTTTTTTCTACAACCTTTATCAGAAAATGAGCAATAAAGCAAATATTTAGGGAAAAGTTACATAAAACTTCATGCTTAAGACACATTTTGTTTTTCAATTACATTTTTTAACTTTATCCTTACAGTATGACCCTTTTGTACATAAAGAAGTTCAGTTCTAAACTAAGTATTTCCTGTTATCTTGTTATTTTAACACATATTATGAGTTATTACTGTTATAAAAAACAACCAACATAAGCAGACATTATCCCTTAAATATCCGTCTTGAATTTGAATGGCTTTCAATTATATTTAGTATTTAAGTGAATAAACCCTTATCATTGCCTTACTATACACTGATACTGTAACATTTTTTGATTAATACAAGTAAAAATAATTTTTTTGGGGGGTGAACTAGAAAAACAACTAGATGAGGTTAAAGCAAGTCCTTACCCAGCATCACACTGTAAAACATGTTTACACCCTTCATTCCATTACACACGCAATATATAGTGCTGTGAAAAGCATTTGCCTTACACACACAAGCCAAAAGATTTATCCAAACCAACCTGGAACCATGTGAAAATGTAATTGCCTTCTATCAATCATAAATCAAAGGGGGGATCACTTAAAGAGCAAATCAACCCCTAACCAAAGTCTTACTCCGCCCATATTTTCTGTTTGACAAATGCACCAAAAGGAGGTGCTGCCTGACGGACCAGTGAACATGCAGGGGAAGAGGTCTGGGCGTGGTCTGGGCTGTGATTGACATGTTGACAGCAGCACTGCTCCAGTGGCACAGAGACAGACAGGGAGAAAGATGGAGAGCAACGTGAGCTTTGTCTCAGCGTGATCTTTTAAGGTGGAGGATTTCTCTCCACCTCCTTCACCAGAGGAAAGAGAGGAAAGAGGTAAGGGAGGGGGGTTCTGTGAAGGAAGTGTGGGCGGAAACTCTGGTTCTTTTATACTCCACAGTGGCTGATGTCAGCCAGTCAGCCCTCACCGCAGAGTGAATAGCAATGCCCTATTCAAATTCAAGTGCAGTCTACAGTCATGGCCAAAGGTTTTGAGAATTACATAAATGTTGGAAATTGGAAATGTTGCTGCCTAAGTTTTTATAATAGCAATTTGCATATACTCCAGAAGGTTATGAACAGTGATCAGATGAATTGCATAGTCCTTAGAATGGCAGCCTTGACATGTTAAAAGGAGGGTGATGCTTGAAATCATTGTTCTTCCATTGTTAACCATGGTGACCTGCAAAGAAACGCGTGCAGCCATCATTGCGTTGCATAAAAATGGCTTCACAGGCAAGGATATTGTGGCTACTAAAATTGGACCTAAATGAACAATTTATAGGATTATCAAGAAGTTCAAGGAAAGAGGTTCAATTCTTGTTAAGAAGGCTTCAGGGCATCCAAGAAAGTCCAGCAAGCGCCAGGATCGTCTCCTAAAGAGGATTCAGCTGCGGGATCAGACAGCCACCAGTGCAGAGCTTGCTCAGGAATGGCAGTAGACAGGTGTGAGGGCATCTGCACCCACAGTGAGGTGAAGACTTTTGGAAGATGTCCTGGTGTCAAGAAGGGGAGCAAAGAAGCCACTTCTCTCCAAAAAAAACATCAGGGACAGATTGATCTTCTGCAGAAAGTCTGGTGAATAGACTGCTGAGGACTGGGGCAAAGTCATATTCTCAGATGAAGCCTCTGTCCGATTGTTTGGGGCATCTGGAAAAAGGCTTGTCCGGAGAAGAAAAGGTGAACGCTACCATCAGTCCTGTGTCATGCCAACAGTAAAGCATCCTGAGACCCTTCATGTGTGGGGTTGCTTCTCATCCAAGGGAGTGGGCTCACTTACAATTTTACCCAAAAACACAGCCATGAATAAAGAATGGTACCAAAACACCCTCCCACAGCAACTTCTTTCAACAATCCAACAACAGTTTGGTGAAGAACAATGCATTTTCCAGCACGATGGAGCACCGTGCCATAAGGCAAAGGTGATAACTAAGTGGCTTGGGGACCAAAATTTTGAAATTTTGGGTCCATGGCCTGGAAGCTCCCCAGATCTTAATCCCATTGAGAACTTGTGCTGAGCCCTGAAGAGGCGGGTGGACAAACCGAAACCCACTAATTCTGACAAACTCCATGAAGTGATTATGAAAGAATAGGTTGGTATCAGTCAGGATTTGGCCCAGAAGTTGATTGAGAGAATGCCCAGTCGAATTGCAGAGGTCCTGAAAAAGAAGGGCCAACACTGCAAATACGGACTCTTTGCATAAATGTCATGTAATTGTCAATAAAAGCCTTTGAAACGTATAAAGTGCTTGTAATTATATTTCAGTACATCACAGAAACAACTGAAACAAAGATCTAAAAGTAGTTTTGCAGCAAACTTTGTGAAAACTAATATTTGTGTCATTCTCAAAACTTTTGGCCACAACTGTAGAACTTTAACCTGAAGAAGGCAAGCAGAAAGCAGAAAATTAATATTCTAACTAAGATGCACAAAAATACCAAAATATAGACCAGATACTATTAGACACTCATTCATACAATTTATCAGCAAAAAAACTTCATTTAGGGCGAGAGTTGCTCTTTAAATAGAAACACTAAATTGAACAATGGCAATAATCAAGCGAATACCTTAACCAGAATGGGAGCGTTTATCCCAGTTTACATGTCATTAAGAAAATCTAATTATTGAATGAAGTGTGATCGACTCCATGACACTAGGTGGCGACATGCCCCCTTTCATTTTGGCATTCTTCCAGTTGGCCTATGGAGGGATTATCAGTCTACGTTACTTCCGGTTCTACTGCGCATGTTGTCTGCAAAAAGACACACAATCATGTCTTGCTGTGCTGTTAGTTGCACAGATCGCTTTGATAAAACCAACAAAACGTGTAAGTTCTATAGAATTACATCAACTCAGTCCCCTTTCAAGGCAAAAAACAGATGTCTTTGATTTCAGGTGATCAGAAGAAGCATTTAGAACAAGCAGATGATTAAAAATGCAACAATCTGCAGTGATAATTTCATATCAGGTAAGCCTCACTGGCTAATAAACAAGCTAACATAACTAACCAACACTGCAACTGCAAGATAACCACAAATAATAGCAATGGGAACTCTATAGCATCACACAGATAGTAAACAAATAACACAAGAAATTGACAACAACATTTTTGAAGTACTGTACTGTTTGTGTTATGTGTTGACGTTGTACCGGTGTTGTTATTGCCACTTCTCCCGTCTCGTCACTTCCGGAAGGGGAGATGACGAGACGAGCCCCAGGCCAGTTATAGCTCAACTAATCTGGAATGTCGTTTACATGCAGAGAAATTGGGCTTTCTAAATGCATTATCTGGATGTGTTAGCTCGATTAAAAGAAGGCCAGTTCAGTTCAATTTCAGCCGGACTAAGGCAATAATTTGGTTTTCTCTCACTGGATGTAAACCCTCCGAGTCTGACAACATAAAACAGACAAATGTTCACAAAAAGCAACATAATATTCACTGATCTAAAGAAATTTAACACCCAATAACGAATCTGACATCAGTCTGAAAAGGGACTCCAGTAAACCACAATTTGAGCTGTTACCCACAAATGGAGAACACAAAGAATAGTTTCAAAACTTTTAAATGAGTGGTCAGACTACCAAAATGACTGCAAGACAGTATCAACCCAAGAGGTCACAGAATAGCCAACAACATCATCTAAGGGAGAGTTCTAAGCTGAAAAAATAAGTGATGACCAAAAAGAAAAAAAGGCTCATTTCACATTTGCATGAAAACATCTTGAAATTTGTTTGGTGATCTGGAACATTTTTAACTATTACAAAAATACCAAAGGTTTCTGTAAGGGGAGGGGGAAAATCCCTCAATGTTTCACAAAATCTGCTACATTAATTCATATTTAGACACCAAAATCTGTCAATATTTGAAGAAAGATAAACAATGTGACAGCGGCTTTATATTTATGAAACATCCTAGTCAGTCAATGTAAATGAAATACAATTTGATATAAGCAAGAACAACAATCTACGTTTTTATGTTTGTCATAAAAAAAGAGTGTTAAAAAGCGACAAATTATACAAAAAAATAGAGATCAGCAAAAAACAATGCCTTTTGTTACTTTAACGTTGGCCAATAGTTTTATAGAAATGCAACAAATCAGATTGAGCAGGTTTAGTTTTACACAGTAGACTAAAACCGCAGAAGCTTTGTTGATACAAAAGCAAAGAGTAGGCTCCTGGTGCTGGGCCAAGAAACCACAGGAGAAATGCCTGTCTTTGTGTAAACAGTATAGATCCAACAGCTACTTCAAATAAGAGCTATCAAATGGCAGAGGGACTTAATCCTTCCGTTATTCAGAAGCACTGAGCCCTGGTTCTGGAGGCTGTGCATGTAGCATTGGCAGGGACAAGAAACAGACCAATTACAGCTTCATTCTCCACGGTTACCAAACAGAGAGGCCACAAAAATGTCTGCCTGCTCACAACTAGGAGCATCTGTTTTTGTTTTGTTTTTCTCCTTCATTCCAACTATTCTCTGTGTCTCTTCCTCCTCTCTGCTCCAGTCTCTATTCTTTTCCTCTGTAGTGCAGCATGTCTGTTGTTAACACTTCCTCTGAAGAAGCAGACAGCTGAGTGAAGTGTTAATACATGAAAAGCCTGAATAGAGATAACACACAGAGTAAGCTCATCTTCACGACTAGCTCACAGAGAAAGACTAAAAGAGACAGAAATGGCTTTTAATAAGGGGTCAGAAGCTGACAGCTGAGAGTAATCCTCCCTATTACAACAGATCACATATAAAGAGTCTAAAATGGATCAAAAGACACTCATGTTACTCCTCTGTACCCAACTGAAACAGTTCTTTGGCTTTTTGGAGATGCGACCTCACCGTGCGAATGGCAATAGGGATGCCTGACTCGTCCACAGGTCCGATGCCTTCATAGTGAGGGGCTTTAATGAGGGACACCTTCTTTTCCTCCTCTGAGAAGCGAGCGAGGGGCACAGTGTTGCTCATGCTGGTGTGGCCTGAAACCACAGACTCTCTGGTGACTGACTCACTGCCCTCTGGTAACAAAGATGGAAAGAAGACAGACGGTGAAGAAAATTAATGTCTTGGTCTTTTACTACCAAAGACATTTAGCTTCCATATGCTCATCAGGAGCAAAAAGTGGATATTTTCTAATTCACACAGGCTCAAATATAAACATACTCTTACCCAAGTACTTTAATAACTGTTACTAAAGGTTATACAATGCTTTAATTGACAGAATCAAAACCAGTTTACTCCTCATGACTGATCATGATTGACTGCTGCTGCCAGTTTCTCTGATGGCTTAAAAATAGACTCATTAAACTGATGGACCAAAAAAAGGGATTATGCTCCAAAATGAACACCTTTTATCTGCCCACAGGGACAAGCCAAATGCTTTCCAGAGAAAGGTTTATAGTCAGCTAGAGCACAATAATACCAAGTATGCTTAGAGGTGTAAATATGAGGATTTCAAGGCTAAAAACACCATCTTAACTTTCAAGTATGGTGGTAGCAGCATCATGCCATGGGACTGTTTTGTTAACAGTGGTTCTAGTGAACTGAACAAAGTACAGAGGAACAGTGTTGCTCAAGTTACTTTGAAATAGTAATCAATCACTAACTACTTATTACTTCTCCAAGAAAGTAATCCAGTTACTTTACCGATGAATTATTTTCAAGAGTAATTCATTACTTAAATATTTACTTTACTTAATTACTTTTACAAACATGTAAAACCTGAATACTCTATAAAGCAATCGTCCTTTCAGCCTAATTCTATTCTTTCTGGAAATTTCATCATATGAAATGGTCTCTTCTTAAAAGAGACTGAAGATTTTATAACTTGTCAGTTTCACTCTTTTAACTTCATGCACATTGCATCAAGAACAAATTTAATTAATTCCCACAGAGCAAACACTGGAACAGGGATTAAGATAACAAATTACAATTTAAAAATAAGCAGTAAATAAATGACAAGGAGACGGCTGGCAGAGGAGCGCAGAGAACACCAAGGTTCTTAAGGTAAAAGCAGTTCAGAGATAAGAAGGTTCAAGATCATTAAGACACTTAAAAACCATTAAAAGAACCTTAAAATCGATCCTAAAACATATGGGGAGCCAATGCAGTCAATTTAAAACAGGTGTAATGTATTCCCGCCTCCTGGTATTCATCAGGAAACATGCTGCTGAATTTTGTAGAAGATGTAAACCTGATGTACTCTTTTTGGGAAGACCAGAAAGCAGGGTATTACAGTAATCAATTCTACTGGTGATAAAAGCATGCATCAGTGTCTCCGTATTGGCCTGAGAGAGAATGGGGCGGACTCTGGCAATGTTCTTTAGATGATAAAAACCTATTTTAGTGATATTTTTAATGTGACGGATAAAAGCCACCTCAGAATCAAAAATCACGCCCAGATTCTTCACTTGAAAAGAAGGATTAAGAGACAGTGATTGTAGTTTTGGTAAAAGTTTCTCTCTCTGAGCCTCAGGACCGATGACTAAAACTTCAGTTTTGTCCTGGTTGAGCTGGAGAAAGTTTTCTGCCATCCAGGATTTAATGTCTAAAATGCAGTTAAAAAGTGCATCCATTGGCCGTGTGTCATCGGGAGACACAGAAATGTACAACTGTGTATCACCAGCACCAAGAGGGAGCATGTAAAGGTTAAAAAGCACTGGGCCTAAAATCGAACCCTGGGGCACACCACATGTAATCCTGTGGACCCTAGAGGAGCAGGTATCTAAACTTACCATAAAGGTCCTGTCTGTGAGATAGGATGTGAACCATTTGTGAACAGCACCAGAGAGGCCAATCTGTTCTAAACGGGTTAAAAGAATAGTGTGTTCTACTGTATCAAAGGCAGCGCTTAGATCCAGTAGAACCAACACTGTCGCCCTCTGTGCATCATAGTTTAATCTAAAATCATTTAAAATCTTCAAAAGGGCCGTCTCTGTGCTGTGGTTCACCCTAAAACCAGACTGAAATTTCTACAGGACATTGTGTTTATTAATAAAATCATTAAGTTGAATTAAAACAAGCTTTTCTCAAATGTTGCCTAAAATGGTAGGTTAGAGACCGGTCGAAAATTGTTAAAATCATTAAAATCTAAATTGCTCTTCTTCAACAAGGGCCTCACTATCGCCTGTTAAAAAGGTGGCAGAAAAGACCCCCGTCTGAAAGGGAGCATTTCATCAAGGTTAAAATCTCATCCATAAAAGGACTTAAAAAGGGAAGTGGGAATCGGGTCCAAAAGACATGTGGTGGGCCTAACTGAGGAGAAAACTTTATCAAGGATCTCAGCTTCCACCAGGACTGTCCAGCATTTCCTCTGGTAGAGACACACACTCAGATTTGTATAAAACCATGTTATTTTGAGAAGATAAAATATTACATATTCTGAATTGTTAGCATTTGTATCTCTTATTTATAATAGTTGGTAAAGGGGAGAGAGGACTAATAATAAGTTTAAAAATGATATTCTTTTTTGTTTAGCAGGAGAGGGGCCATGAGAGGTTTGGGGTTTCTTAATGAGTTTCACATTTCTCTAATGGCTTGCTAAATCCTTGCTAAGATTTGAGGTGGAATTCTTTGCTGAAGTCTTCTAAAAGTTTTCTTCCCATGCAGAGTGTACAGTCAACGCTAATGTTTTTGGCACTTTTTACTGAGTCAAATCAACATAACGTTGGTACTTCAGGCATTAAAATGCTGCATGGTCCTGTGCTCTCCTGCTCTCTATGTTACCTCTTGTTGATCTATACATGTCTGTTGTTACCACTGATGTCGCACGCTCATATGTGATTGCCATGAAACACACAAATTCACAGCTTAGTAACACGATTACGATTGGATTATAAAACGATTATTTTTGTTGTTTTTTCCCAATTTAGGATTTTTTTGGTCATTCCTTCCATGGCTACTTTCTACTCTTAAATCCATTCAGGTTCCATTAATTGAAGTATCCAAACCAACTGATGTCCTGTCTTTTCTTCATGTCAAACCACAAATAAACCAACACATGTCCAAAATGTGTTTCATAAACATATCAAAGTCATATTTTCAATGACAGCTAAAGGAAATGTGTGTTGACAATTTAAACATAATATAGAGTCACCCTATTCTGACTTCCATAAATGAGGAAACTTGCTCCAATCCTTAAACACATCAATCATATACTGTTTACTTAAAGAAAACTTTTGATTTTCACATTAACGTATTCCTGCCCTATGTGGTTAAAAAGAAAAATTTAATGAACTTCAGATCAGCTTTTACAAATCAACCATTACAGAAATGACTTTAAAATCTAAATAGAAATAATTAATCTTAGAAAATGTATTAGAAAAAACCTTTGGGTTAATTATGGAGATATTGAGCTCCCTACATCATGGTTGACTTTGGAAGCAAATTCCTTCGGTCACTGAAGGCGTTACTGTATCCTCCCTTGTCTTTTTTTACATTTGGCCACAATAAGAATGTGATAGTTGCCTCCAGTATTAAAATTTGGACTCAGTTTAGATGTCGTTTTGGCTTTCAAACTCTTTCTACTGAGGCTCCACTTGAAGCAAATCTTATTTTTCCCACATCGTTATTAGAGAGCGCCTTCTCTATATGTACTAGGATGGGCATAAAAACTATTAGAGACCTGTATGTTAATTCTATTTTTGCTTCTTTTCAACAATTGGTAAATACATTTTTGCTTCCTAAAGGGCATTTATTTTGATACCTCCGAGTCTGAAATTTTGTCTGTAGCTTAATCCCAGGATTCCTTGCTCTTCAAAACCCTTTAGTTTTTGAGATTTTTTCTGATGCCTCTCTCTTCATTAAAGGGGCAATCTCCTCCTTTATTCAAATATTTATAATCTTTGTCCAGGCTCTCCCATGGTACTTAAAACAGTTTAGGAGACAGATGTGGGCGAGGTGATTCCTGATGATGTTTGGGAAAAGATTTTCCAGAGAGTACATAAGTCTTCAATATGTGCTGGTCACAGCTTCAAGCAAAGTCGAATCCTGCATCGAGCTCACTACACTAAAGCCCGGCGTACAAAAATGTTCAATACAATGTCTCCACTATGTGAACAATGCCAACAAGCCACAGCAAATTATTCTCACATGTTTTGGAGCTGCTCTTCTTTGACTTGATTTTGGTCTGAAATCTTTAGTGCCTTATCCAAGGTAACTGGAAGTGATTTGACAATGCCTTAACTGCCCTGTTTGGTGTATGGCCTTACCCTCCTACTCTTCCCCCAGCTACTGTAAAAGGGATTTAATAGCATTCACCACTCTGTTGGCCAGGAGGTTGGTTCTGCTAAAATGGAAATCCCCAGTCTGTCAGGATGTGCCGCTTGTTAAAGTAAGGATCCAGGCGCAGACGTTGATGAAAAGGTGAAAACCAAGATTTAATGGTGCAACAACACAGAGAAGGGTTTTGTCCATAGGCAATGATCCGGCCATGAGTGAAGGATCAGACGGAACTTAAATAGGGCAAACAGATGAGGAGAATCAGGTGAGGCATATCAGGAACAGGTGCAGTGAATAATCATAATCAGGGGCAGAGCTCTACAGGCTCTGACACAGTCCAACCTAACTATACAAACTGGGTTAAGGAGGTGCTTTATTTTCTAAAATTAGAAAAAAATTAGACTGACTCTGATCGGTAAGGATGTCTCATTTGAGAAGATTTGAAGAAAATCCCTTTCTGTCTTATGTTAATAGCACAAGATGTCCGATCACAGCGAATGGAGTACTGCAATGCTGAGCCTGTTTTTTCTCCTCCTTGATTTATTATTTTTTTCACTCGTTCACTTTTTGTATATGCATATGTACGTATACATGTATTAATATATGTATGTATGCATATCTGAACGTATGAATGTATATGTATCATCTGCTGGGGCTTGGTGTCGGAGGGAGGGGGTTGGGTATCTGTTCTGGAGTATGTGTAATTGATCTGTAATTAGAATACTATTGTTTTCCAATATGTAAAATTCAATAAACAGAATGTAAAAAAAGAAAGAAAAGAAACCTATAACAATAATATCTCCCTTTTTAAGTCATACAGGAAACAAATTACACAAAAATCAGAAATTATATTCTGAGAAAATACGTGTAATTTTCTACTCAAAGTAATAGAAAATAAAAAACAGCATTCTCCCAAAGACACTTAAAGTGTATACTCTAGTCTGTTTTTTTTGCTGTCAATTTAATACAGAACTCTAACTTATCACAGCATTTTCAGAGTTTTTGCGTCAGTTTGACCAATGGGATGTTTGCCACCTGTCATACACAGAAACAAATCTGCCAGCTATGAGTACGCTGCTCTCCGCTACACATTAGACGCGACTAATACTTAAAGTTTCTTCAGGTAAACATGAGCTGCCCTGCGCTTAGGGGGGACGCCCCGGACAGCACTGAAAAAGTGGACATGTCCGGGGAAAAGAAGATGTTGCTGCTAACATGATACACAACAACAAAGACCATTCTTTCACAACTAAAGTGTCAAAAATATTTTGTTAATTTCGTGCTGCATGGCTGAAACACTAGCTGCACCCATAATGTTTCGCTGGTCCGTCCCCTAAAAATGTCTGTGCGGCATGCTGGACTTTTATGTTTTTCTCATTTAATTATTATGACAAATAATCGATTATGGAACACTTTTGAATCAGTATTGATTTTGCATGTTTCACATCACAATTAACTGATTTATGGTGAATCGGCACACCTCTAAGTAACACCGTCTGCTTGCGGGAATGTAATAGTAATCCAACTGCGTTATTGGAAATGTAATCCCTTACTTTACTCATTACTTAAAAAGTAATTGGATTACAGTAATGCATTACTTCTAACGTGTTACTACCCATCACTGCTGAGGAGGCAGACTACCTCCAAATTCATCAACTTCACTTCAAACCAGGAGTTAAACAGCCAACACAATAAGGAAAGCAGTGGGGCAAACACAGACCACAGCTGGTTCTGAAATAAATAAAGCAGACTAACATGAAGCTTGTGGAGTGGGCTTCCCAAAATACCTGACCTAAATCTTATTGAAATGTGCAGACTATGCCTTTAAGACAGGTCCTCCCTTGGACAATAACCAGTTTAAATGAACTCGACACATTTTACCATCAAAAATATTGACATTTCCAGCTTGTTGATGGCTGCAGACAGAGTGGTGAAGAAGTAACATTTAGCCAAATATTTGTGTTGATCCAATGACTCCACTTGTATCATTTTGACCCTGAAAGTGCTTCATAAAATCGACATTGAATTCAGATGATCACTTCTTTAGTTCTACGTCGCTGTTAAGGCCCAATTGCAACTCAAAGGTGACATATTATGCAAATGTGACGTTTTTCATCCTTTTGTGTTGTCATTTGGGTCTCTGTTGCTCCTATAAACACTCCAAACATGATTAAAAACCAACCATCCATTTTTTAACAAATGTTTGCCGTCAGAAATCCTGTTCCTAGAAGCTGTTTGAAAGTGTCTTATTGTGATGTCACAATCAGAGGAATGTACATGTAACAGCCCCCCACCTGTCCAACTCCGCCCCTCACATATCAAACTCCACCCTCCAATTCCATGCCATCCTCATGTGTGGCAAACCCCCAGTCTAGTAACAAGATGGGTGGGCGTGGTCTACAATTACTAATTTGCATAAAAGTGACAGAGTCCTCTAAGCAGCTCTTTCTAAAAGAATTGAGCTGGTGAGATCCCATAATATGTCCCCTTTAAGCTGCAGTCACTGATTTTGAAACATGTAAACAACCTGAGGAAAGAGCCGCGACTCACCTGAGCTTCTGCTCTGTCTCTGGGGGCCTGTGTGGAGTGAGGGGGGTGGAGGAAGATATGATGGGGGAGACATGGGCCTCTGTGGATGGCTAGTACTTCCATTCATTGCATGAGAAAGGACCTGGCCCTAGAAGTGACCCACAAGCCAGAAAAAATAAGCAATTATGAACTATTAATCAAATGTTTTTTGATATATGAGAATGGTTAAAGGGCAAATTCATAAAGAAAAAGGTGTAAATTCATCAAAAGAATAAAACACACATATATACACAGGTATAGTTGGACATAACAATGGAAGAAATTAGATCTAAAGTTATTTTTACAAATTAATTAAATAACTGTGTTGTTAGATAGGGAACTGTTTTAATTGGGATTTTATAACAGGAAAGGTAAAGACACCAGCAGCTAACATTCACAAACATCTCATTAATGAGTTAATGTAAGCAGGACAGCCGACATGGTCTGAGAAGAATGGGTGGCTTTGAATAAAAGTGCTCCCCCATTCAGATAACATATTTAATCTGACAAACACAGAGCAGTTAAAGTAACATAGAGGGAGACAGGTGATGGGATGTCAAGGAAAGAATGGAGAAGTTCTCTGTCTCCAGTTCATCTGCAGCTTTGTGGAGGAGGGCGATCTAAATGCATGACAACCACTGTGAATGTTTCTCACTTCATTAAACTGATGGATGCTCCAACAAGTGATCGTACAATGGAACAATGACCTCGCACTATAGATGCAAACCTAATTGTTCAGCAAATGTCAGATAAAGTAATGAAGCTGAATTGAAAATGACTGTCGAGTTTCACTAATTACCTTTTGTTGTGGGAAATCAGAATACATTTAACTATGTATGGTGTCCTCCAAACTAATTGGCACCCCTAATCAAACTGAACTGAATTAAATGTATCTCTTTTTAGGCAGTAGCTTGAAGTCAAATCGTGAAAATTAGATATCTTTTCCCCACCTCCCCTAATATCTGCCTGACTTAAGCTTGTCACAGTTCCAGTTAAAATTATTGCCCTGACTGCAGTTATGGGCAAATCTAAGTTAGTAGACATTTTTTGTACCATCAATCCATTGTCTATACCCACCTGCAGGGCAAGGATAGCTTTCATTGGACGAGAGGCAGGGTACACCCTGAACAGGCCGCCAGTCCATCACAAGGCAACACACCAAACAAACAACTGTGTACGTGCAAACTCATACCAAAGGACACTTTAGAGAGACCTGTTTTTCTTCCCTTTTGAACAGAGAACAATAGAAATTGGCATGGCATCATATTTGTACCCAGGGAAAAAGAAAGTCTAAAAACAATTTGAGATTTCTTTCTACCCTCCACTAAATAAATAAAATGTTCACGTTGTAATTATGTTGCTGTTGCACTAAAATATAACACTTTTAAAAGTTAAGGCCTTTTATACATCTTTACCAGTATATGTGCAGGGCACTGTAACCAGTACATATAAGATTATGGGTTAGAATGTTTTAATGCAATGAAAAGCTGAGTGTGTGATTAACTCATGCATGTGGCATTAAAATAAAACAATTACAGCCTGTTGATAACAGCTTTAAATAAAGTACTTCAATCTCTTACAGCTTGATTGGGAAGGTCAGTGTAGCATATTATTAATAAGTAAATTAACATTGTAGTATTTCTTAGCCTGAACTCAACTAGACAATCTTTTGGAAGTTAAACTATCAGGAGAGAAAAAGATTTCAGTAATTTGAATAATAGAGTGATAAAATGTTCCATTTTCAGTTCCACCAGCAGTAAAGTGATCCTGTACTGGTTTTTTACGTTGACGCAATGGAAAGTTGTTTTTAGTCTTTTGTCAGTGCTCGACTCAGAATGTTACGCTTCAACAGGCAAGCTGTAATTACGAAGGGTGTAAAGGTACGTTTTCGTTAAACTTTAATCACAAAAAATAAATAGAAATGTACATATGACTCTCTTTGTTTTACTTTGATCAGCATTAAACAAATTAAAAACATATTTAATTCCTTCCTTTCAATTCCTGAAATTAATTAGATTTTTCATGTTCTGTAACTTAAAAAAAGTTGAAATTATAGAACTGACTCGAAATTTGATTGAATTTTTATAAAATAGTACAAGCAGACATAGCCAGAGTAGAAAACAATATAGCCACTTGAAAACAGTCAGCATTAATGTTTAGAAATGTTTAAATAATACTTTACCCATATTTGAGAATAAAAAATGCTTAAATCCCTTTGAAGTTTTTTTTCGAAAGCCACCCAGCTGTACTTGTTACCTACTGTAGCTGCATGAGAAACTTTTAATGTTGCCAAACAGAGTTTAGTGATAGCTGAGAGTTCTGTTTTGTTTTGGTGTCACTTTGTAGTTTTTTGAAGTTGCGCTGCGGATTGTTGCGCTGCGCTGATTTCTGCACATAAAATCCTGCATGTGTTCAGGTAGAAAACAGCTGGATTTGTTTAGTACAGGTGTATCCCGAAACAACAGAAAAATCGGAATGCATGTACCGTTAGACCCCTAATAATTACCAACCAAGGTCAAATGGTTTGCTTGATCAATTATCTTTATGTTGGACAACTTGCCAGCTGAAGCCACCACAGAGATAACCATCACATCATAGTCATCTGCTGTGTCTGCTGGAATATAATAGTTCATGTCAATATCATGGCAGGCCACACATATTTCAAGGTTGGTCTGAGGAGGAGCTGAATCACAAACTGCACCAGAAAGAGCATCATCCTCAGGAAACCCCTGGTGATCCTTAGGTACCTGCTCTGTTTGCTAATTTCTGATAAGTTTATGTCATCCTCAATCATGCAGATGCAAACCATTTTAACCAGTGGATGTTCAAGAAAAACATGAAATAAATGGCAAGAACATCATAATCAAGATTATTTCAGTGATCAGGAAAGATGGCAATAAAAAGATGGAAATCTCTGCTAAGTTTAGGAAAGTGATTGAGCCTGCCAGGCAGCCAATATCTCTGTTAATCTGCTGTGACTGCTCCAGCAGTTATGCATGCTGTTCGGGTCTCTTCTAGATGTGTTAGAGGTCTCAGGATCTAATGCTACTAGTTTTCAGACACCTGAAACCAATGTGAGGCTCTATCAGTAGGAGTTTGTTATTTTGCCCCTTCACCTAACTTTCTAGTTGCCGATTGACACAGGACATTTCGTACTGACTATGGGTCCCTTTGTATCCACATTTTTATTTATTTTAGCTTTGATCATTTTGATTAACAATAGTAACTTCCTAACCACGTAAGACCAATAGTTTAAGTCAAATTTGACATATTTTCCACCCTGAAAAACATATTTATTTAAATAACTACATCTTGATTTTTTTACCATAAACCTGGTGGTGGCGGTGCCTTGGCACCCAATCTGTGCATGAAAGTTTGGTGTGCATAAATACGATTAGACACAATGTAATAGGATAAATAGAGGGAATTTTTTCCCCCTGAAATAAGACAAAAGAAAAAGGAAAGAGATGCTGAAGCTTACATGAATACATCCACATAAACATAAGGAAAATGAATTGAATGTAGATATCTGACAGATGAGGAGGAGTTAATGGTTAGTGAAAGTAAATTAATAGAAATGAAAACATTTTTAGTCACTAAAATGATTAGGTGGGAGAGAAGGGACACTTTTCTTAATGCAATGAAATGTTACAGAGGTGGCTTGTTCAGATAATTACATTAGTGACAGTGGCTGCTGCAGCAGTGGAGCCCACAGAGGTTGTTAGCACATCATCAGGCCCAGCAGTGGATATGTAGGCAGAGACATGGCTGAGCGTGGGCGAAGGCGTGGGTGAGGCGCCAGGGGAGTCCAGGCTACAGATCTGAAGCTCATCGAGCAGACCCGCCGTGGATGACGAGTAGTGGCTGAGCGCCGACACCGTCACAGGGGAAGTCGCCGGTGACACACAGCTACCAATGCTCATGTTGCTGGAAGCGGTGACGCTCTGCCCACTGATTGCTCCAGCTTTCATAACAGCTCCGCTAGGAACATACGGGGTGGGCGACGATAAGGCCTTGGGCATTAAGCCTGATGGGTAGTCGAGGGATTCGGAGCTCTGGCAGCGATAGGGGGAGTGGAGTGCTGAAGGGTCAGGGGAAGGAGGCCCCTGGTGTTGGAGTAAGAGCAAATTGGGGGGAGAAGGAGGAAAGGAGGCGAGTGCTTAGTTACATCACTTATTAGCCAGAGTGTAAAAAGGCTTAGGGTGGTGCGACAACACAATTAAGGGTTGGTTGCTGGTAAATTCAAGCTGCTGCAACATCTTTCAAAACATCAAAAATGCTGTAAATGAAAGACGCATCATTAGTATAAGTTTAGTGCTGAACAGCAAATGATTCTTTCCGTCAATGAGACAAATATATACTGAAACATTTGGTTAATATCACAAATACAGCAAACATGGTCAAGAATCACAGTTTCCTTGGCCGAATGGAAGCATCAAGACTAGACAACTAAAGACAAGTTGAATCCAAAACACACCAACATACTGTTCATACCACTTACTTATAAAGAGTGCCAAAAAAAGCATCACTACTACCTAGTGATGTCCTGATCTGATCATAAGTACTGGACGGGGATTCTGATCTAGGCATATTCAGGTGACTGGTACTGGGAGTCCCAGACAGAACTGAAATACTAATACCATTATTGGTACACTGTCAGTGATATGTCTGCTGAAGCCGTATGCTTGGCCGGCTTGTAACAATCACACCCTCTTTTCATGTCTACTACTTGAATATATTTGTACTGTAGGACATGCATATTTATTTTTTTGTTTTGTTGTCTAATCAATCTAGGTTTTGCACTTACAATACAAGAGCTTTTATCTCTTTGCAATATGATTCACAGTTGAGGGGAGACTGTTTTGGCTGCTGCAGCTTCTACTTTAGCTGTCATGTGATCAGCCCTGCTCTTTGCTCATATATCCCCAAACAGCTGTTTGTCAAGGAAATAATGAGCAGCGCAAAAAAGCAGCTGAAACACTTGTACTTGAATTTTATGATGTTCAAAGTAAACTGTTACATTTCTGAAACAGAAGAAGAGATTTTTCTGTTAGTCTTTTGTACTTACGAACTTTACTGAAGCCAATTCGAACTATCTTTAAAACCAAAATACAAACAAGTCCTATTTACATCACTGGTGAGACTGATGATGTAGTGTTACTTTAGTGCAATTTAAACTCAACAATTTGTCAGGTATATTCATAATAGGGCTGGGCGATATAGCCTCAAATCTATATTGCAATATAATCTGAAGCATGTGCGGTAACATTGCAAGATACATTGCAGTAGAACAATTTCAAAAAAAGTTTAGAATCCCGTTTAAAGAACCTTTATTGTGCAAAATGCATTTAAAAATATTCAAATCTTTTTTTTTTTTAAATGCAACACAAAAATTCTCAACATTAAGATGAAGATATGTTAAATAAATGAAAAGCTAAATGTTATTTACCTGGAAAGCGGAAAATTTTGAACTCTGTGTTTTCAAAGTTCCAAACTTTCCGCTTTCCAGGTTACTTACTTATATTTTAAAATCGCACAAAAATAAAGCTGCACATTTCTGAATTAAAAATGCTTCAAGTCCATTTTCCGTTAAATGGAAAACAACACATTTTAAACATGCAATATGTAGTGTTAAGACAAACACTGAACATCAGTATTTATATTCCTTGATGACAGCTTGATGACATCATCAAAATGCACAATCACGGTAGGCCGGTATAGTCAAAAGCTCCATCGTTGGCTAAATTTAGATCATTTCTAGCATATACCTTTTATATCGCCCACCACTAATCCATAACATTAATTGTATTAACATTAATAAGGTATATGGGACTCTTGTATTGGCTGGTATGACTTGGACCAATATTAGGGACAAAAAAACTTGATCAGGACATCACTACTTTTATCACTTATGCTCTAAATTTGGCACACGTGATATATGTGGCACCTTGATCACATGTTTTGTGAAAAGTTATCTAATCTAACAAGTGTAGGTGCTTAGTCCCTCTTGATGCTACCATAGTCCAAACACTAGTATGTGAGCAGTCACTGAGTATCTTGCTCTAGTTACACTGCGTATTCAGGTATGTACCAACAGCTTCGCAGGCGAGGGTCTTGGTGGAATCACAGGAGGAGGCTTTGTCATCTCCACTTGCGACGGGGCTGGAGTTGAGGTCTGATCTGGATCTTGATCAGGGACTTTCACCTCCACTCTTGGATTTGAAGCCAGAGCTGCTGGATTTTTTAGATTTTCTGCATTCAGGTGGACAGAAACTGAAGCTGTCTGTGATGGGGGTTGGGATGGGTTTAAAACGGTTTGTGTAGGTGGAGAAGATGGTGAAAGGGAGTCTGAGGTCAGGATCTCAGAATGGGCTTCAGTTTGAGGGTTAAAGTGAGCAGGTGGGTCAGGGACGGTGATAGGGGTTAGTTTAAGTGAAGAAACCTTACGTTTCTGTGTGCTGGCGGTGGTAGATGCACTGAGGTAGCCAACGTTGTTTGCAGCTGTGCACTGATTAACCTGTTGGACTGAATTTGTACTGGTCTCTGAGTGAGAGTAAGAGGTTGTGCTGCTAAGAGTGTAGGATTCTTTCAATACAGCTCTGTCGTTCTTTGTGAATGTTAGCCTTCCAGGACTAAAGTCATTAGCCAGATCAATGATTGAGTTGTAGTCTGGTGGATTGGTGCCAGCGGGAAAGAGCTTAAAACTCTCTCTCCTGACGGGTGGCAGTGGTAAGGGACCAACATCCTTGTTAGCCAATCAGAAGCAGAAGCCGGTTTAAGTTTAGACAACAAAAATAAGAAACATAATCAGCGCAAACAATTCCATTATGAAGTCGTTTCAGGAATCCAAAAATATTTTTCTGAATTTAATCATTTTCAACCATAATAATAATTATAATTATAATAATAATAATGATACATAATGTACCAACAAATCTCAGTAAAGTCCAAGACAATATAAATGTTTTTATTACAGCCTATAGTAAAAGTTTAAATAATTCTGATGCCAGCCTGGAGTATGAGCAGCTCACCTGTGTGGGAGACTTTTTGTCCTGTAGGTTGGGCCTGACACTCCGAAAGCCTTTAGCAGCAAGAGATGAACAGCTGGCATCTCCATTCTTCAAACCATCGGTAGCACTGCGGGACCGCCAAGAATCTGCAGATTATAGTCATATCATGTTCTAGAGGGGGCTTTACTAGACATCTTTTTAGTTTCATTACAGATGTTTCACAGCTTCTTTGGTCATGTTCATTGCTGAGATTTTCTACCAGAAAAGCCAGTGACTTACCAAAGTCAGATGATTGAGAATCATTTGCTGGGAAACAGAGAACAGTAAACATAATAAGTAAGGCCTCTGAGTGGCTAGGTCGTATTATGTCTCTAAAACAGCTGATAGCCATTGTTACATAAATTAAATACAATTACATCTGATAAGCAATCAGCTCACAAACTATACGAATGTTTACACACACTGTGGTGAACAAAGGGGTGTAATAAAGGAACATACATTCCAAAGAAAAAAACAATCATTTTTATATTACACTAATCATTCTATTGTGATACATTACCTGACAGTATTAGTTATAAAATTCATAGGTAAATTTTTAACGAAAATACCAATACATAGTATAAGTGTAACGATACACAAAAATCACGCTTCAGTACATATTTGGAGTTTTAAAGTCATGATTCGGGATGTTTCCGGTTCACTGAAAGAAAAATGAATACACAAGTAGTGACTTTTTTTCTTCTTTTTTTTTACTTTGATCAGCTTTAAACAAATAATTTTTTTTTCCTGAATTACTTTCTTTCAATTCCTGTAATTAATAAGATTTTAATATGTTCTAAAACCTAAAATAATTGAAAGTATAGAACTGACTGAACTGAGAACTGAGATTTGATTTTTTATATAAATAAATAAAATTGTACAAGCAGACATAGCCAGAGTAGAAAACAATAAAACCAATTGAAAACAGCCAGTGTTAATGTTTATAAATGTACGTTGCCCATATTTGAGAATAAAACATGTTTAAATCACTTTGGAGTTTTTTTTTTTATATTGACTGCCAAGTCTCCCAGCTGTACTTGAATGCAGCATGTGCAGCTGTTGGGAAAACCCTTTTTCATCAAAGGGGATTCAGCCGACTTGTGCTTTAAACAAAATAAAGAGTTCAGGCTGATTGGATGCTACTGGTAGCCATGTGGACGTCAGCTGGTTTTTCTCTAGTATCACTGATGTTTCCATTCAGCTTGACATTGTTTCAGCTGAGTCATTCAGTTCAGTTCAGAGCGTGTTATGGACCTTATTACTGTTGAAAGATAAATTCGTTGACAAAGCTCTGGTTCGGTCCATCTTTTTTTTCTACTGTAGATTCATGAGAAACAATGAATGTTCCCAAATAGCAGAGTTTAGTGATAGCTGGGAGTCCTTTCTGATTTGTTTAGTGTTTAGTGAAAGTTGCTCTGTGGCCGAGCCGACCAAGCCGCGGCTTGATGAGGCAGAGCCAGTATAGAGCCAGTGTGAGTTACCACAGCTGTTGGCATGTCGTCGGAGCAGCCACTTGTAGGCCTAAACTGTGATGGTAAACATCGAACCAGCGGATTTATTCCAAAATGCTTAGCTGACCAATAAAATTAGTGTTGTATTTAAAATAGAATAGAAAACTTTATTGTCTGACCCCAAAAGGTTATATTTATATTAAAATATTGACAGCATTACAGCCGCTAATTCATGTTGGTTGATTACAATACGGCCCTGGAAGAGTTCTTAAAAGAAAAAAGAAAAAACAGACGGATTGCTTGTACTGATCAAACCTGCACCATGTGCAGCTAACAGTAGAGCTCACACAGCACATCATACCTCTTCAGCCTCTGGGTTCCCTGGTTTAACCCATTGGCCATGTTTACACATTTTTGTTTGTTAATGTATGTCCTTTTAAATGTGGCCAACTATGGCTTGTTTTGAGATTAATAGAATTTAATTTAAGTGAAAACAATAAACACTATTTATTTTAATTGTATTTTTTTGTGTTTGGCAAAACCATATTTCAAGATCATGCCTTTTTTGTAAGACAAATAAGTATTGTTAACAAATGGCTTATAACATCCCATATACTAGTCATAATTTATAACTTCCTGACAACTTTTTTTTTTTTAAACAAAAACACGGTGGGCCACATGTGGGCTTCTCTACCACCGGGCTTAGCAACTTTTCTGGAAGAAACCCTGTTATATGTTGCCACACAAATAACCTAAATACTAGCACCTAAAATACAAAGGTAGAGATTAAAGACCTCATGACACGAAGTGGACATCTTTAAACATAACATAAAATAAAGAAATCTGAACCCAATGGACTATGTCGAAGTCATAAACACGCCTTGTATAATCCTACTGAGAGCAAAAAACCGCTGTGGTGACTAGCATTTTACTACTGTATCACTGCGCACTGAACGAGCCGAAAGTCGGAAGTGACGTTAGCGAGAGAACGCATTCTGTTTGTTGAGACATTTGACAGCGGCTTTTCAGCTGTGACTGGGACGCTATTTTCTATTTTTGACAAAGAAAAGTGACCACAATCCCTTCGTGTTGTGTTGGGGGATTTTGCTCAAATACACACAAGGACGGTGTCAGTTTATTTAAGTTTCCCAAAGACCCAGAGTTACTGTCTAAGTGGGTGAAACAGATTAGAAGCACCGTGAGTAGTGGGCTCCCTCCTCCTCTCTTCTCTCCTCTGTTCGGAATATTTTGAGCAGAATTGTTTTGATTACTATGATAAAGGAATCACTGGGCTGTTTAGTTCAACACAAGTGTGTGTTGCTGCCGGCAGCTGTACCTGCAGTGTTCAGCAGGAGTGTGACAGTGTGGCGGCGGTACCGTGGTGGGGCTCATGGACTGCACAACACTGACAGCGTCAGCATCGCTACTCCTACAAGCTCCACTTCCACTGATACCCCAGTTAGATCTCGTGTTTCCAGAAGCATAGGCTCATTGTAGCCGGGGACACCAGGGACATGTCACCACCACTTTTCTAAACCTGATGAATTTCTCACCAGCGCAGATCTAACATCTACTTGTAGGCTACTCCCAGCACAATTTCCACATAATCAGTATCTGAACGGACTATTATTTAAATGACTCCATTGCACGTTCTCATGCAGTCATGATTTCTTTCTGCGCAGATGCTGCAGCGTTCTTTGCAGTGGATACATCAAGGTTTTAGTCCGTATGCAAACACGTTCAGGTCAGAGTCCTGCAGTGCCGCTGGTACCCGTTTCAAGATGGAAAAATACATCAATTAAATTTAATGGGTCTGGCTGAAGTTTCTTTACTGCAGGTTTAAAATATTAATTCAATACTTTTGTTTGTTTACGACTCCCAAAGAGAATGGTGTTGATATATTGTGTTTGTGGAGAGAACATAGGAGAATATTCCCCCAGCTTTGCGCTGACAGCGGAATGTTCCCGCTATCCTGCGCTGCCAGAGAGATTTATCTGCGATTGAATTTGTGATTCAGGAACGGAGAGCGCAGATAAAGCCAGGGACTGTGGACAATATTTTGTTTCTGGAGAGAGATCTCTGCATTAAATTAATTTCAGATGTATATGTTTCAAAGAATTAAAAGGGACATGATTCATTGTAATATAGGCTAATTTACAATCCTTTGGGGATTGTGCTATTTTCTGTCTTTGATCGTTTTTTTTAAAACTGTAGCCTAATGGAGAAATGTAAAGGCTGTTGTTAGCAGGGCTCCTTACTGTGTGGCAGGAAAATCGAGTGAGAAAATGAAGCAGGACATCAGACAAAAGTTCACTTTCTGACAGGCGGCTCAACCTCTCCACTACTCCATCAGGTAGTGAGTGTGTTAACAAAAAAGAATAGGCCTACCATCTGAGGTGTTTGTGTGATGAGCTTTTACCATCAGTTTATTATGACACAACCTCTATTCATCATTCAGTACAATAATCAGAAACACCTGTGGACCCGAACTAACAGACGTCCTTCATTGTGAAAGTTTACAATTTACGCCACTGACCACTTGATGCAGACGCAGTCATTTTCAACTTTACGCAGAGTTTAGGAAACTGAATCAATCAAAAACGATTCTTATGAGAGCATCTGTGCATCATCACCTCAGACCTGGACACCGTACTCAATGCAACACTATTTCATCCGGCTGAAGCAATAAGAAAGTTGAGAAAGAAGTGGCGCTTGTGTGCGACCGGAGCGGATTCAGCCTTCCTTATGCACAAGGATGTGAACAATTCACGTCTTTAGACCATGAGAAAGTTATGAGACTGCAGGTAAAATGTTCATATTTAGTACATGTTTTCATCTGCTCCATGTGTGATGGCATGATGGAGATTCTTTGTTCAGATTGTTCGGGCTGAATATGAACTAAAATCAATGAAGAATTAAATAATATTCAAAATGTTTCAGATTTTTTTTAAATGTAAAAGAACTGTCGAAGACAGTTCAAGTTTCCCCGCACAGAACAGCAAGGGTTGTAAACAGGTTTCAGCCAAAAACAAGAGATATTTCTCCACCTGGAATCCCGCTGAAAAACAGATTCGCAGCCTTGAGTTCCGCTAAAGATGACGCAGCCCCTGGGACCAGTCAAAGCTACCAGGAGAAACCCAGCCGCATCAAACGGACACATAACAAAGTAAGAGACTCCCCAGCAAAGACTGTTATCATACAAGATGGATCAATTAATGGAACTGAGGCTTTTTGTAGCAAGAATACCAAAGTTTATAGCTGCTACAAAAATACAGTGAGAGAAATATCAGAAAAAATCCCTAAAATCTTGGACCAACATCCTGCTTTGGAAAAGCTTGTCATTCACGCTGGATCAGCAGATATCGCGATGAGACAATTCTGAAGAGAGACTTTTCTGATCTCCTACAGAGACTTGATGGACTTAACGTAAACATCCTCATCAGCGGACCAGTCCCTGAAGGGAATGATGAAAGATTTAGCAGACTCTGCATGCTCCATAAATGGTTGAAGAAACAATCAGCTGAGAAGTCGTTCACATTTATTAATAATTTCAAAGTATTTGGAAGTGCTAATCATCTGTTCAAAGAAGGGATGCGCTATTTGAACAAGGCCGGAGTAAGGCTCTTAGCAGCAAACCTTTTTTCTTATCAAAATCAGAAAGCAAAACACTTGACCTTGAGGCGCCCATGGATATCAGAGAACAAAAACAGCAAGTCATGATGACACCACAGGACCGAACAGATAAACAACCATCAGAGATTAAGTCTTCATCTTCCTGTGACTCAGCCACATCAAATGAGTCTCCATTTAGAAACTTTACAGACAGACTGAACGAGCAAATCAAATTTGGGACACAAATAACACTTAAACTTAGACTACACCAAACGCCTGGGACTAGTGTCCATAAGCCTGGGAGCATCCCCCCACTGATTATTACAGATATTTGATATTTGAGGGAACCGGGCAATAAATCCACCCCTACCGTCTCCCAGAATTCACCCGGCACCCCTGAGGCTATATCAGTGATTATCAGCAGAAGGAAACATAAACCGTTAACCACACGCTCTCATATTAAACAAAATCTCAAATTGATAACCTGTCAGAAGGTTCAGCTGCCCATCATCACAATACTTAAGTTAGCTTTATTAAACATTAGATCTCTATCCGGGAAGTCTTTTCTTATCAATGACTTCATCACTGAGCATAATTTACACGCCCTTTTTTTATCAGAAACTTGGCTAGATGAAAATAACGAAACAACTTCATTAATAGAATCCAGTCCTCCAAATTACAATTTCTTAAGCGAGAACAGAAAACACAGATGAGGTGGAGGTGTAGCCACCATCTTTCACAACTCAATGAACTTTAAAAAGGTAACCCTGGTCATGTTTGATTCTTTTGAATACCTAGCCACCCAGATAAATGAGACTAAAACAAAGCGTTATTTCTAAGTTTATATAAACCACCAAAACTTAACTCTAACTTCTTTAATGATTTCAATGACCTTCTTTCTGTAACATATTACAGAAATATCGACTATGACCAACTAATCATTGTGGGGGATTTTAAGATCCATACCGACAACCCCCAAGATAGACAACCAAAAACATTAGATGATACTCTCCACAACTTCGGCCTGATCCAGCATGTCAAACAACCAACACACAATAAAGGACACACTCTGGACTTAATTATCACCAAAGGTTTAAATATTTCTGACATCTCTGTAATTAATATTGCATTATCTGACCATTTCTGTATTTTCTTTGAAAGTACCATCTCTGCTAAATTATCTAGCCACAGTAAGACCACTATAAAAAAGCGTTTTCTAGGGGACAGTTCAGTAGAAACCTTTAAACGTATTTATCCTTCCACCACATCCCCCTCATCTCCCAACTCAAACTCAGTAAATAAGTTGGTAGATAATTTCCTTGCGAAAATCTCAGACATCATGGATTCTATTGCTCCAACTAAAGTGAAAGTAGTCTCAGGTAGAAAGAAGTCTCCGTGGACAAGTAATCCACTGGTACGTAGTGAAAAAAGAGAGTGTCGACGAGCCGAGAGAAAATGGCGGAAAACTCGACTCCAGGTTCACTGTGAGATCTACAAAGAGAGACTGAATAGATATCAGCTAACTATAAAAGATGCTAGGGAATCGTTCTTTTCTGAAATCATCAACAGAAACATTAATAACGCACGGACTCTATTTGCAACAGTGGAATGACTAACTAATCCTTTAGTGACAGTAGCCCCTGAACTAAATTCTACCAGGGCCTGCAATGAATTTGCCAGCTTTTTCACTGAAAAGATTCTAACAATTAGATGGTCAATCTGTATCTCAATATCGAACCCACAACCAGTGCTATCCCCAATCAACAACAATGTAGAGATAATGTCTGAATTCCACAAATTAAACCAGAACAGCCTTGAAAAAATCATTATCCAATTAAGCTCCTCCTCCTGCTGTCTTGATATCCTACCCACAGCTTTTCTAAAGAAGGTTCTTCCTGTTATTGGTTCTGATCTTGTTCAAATAGTGAACTCATCACTGCTATCAGGTGTCTTCCCTTGGGCTTTAAAAACAGCAGTTATTAAACCACTGCTAAAGAAGAAAAATCTGGACAGCACGTTAATGCAGAACTACAGGCCAATCTCTAATCTTTCATTCATCAGCAAGATTATTGAAAAAGCTGTGTTTCAGCAGTTAAATGGCTTCATAACAATGACAAACCGTTTTGATGTTTTTCAGTCTGGTTTCCGCGCTCACCACAGCACCGAGACTGTCCTCGTCAAAGTATTTAATGACATCCGCATAAATACAGACTGTGGAAGAACCACAGTGCTGGTTCTGTTGGACCTCAGTGCAGCATTTGACACTGTTGATCATGATATTTTATTGGAACGACTGGAGAGCTGGGTCGGACTCTCTGGTACAGTACTTGGCTGGTTCGAGTCTTACCTAAAGAACAGGGACTTCTATGTTTCAATAGGAAACTTTTCATCAGAACGAACAGAAATCACATGTGGGGTGCCCCAGGGCTCCATCCTGGGGCCCCTCTTATTTAATATCTACATGCTCCCACTAGGCAAGATTATAGCACCCAATAAGATTAGCTACCATAACTACGCAGATGACACTCAGCTCTACATTACAATGTCACCAGGTGACTCTGAACCCATTCAAACCCTAAATCAATGCATTGACCAAATAAATGGATGGATGTGCCATAACTTTCTCCAGCTGAATAGAAACAAAACTGAAGTGATTATTTTTGGACCCAAGGAGGAACGATCAAGAGTCAGCACACAGCTTCAATTAATACAGCTAGAAACTACTGATCAGGTTCGAAACCTAGGTGTAGTAATGGACTCAGACCTGAACCTCCAGGGTCACATAAAGGCAATAACAAGGTCAGCGTTCTATCACCTGAAGAACATCTCTAGGATTAAAGGACTGATTTTGCAACACGACCTAGAAAAACTCATCCATGCGTTTATCTTTAGTCGGATTGATTACTGCAACAGCATCTTCACAGGTCTGCCTAAAAAGTCAATCAGACAGCTGCAGCTGATCCAGAACGCTGCCGCTCGCGTCCTCACTAGAACCAGGAAAGTAGAGCACATCACCCCAGTTCTAAAGTCCTTACACTGGCTCCCTGTAGCTCACAGAATAGACTTTAAAATACTTTTACTAGTTTATAAATCATTACATGGCTTAGCACCAAAATATGTTGAAGACCTGTTGTCATGGTACCAACCACCAAGACCACTCAGGTCCTCCAACTCTAGCCTACTAAACATCCCTAGACTCAGAACTAAACATGGGGAAGCAGCTTTCACTTTTTATGCTCCCCTTATCTGGAACAAACTTCCTGACGAGTGTAGAGCTGCTGAAACTCTGAACTACTTTAAATCGAGAATAAAAACCCATCTGTTTAGAATTGCCTTTGAGTAAATGCTTGATGTCATATGTATGAAATGTGTTCATGCTCTCTTGCTTTTTTTATTTTTCTCTTGCTTTATTGTGTATCATGTGTAATGTGTGTTTCTTTTATGTGTTTTTTTTTAAATCACCAAATCATGTAAAGCACCTTGAATTACCCTGCTGTTGAAAGTGTGCTATACAAATAAAATTGCCTTGCCTTGCCTTAAAGGGAACGCGTTTTATTACTGTGCATATAGCCTATATAGCCAACTGCTGAATAATTATAGGCTATATGAATAATCAATAATTATCCCCAGCAGTTTTAAAAACAAACTGACGCCCTTGTCCAGGAGAGACGGGTACAAATTCAAAGCAGTTTTGCTATAATTATGAATAATTCAAACTCTATTTAGTGAGTCTGACAAAGAAATTAAATTAAATCACATCAAACTTTATTTATAAAGCGCTTTTCATACAAGAAGTTGCTTCACAAAGTGCTTTACAGATTAAAATGACCCCACATAAAACCACCTTCCCTTCCCTCCCCCACAGATTTAAAAGCATGGTCACAGTTATACCCCCCTCCCCCCAACCCATCTCCCATGCACACACACAGTTAAGAGAAAAAGTAAAAAAGGACATTGGGCCGAGTGTAGATGAACCATGCAAGGAAACGCCATCAGAGGAGCCATCTGCCCCGGCAGAGGTAGATCAACAGCAGCAGCCGAGGCACTGACACAGGGCGACCAGTGGAGGCAAGGCCAAGACCCCCACCTCCACCCAAGCTCCACCTGCAGAGCACCCAGGGAGCCACAGCCGACCACCGCTTCCGGGGCAGAGGGCTCCCACAGAGGGAACACTGGAACGTGGATTAAGATAAATTAAAAGATAAAAATAAACAGTAAATTAATGTGCTAAGATTAAATAGTAAAACTGATAAGAATATAATCATATAAAACATGCAGAGCAATTAAACAGACAGTAATAAATAATAATCAGTTAAAAGCTCGGCTAAAAAGGTGAGTCTTGAGCTTGCTCTTAAAAACATGAAACGTGTTTCACCTGAAACTAATAATTTGGTACGATAATCATAAAGAAGAATTGTAATGAAGTAATTCTCAGGCTACTTGCTTTGTTGTTTGCCTTGAATGTCTGCCTACAATATGATTAGATTTTTCCGATATCAGTCTCAGACCTTATAAATAAGTACGTCTGGATAAGTTTATTATTTTTAGATTTTAAACAGATTTACCATATTTACATTGTTTTTTTTTTACATGTAGGCTGTTTATTTTTCAGGTCACTACTAAAATCACTACACGTTAATATTATTATGCTCATTTATATCATTTTGTTAATTATTTGAAAAGAAGCCACGATTAAAAAATGTTTTCTAATCCTTACCAACCTGTGTTTCCCTGACGTTACTTCTCCCGCTAGCTTCTCTGACCCGCTTTCTTCTCCCATCTCAGTCCTTATTGTACGGTTCGATGCCACCACCACCTCTAGAAGCACCAGAACCGGATGCATTTTCCACCTCTAAAACCATCTCAAGGCTAAAACTGGAGGAAGAATCTTCCGAGCCTTCAAATATGAGCGCTTCCATCAGGCCGGACAGCGGAGTTTTCGGACTGTCCAGCCTGAGCGGTTCTGTCGCTGACGTCAAATGGAGACGTAGCTTTGAAGCCGCGATTAAGCTAACATTTTTGAAACTCTAATTATCGCGTACAATCAAGTCTGTTCGGCTGATAAATTTACACAACCACATAGTTTGACAAGATGCATTATGTCATAATACATTTACATTAAATCAGCTTGGTGTCATGAGATCTTTAAAAGTGCAAAGAATGCAAAACAAGAAACTGTATAGAGTACCAATGTGTTGGGGGTCAGTCACAGAGGTACAGAGACTTAAGAGGTTTTCTTCAAGTGAATTTGATTCAAGCAGATCCTCATCTGCCAAAGCCAACACATCCTCCCCTAATAAAGATCGAGTTCATTTCATTTTCTATATTTTAGACTCATAAATAAAAGACAAAAAAAGACAATGCATTAATATTTCCACTGAAATATATTAGAACCATATTCACACCAGGATTAAGAACATGATACAATGTAAAAACTAAAGTTTAAATAGTCTTTATAGCAGACCTGAGAACTTATTGGTCCCCAGGCTATCCAGCCCACAACAAAATGAGTAACCAAACCAGAAGGAAGCATTAATTGTGGACACAAATCCAACTATACTCCCTTTATTATTATTATTTCTTATATTTTGATGGGAATACCTTTTATTTCCTGTTTTTTGGTAGGCATCCTCAACCTCCTTCAGCAGTGTGGTATTGTTTTGAGGGATGTCCAATATTATCGACATACCATTATTATCAGCCGATATTGGCAATAAAATGTGATATCGGAAAATATCGGTATCTGGTTTTTATTTTTTTTATGAAATTTTTATATTGTATATACATTTTTACTTTCATACCATGCACTTATTTTACAGACTCTTCAGCTACTTTTCCTCTCACTTCACTTAAAATGTTAAATAATATAGATCCGAGGAATAGTTTTTGAAATATTTTTGTTTTTTTGACAAGTATATCCTGTGGCTTCCCCATTTCAGAGCCAACCTTTAACGTTTAGGTAGACCTCTATCAGTAGTATTGGTTTATATCAGTATCGGAAATGAAGCTTTAGACTATATCGGATATTGATAAAAAAGCCGATGTCGAACATCGCTAATTGTTAGCAGATCTACCTTGCTAAAGAGTTGTAAAAAAAAAATTGGCCACGAATTTTCAGAAGTCAAAGTTAAGGAGATGTGCTCTGTTTGTGGAAAACAGATGAAGTTGTCAGTAAAAACAAATATTATTTACATTTTTAGAGTGAAATTAAAGTGAAATTATAAAGACCTTGCTTATGTGTGAGAAATGTTTTCAACTATTTCATTTTACTGTTGAACTGCAATGAGACCAAAATGATATTTACTCTCTTTAATTAATATATATGATTGGATCTCATCATGTGGCTGCAATAAACAATCCATTCTCTCCACTCCAGTAAATTAGCAACTAATTTCTGTTTAAGCTGGATAATGTGTTAACGGGTGAATGTAACATGACATCAGCAAGACATGAAGCTTCATGTGACTATTTGTAGTCAGCTTTAAAATCATAGAGATCACAGTGAATTATTAAAAAAATGAATAATAGCTGATTTAGGAAGTCAAGCATGCCTATAAAACGAGATAACATAAAAGCAACCAAAAAACTGCGAAAAAACTAGCATGCAACATCTTAGACATGTTCCTGTAGTTTTGAAATGTAACAAACAATTTCTCCTTTAAAAGTTAAACATCTGTGTGTTTGTAAGCGTTGGTACCTGTGGCCAGATTTGGTGAGCTCTGGACCCTCTTCATTGGAGAGAGCATGAGTGACAAAGCCACGCTTTTGCACGCATATCCTCCGCTATCTGAGAATTCCCAGCCGCCCGAAGCAGAAGCACACATGCACATGCACGATCAGAATGACATCAATACACCAAAACACAAATATGCACACACACAAACACACCCACCCACACACACACACACACACACACACACACACACAATTGCAGTTAGAGCAAAGCGCATGCATTTGAAGTGCGTACTTTATTTCAGTGCACATCAGTTGTTTGGTTCTAGTATCCATGGCTTTGTTATATTATATTAGATTTCTCTTACTTGCCATGACATTAATTTAAGAACGTGATTGGTTTATATACAGTGATCCCAGATGCTTCTAAATTAGGTCAGCAACATCAAACAAGTGTTGAGGGAAAATCTTGACCGTAATACAGGGTTATTCCTACATAGGGATCTTAATGTCTAATTTATTGCAGCCATCGGCTCATGATGGACATATAAATAAATAAATAAATAAATACTTTCAGCGCTGTCTGTCGGGTCTATGCGCTCAATGGTTGGGACTTAACTGCAGCTACTTCAGACAAACGCAGTAACAGTGGTGGCGCTGTTTCAAAATCAGCGCATGACCCTGCATTAAGTCACCCAAAAGAGAAATTCTTCAATTTCACTGAAAGGTTTCAATGAAACAACAGGTAGGTCCCTTCTACACCGAAGCACAGCCATTAGCTCTATTCTAATATTTACTGACAAAAATCACTGGGCCTACCAGTGTGAACTAATAGCCAACGTTTTGCAGATATAGCTAAAATTACAGACTTTTTTAGTAAGAGGCTGCAGGAGGAGGTGAACCCAGACAGGTGAAAGCTAGACATGCAATGTAATGTGTAGGCTAGTTGAATTGCAATGTTTTCACTCTGAAATTATATGTATGCTCTCAAGTCCACCAGTGGGTACCACCACTGACCTTTTTTGACCTAGGAAAAACCCTGTAATAATACCAATTAAGTTTACAGTTCTCAAATAAAGTTACTAAACCTAAATACCACAACATACTTACTATAAACTAAATAAAATTTTGTCAAATTTTTCTCTGCAAATGTATTAGTCAGCAACGTTATTGAACTGTTTCCCTTTCCACTGCTAATGATGGCACATTAGTGAGCAGAGTAAGGCTGCCTCTGGTAGACAGACACAGTTGTATGTTGTGTTATTATACAAAGAAAAACATAACTTTACACCAATATCAGGTTACCTTAACTAAAGCTTTACAAAAAGTACTACAAACAAAAAAGACTTTTTGTTTCTGGTTGGCAACAATATTTATGCTTCCGAAACTAAACAAATCTCACAATAAAAAATATATTTTTGATTCAACTTTGTCAAACATAACATCAGTTAGGGCTGGGCAATATCGGTTATTAGGGATATGTATTGGTAAAAATCTGGCGATACAATATGTATCACGATACAGGGGAGACGATACAATATATCGCGATACTACGAGTAAGACGATATATTGTGATTTTAAAACTTAATTTAACTGTAGAAAAACTGTCCCATCATTTTAAACACTTGAACCTGTTTCATACTTACATCCAGTTTTGTTACTAGATCTTCTTATATCTTCAAATAGTACTAGGGAACTTAAAATATTGACAAAAAATATGTTTTATATCATGATATATATCGATCGACTGATATCGCCCAGCCCTAACATGATGTGTAATGACATGTGTTATAACATGATCTGTTGTGTTCATACCTGTATTCATATTGAAGAGAACTTCTTACTGATCTACTGCAGGGGGACACACTTTCCTGCAAAACAAACACAACTATTAGGGGAAAGACACACAATTACAGTAAAGGATAAACTTCATAAGGCTATACATATACATATACTATAAATACGTTTATGAGATTTTACAATAATAACTTGGTAAGCCCAAGAAATTCACGGTCACATGCTTTGAAAAAAAAGATGCAACAACCTCCGAACACTGATGGATGTTCTGAAAGTTACTGTGTTCAGAACTGCAAAAAGGTTTACCAGGGGTTTGCACAAAAACCACACATCAATAAACCTATTAGATAAGAAAACCTGGACTGAATACAGTCCACCTCTGGCAAGACAGTATCAACCAGAAACACTTATTTGTGACTCCAGAACATGAAGATTAATACTGATGAATTTCAGAAATGAAGCAAAACAGCAACTTTTCACAAAAAAATGTGTCATCTAGAACAGAGGTAACCAGCCCCTGGGCCCCGGACAGGTACCGGTCAGTGGGTCATTTGGTACCGGGCCGCACAGAAATAATCAATAACTTACAGTATTTCTGTTTTATTTATTATCAAAGTCTAAACAATGTTTAATTTTGAAAAATGACCAGGTTCTCTCCTTCACATCCGGCTACAACTCACTCTTGACACATGTCAAGACCCTTGCATCACTCATGTGATACGTCACCGCTAAAAACAAACTTACAAGCTAGCAAAAATTATTTAAAAAAACAGAGGTCTCTTAGAAGTTTCTTTGCAAAAAAGAAAAGGTCAAGTGAAAAGACAGAAGAGCCTACGACCTCCAAGAAAGGGACAGCTACATTTAGCAGACAATACCAGGACTCCTACTTAAAATATGGATTTAGGGCAACAGGCGATTTCCACACACCAAGCCCCTGCTCTGCTTAGGCAAGGCAAGGCAAGGCAAGGCAAGGCAAGGCAAGGCAAGGCAAGGCAAGGCAAGGCAAGGCAAGGCAAGGCAATTTTTATTTGTATAGCACACTTTCAACAGCAGGGTAATTCAATGTGCTTTACATGATTTGGTGATTTAAAAAAAACAAAACACATGGACTATAACATTGGAAATTAAAAGTAAAAGAAACACACATTACACATGATACACAAATCAAAACAGCAAGAGAGCATGAACACATTTCATACATATGACATCAAGCATTTACTCGAAGGCAATTCTAAACAGATGGGTTTAAAGCAGTTCAGAGTTTCAGCAGCTTTACACTCATCAGGAAGTTTGTTCCAGATAAGGAGAGCATAGAAACTGAAAGCTGCTTAAAAAAAAAAAAAAAAAAAGAAAAGAAAATGTCAAGACATCTGCAACATAAGCACATGGATGAAGTGGAGGTTGCAAAAGCTTATAGTTTGCCAAAAAACTCCAAACAAACACAAGTTCAGTTGGATTATATACAAAATAAGGGGAAGTATGAGCACAACACTGAAGTTTTGGAAAGTAAGGATGGAAAACTCATCGCATGGAAACAACCCAAGGTGAAAACAGAGGGACAAATATTCACACATTGTTTGTACTGTTACGGACTGTTCAACAGAAAGGCAATGTGGCGGCACTTCCAGTCCTGCAAATTCCAACCTCAAGATAACCATTCAAAAAAAGAGAAGAGAAGAGTTCAAGCTTTGTGTGCGTTTGCTGAACCAGCCCCATCAGACTTCAGTGATGCATATTGGAAGTTCCTAAGTGATATGAATCAAGACAAGATTACAGTTGCGATAAAGGAGGACCATTGCATTCTAGAGTATGGATACAGACTGTTCAACAAGAATGAGAAGGTAGTCAGCCAGCACCAGTATATCCGTCAAAAGCTGAGGGAGCTTGCCAGACTGCTACTTGAAGCCAAAAATATTGCTCCTGTGAAGAGTATTAAAGACCTGATAAAGCCTCAAAAGTACAGTCAAGTAGTCACTTCTGCAAAACACTTAGCTGGATTCTGTGAGGAAAGTGGCAAATATCAACGACCATCTCTTGTTCGAAAAGTTGGTCACAACATGCATTCTGTAACCATGTTTATAAAGACCAAAGGATTGAAGATGAAGGATAAACAAACTGTCCAAGATGCTGAGGAATTTACACAACTGTATCAAGAAAGTTGGAAATATGACATTGCCAGCCAAGCTTTAACGCAGCTTGAACAGAAGAAGTGGAATTCTCCTCTACTGTTACCATTCACACATGATGTCCAGATTCTTCACAGCCATTTGTTGGAGAAACAGCAGCAACATTTAAATACCTTGAACGAAGAGCCTTCACACTGAAACTGGAAGGATCTCGCCAAAGTGATTCTCACACAAGTCGTCCTTTTCAACTGCTGGAGAGCTGGGGAGGTTTCCAGGATGCCATTTTCTGTTTACTTGGCAAAGGATGCATCAGAAACGCTTTGCAACTATTTTGTCCGGATAAGCATAGTGGGAAAGAGAGGGAGGAAAGTCCCTGTTCTGCTGAGTCCACTGATAAAAGAATCACTTGATGTGCTTACTGAAAAGCGTGAAGAATGTGGCGTTCTGAAAGAACATGAGTAGTTGTTTGCATTGCCGCATTCTGTTCATTACCTTCGAGGTTCAGACTGTATAAGGCAGTTTGTGACGGAATGCAATGACATAAAAAACCCTGCAGCTCTTACCTCAACCAAGCTCAGGAAACATCTCTACAAAGTCAACTGTTTTGAATCTCAAGACCACAGAACTTGACCAGTTAGCAGATTTCCTTGGCCACAACATTGCAGTTCACAGAAAGCACTATCGCTTTCCAGAGAGTACCCTGCAATTAGCAAAAGTAAGCAAAGTTCTCCTGGCATTGGAACAAGGAGAGTATAAAGGGAAGAGCTATGATGAAATCCACCTAGATGTCAATGGTATTAACTTTCATGTCTTTTATGTTAAAAAAAAACGTTTCAGCATTGTTATTGTAAAGTAGACTTTTGAAAATAAGATACAGTGGGGCAAAAAAAGTCTTTAGTCAGCCACCAATTGTGCAAGTTCTCCCACTTAAAAGATGAGAGAGGTCTGTAATTTTCATCATAGGTAAACCTCAACTATGAGACAAAATGAGAAAAAGAAAATAAAAAACAATCACATGGTCTGATTTTTAAAGAATTTATTTGCAAATGATGTTGGAAAATAAGTATTTGGTCAATAACAAAACTTCATCTCAGTACTTTGTTATATACCCTTTGTTTGCAATGACAGAGGTCAAACGTTTTCTGTAAGTCTTCACCAGGTTTTCACACACTGTAGAAAAAAAAAGAAGAAAAAAAGAAGAAAGAAAAAAAAAGAAAAAAAGAGAAGAAAAAAAAGAAAAAGAAAGCTGCTTCTCCATGTTTAGCTCTGAGTCTAGGGATGTTTAGTAGACTAGAGTTGGAGAACCTGAGTGCTCTTGCTGAGTGGTCTTGGCTTAATATGTAGCAACCTGCTTTCTAATGAAGCAATGAAACCTTTAAAAACTGATTTAGACAGACCGTCTGGTTATAGAGAAACAGCCACAAGGCTCCCACTGATTCAGCATTGTGGTGAGTTGAATTTTTCATGCATTTATTTTTGTGGTAAATCTTTAAAGGGATGTTTAAACGTTACCATAGCAACTAGAGAGTGTTAGGGGGCAGGCAGGATGTTATTCATGTTATGGTATTGGCGCCATGTTTTGGGAACGCTACTAATAAAGTTCTGGCACACAATGGATTTGCATTCATTCATAAAATTTAAAAACAACCCCGTTTTTTATGCTGGTCGTTTCGTTTTATTTTGTTGCGTTCATCTACAGGCCAGTGAAAATATTGTCTGATATTAAACCGGTCTGTGGTGAACAAAAGGTTGAAGACCAATACCCCAGAAGTGTACAGTCAGCATGTTTTAAATATATGGATTTATTTCAGATATAACTAGTAGCTCTGCAACAGGCACTGACTACAACCTATTAAGAGTTTAAAGTTACAGCTTCATTTAACATGCTGAGTATTTAGAGGAAAATGCAGATTTGTACGTAAAAAGCGGAAATTAAGTTGTGTGATTTCAATGATTTAGGTTATTCCCTGTACTTTCCAACTGTTAATCAAAACAGACACACCGTTCACACACCACAATAATATCTGTGGTGTGAATGCTCTCCTAACACGTTGATGACGGTTTCCCTCCGACTACAATCAGAGGTGGTCCTGGACATTATTTTCAGCTGAATGCAACAAATCCTGAGATAAACTGAAGGACCAGGTTCTGACATTATCTTCCTCCCCTCAAGCAGCAGGGTTATTACCTAGACACAGAAAAAAAAAAAAACTTTTGTAAACCGCATTGGAACAATCCACACTGCTCTCAGCTAATCTAAAATGATTAAACAGTCATCTGCAATCCTCTAAAGACAGGATTTATTTTATAGGTAACCTTTTGTTTAAATTACTGATAATAAGTCTGGGGGTTCTTTTTAGATCAGAGAATATTCAGTTGCTGTTTGGTTGTAGTATGCAGCTTATTATTTACAAAATCTCTTTGGATCCATATGGAGCCATTTTCCTTGAACTGCTGCTAAATAACATGAGTAATATGTGGAGGGTAAACATCTAAAGGCAAGACCACACATAACTTTGCTGACTGACGACATAATACATAGTGTCATCATGGGGCTCTGGGCTTAGGGCCCAAACAAGAAGTAACAAACTCCATTGGCTGCCATAGGGCATGTATTTATGTAAATAACATTGACAGATTGCTAACAGTGCATTACAGAGACACAAATAGTGATGTAACATTTATGGATCTTGTCATAGAGAACATTTAAGTTTTCTATGTCCATGTGTTTAACTTCAGGTTCTCCAAATCGATTATTGTGGCTGTACCTGTACTATAAACTATATTGGAATAACAGAGCTTTTAAATAATTATATTGTAGAGCAGATAGATTTTTTTATTTTTATTTTAAACGGTTGTCAAGTATTTTCTTTCAGTTTTTATAAGCAGCACAGAAAAGTGATGTGCAGGAATGTTTCAGCTGTGCCAATCTGCCAAATGATATTACACTACTAATAACTTCCATGCTAACAAATATAAGCAGGAGGGATTTTCTATTTCTAATTATGGTAAATGGCCTGTACTTGTATAGTGCTTTATTTAGTCCGTGAGGACCCCAAAGCACTTCACACTACATTCACCCATTCACGCACACAATCACACACTGACAGAAGTCAGGCTGCAAAACACAGGCGCCACCGGTAGGCGCCTCTGACCACCACCAGTAAGCAGAAGGCTGAAGTGTCTTGCCCAAGGACACAACGACTGAGACGGATGGAGCTCGAACCGGTCACCCTCCGGTTACAAGACAAACTCCTAACTCCTGAGCCAGTCGCCCCCTCATTTTATTTCTATTAGACATAAAGGCCATAAGAGATGGTACATAGTCAGCACACACTCTTTACCAAGAATGACAAGTATTCCCAGACATTTGCTCCAACACTATGACACCCTGGGGCCTAATTTCACTTTAACAAATATAGTGCTAATAACCACTGCTGTCACTGGAGTTTATTTTAGAGAAGGTATGTAACCATATCATGACACAAATGTATTGACCCCTAGTATTAGGCTGCAGCGATGAGTGACACTGGATGGATGGCAAACCGTTCTTGTTTATTCGATCAGAATGACAACTTGTTTAACAAAAATGAAAAATCACTTCCATAATAAGTTTATGAAATATCATGATCAGATAAACAACACTTCAAAAAAACATAAAGCTTTAGAAAAAAACAAGGTTTTTCAACATTTGGAATAAAACAAACAATAAAGCAAATTTAACACTACCTCTTTAAATTGTATTTTAGATTGTTTTCTGACACCTTGTTTCTATAAATAGCACTTCTGACCCGTTTGGACAAGATTATGATCCCTCTTAAAAACAGAGCAAACACCTCAGCATCAATAAAACACTGATGATTTTATTTTATAGAACTTTTATTCAGTCTTTTTTAACATTTCGTTTTATTGCTTGGTCTGGAAACTTGTCCTTGGAAAAACAGGAACTCTCTGTTCTGTCTTGTTGAAACAGCCAGCAAAATAATTGGTATTCAACAGCCCCCCCTGTCTGATATATAGAAAAAGACAAAACACCCTAAGGCCCAAGGTACAGGTTGCCATCTATTAAGTGCAAACAGGACAAATATTGTTTTGTTCCAAGCACCATTCAAGCTCTTAATCAATTTGGACCAAACATGGCACATTTCAGAACGTCTAAGGCTGAGAATGTACTTGTTTGTAACCTCGCGTTGAAGCAAGCAGCAGGCTGTGTCTTTCACTGCATCTTTCCTGCAAATGATGTGGGCTACATTGATAACTGGCAAACATTTTGGGGAATATCTGGTCTGATCCGGAGAGACGGCATCCATCCCACTTTCTTCTTTCTAGGAATATGGCCGAATTTATTAGTCCTCCAAAACACTGACAACCCAAGGTCCAGACCAGGAAGCAGAGTCGTAGTTTAACCCACCTCTCTGCTGCTTCTGTACTGTTACCTACCCATTACCCTATAGAAACAGTGTCCTGCCCATGGCCAAAATTAAATGGATTAAAAGTTAAGCCAACAAAAGCAAATTATGGAAATCTCATAAAAATAAAAACAACTTTGACTGAACAGAAAAATAAATCTATTAAATGTGGTTTATTAAACATAAGATCTCTCTCCTCAAATACTTTGTTAGTAAATGACTTGATTTGTGATAGTCACATTGATTTGCTTTGTCTCACAGAAACTTGGTTGCAGCAGGAGGATTATGTCAGTATAAATGAGTCAACTACTTCCAGTCATTTAAATTTTCACATTCCTAGAAATACTGGGCGAGAAGGAGGAGTTGCAACCATTTTTCGTTCTGATTTACTAATTAGTCCCAGACCAATTGATAGCTACAGTTATTTTGAACATCTAACCCTTAATTTTCCTCATCCAAGTTGCAAAACATTAAGACCATTTTTGTTTGTGGTTTTGTATCCCCCACCAGGCCCTTACTCTCAATTCTTGGATCAGATCTCACATTTTTTATCTGATTTAGTATTAAATACTGATAGGGTTATTATATTACGAATCAGGACCCACTGCAGTTTGCTTATCGCTGTGGAGTTGGAGTTGAAGATGCCATCATCCACCTACTTCAACCAACCCACTGTCATCTGGACAAAGCAGGCAGGACTGTGAGGATCATGTTCTTTGATTTCTCTAGTGCATTTAACCCAATTCAGCCTGATTTGCTTTGTCAGAAACTCCTGAAGACACAGGTGGAGCCCTCAACAATCGCCTGGATCAATGACTACCTGACCAACAGACCGCAATTTGTGAGACTGAAGAATTGTGTGTCAAACCAGGTGGTCAGCAGCACAGGAGCACCACAAGGGACCGTACTCTCACCATTCCTTTTCATTCTGTACACCTCAGACTTCCATCTGCAGAAATACTCAGATGACTCTGCAATTATTGGGTGTATCAGAGATGGACAAGAAGCTGAATACAGAGAGCTGGTGGACCGCTTTGTGACATGGTGTGGAAACAATCGTCTCACCTTGAATGTGAACAAAACAAAGGAGATGATTGTAGATTTCAGAAGAAACAGGGATAAGTCAAACACTGTTTCCATCATGGGAGAAGAAGTGGAGGTGGTTGAGGAATATAAATACCTCGGAGTTCACCTTGACAACAGACTGGACTGGAGGGGCAACAGTGAAGCCGTCTACAAGAAGGGACAGAGCAGACTGTACTTCTTGAGGAAGCTTAGGTCCTTCAAGGTTTGCAGCAAGATGCTGCAGATCTTCTACAAGTCTGTTGTGGAGAGTGTAATCTCTTCAGCCGTCATCTGTTGGGGTAGCAGCAACAGAGCCAGGGATTTAAAAAGGCTAAACAACCTGATAAAGAAGGCTGGTTCTGTTCTTGGGACAACTGTGGAAAATCTGGAGATGATAATGCAAAGAAGGATTCTTCATAAAATCAAAAGAATTATGCACAACCCTGAGCATCCTCTTCATGAGACAGTCATACAACAACAGAGCGTCTTCAGTCGGAGGCTTCTTCAGTTTTGCTGCAATACAGACCGCTACAGGAAATCCTTCCTGCCCACAGCCATCATCATCTACAACAACTCTTTAAATAATTAATTATATGAGCTATACCAACACTTAATTTCCCTCTGGGATCAATAAAGTATTTTTGAATTGAATTGAATTTGAATAGTGGGGGACTTTAATATTCATGTGGATACTGAAAGTGATAGCCTAAATGCAGCCTTTAATGCTATTTTAGACTCAATTGGCTTTGCTCAAAAAGTACAGGGATCGACCCACTCGAGTAAATACACTTTGGACCTTGTACTGACATACGGTATTGAGTGTGAGGAAATAACAGTCCACCCACATTACCCGGTCCTGTCTGACCACTTCTTGATAACTTTTGAATTTACTTTAACTGACCATTTAAAATCTGAAAGAAAATTTCATTATAGTAGAGCTTTATCAGATAATGCTGTAACAATTTTTAAAGAATCTGTTCCATTCTTACTTTCCTCAGTGTCTCAGAGTAACACAGTGGATGGCAGCAATTCTATCTCTAACCCTTCAGAAATTGATGGTCTGGTTCACAGCGTTATGTCCTCATTGCGTTTGGCATTAGATAGTGTAGCCCCCTTAAAAAAGAAAGTGGCTAGCCATGAGGCTGACTCCTTGGTTTAACGCAGAGTTGCATACTTTAAAGCAGAATACTAGGAAGTTGGAGAGTAAATGCCGCTCTACACATCTAGAGGATTCCTATTTAACCTGGAATAACAGTCTACTGCAGTATAAAAAGACCCTTCGACAAGCTAGAACAGCATATTTTTCATCATTAATAGAGGCGAATAAAAACAATCCTAAGTTTCTTTTTAGTACAGTTGCCAAACGTACACAGAGTCATAGGTCTGTTGAGCCAACTATTCCCCCAGCTCTTAGCAGTGATGATTTTATGGGATTCTTCATAGATAAAATGAATTCTAGTAGAAGTAAAATCATTGGCATCCTCCCAAACATGATTACTTCTTCCACAGTAAATGAGGCAGCATCGGAAAGAACTGTAGAACCTCATTTGTGCTTAGGCTGTTTTGATTCAGTCGAGCTTTTGGAATTATCAAAAATATTAGCCTCATCTAGACCTTCAATTTGTATGTTGGACCAATCCCAACCAAATAATTTAAAGAAGTGTTCCATTTGGTTCCTGGCTCCATTTTGGATATGATGAATTTATCCTTAGTAAACAGATACGTACCACAAGAATTTAAAATTGCTGTAATAAAACCTTCACTCAAGAAACCTTTCATTGATCAAGATGACTTGGAGAATTACAGACCTATATCTAACCTTCCTTTCTTGTCCAAAGTCCTTGAGAAAATTGTTGCTAATCAAGTCTGGGAGCATCTAAACAGTAACGAGCTGTTTGAAGAGTTTCAGTCAGGTTTTAGAGCTCATCATAGCACCGAAACAGCCCTGGTGAAGGTTACTAATAATATTCTCATGGCCTCAGATAATGTACTGGTGTCTGTTCTGGTTTTGTTAGATCTCAGTGCTGCTTTTGACACAGTCGATCATAATATTCTCTTAGAAAGGCTTGAACATGTTGCAGGGATCAAAGGAACAGCACTGGGCTGGTTTATATATTATGTCTGACATATTCTAGTTTGTTCATCTAAATGATCAATCTTCTTCACTCTCAAGGGTTACTTGTGGAGTTCCACAGGGTTCTGTGCTTGGACCAATTCTTTTCACCATATATATGCTTCCAATTGGTAGAATCATTAGACAGCATGGGATAAATTTCCACAGCTATGCCGATGATACACAACTATATTTATCCATAAATCCTGATGAACCCAGTCAGTTAGGTAGATTACAGGCATGTCTGGAAGACATAAAAACATGGATGAATCTAAACTTTTTGCTTTTAAATTCTGACAAGACAGAAGTTGGTGTCTTTGGACCAGAAGTTCTAAAAAAGAAACTGATTAGTCAATCACTTCATCTGGATGACATTAAATTGGCCCCCAGTAATAACGTAAAGAACCTCAGCGTTATTTTTGACCAAGACTGGACATTTAAATCCCATATTAAACAGGTTTCTAGGATTTCTTTCTTTCACCTCCGGAATATTGCTAAAATTAGAAACATCCTGTCCAGGAGTGATGCTGAGAAACTAGTCCATGCATTTGTTACCTCAAGGCTGGACTACTGTAATTCTTTACTATCAGGTAGTCCACAAAATGCAATTAAAAGCCTTCAGTTGATCCAAAATAAGGCAGCAAGAGTTCTGATGAATATTAAAAAGAGAGATCCCATTTCTCCTGCTTTTGCTTCCCTTTATTGGATCCCTGTTAAATCCAGAATAGAATTTAAGATCCTTCTTCTTACATACAAAGCCCTTAATAATCAAACTCCATCATACATCAGAGATCTAATTGTTTCATATGTTCCCAACAGAGCACTTCGCTCTCAGACTGCAGGTTTACTTGTAGTTCCTAGGATTTCTAAAAGTAGAATGGGAGGCAGATCTTTTATTTATCAGTAGGGATGGGCATAATTAATCGACGAACGATTAATTGATCATTAAGAATTTCATAGAGGACATTTTTTTAATTGATCAATTAATGCATGTTCTGTTACGTAGTGTGAGTTTTGAAGGAATGCAATTAATTTTGCTATGTGGCAGTAATTAAACACTTTACCACACAAGGGCGATGAGTGAAAATAAAACCCACAATTTCTTGCCAGTTTCTGTGTATTTCAAAAGTAGCATTGTCATGAAGAGGTCGCAGTGTGGCGTGGGACCACTTTGATTAAAAAAACAAAACAAAAAAAGTATCGGTTCACTGCCAACACTGCGAAGCTATGTATAAGTAGGCTACTTGAACGCACTTTCAACCCTGGTTAGAAGCGGAGCATCCTGCTCTTGGTCTCAACCTAGCATCAAGTCGGTGTTAGCACAGAGGAGCCGAGATGCACAACGAGCAGAGAATCTTACTCACCGATTACTTTCTGAGGGATGCTCCGCCACCCCTGGATTGCACCCTTACAACTAGTGGAAAATGAATTAAACAAGATTCCAGAGGCTTGCCAAGTTAGCACGGCGGTTTGTGTATCACAGCGACATCTGTCCCCTCACAGCAGTTGATCTCGGCGCTGCAGGTCAGACGCGAAAGCAGCCTGGTGATTGTCAGTCTGCTCACCAGGCTGCTTTCGCTTCTGACCCCAGAGCACGTTAACATGCTCATCTTTCTCAACAAAAATCAGTAGACTGATGCTAAAGTTGTATATAAGTTATGGTTTCTTTTTTGTATTTTTTACTCTGTTAATGAGCCTAATTCATTGTTAGGTACGCTGATCTCTCTCATCCTCTTTCTCGACTCTTTTTGCCAAATGTAACACAAAACTATCAGACCTATTATTATATTTGTTTTATTAAGTTATTGTTTAACATGACTTTTTTTTTTTTTTTTTACTTTTTTGGAGAAGAAAAAAAATATGAGCGTCAGTTGTGTTAATGAGTACCATCTTTTAGCTGTCGGCTCCGCTGCTTATAGCGCATATTTTCTTTGAGCAACTACCGTGAATTAATTCCGTTTCACTGCCAGAAGAGGTGTCCCACTTGTAATGAAGATCTCAATGAGGAAACACGCTATTTTTCTATTCTCACTGCATTTTAATATAGCCTATGAACACTGAATTTTAATATAAAAATATCAATGATTAATCGAAAATCGATCGTTAATTCTCCTGATGATCGATGAAGACAGTTTAATCGAATGCCCATCCCTAGTTATCAGGCTCCTCTCCTGTGGAACCAGCTCCCAGCTTTAGTCCGTGAGGCAGACACTCTGTATACTTTTAGGCCAGGCTTAAAACTTTCCTTTTTGATAAAGCTTATAGTTTGAGTCATCCTGAGCTATCTCTGTCGTTATGCTGCTATAGGCTTAGACTGCTGGAGGACAGACTTACCAATTTTCTTCACTCTGCTACTTCTTTTTCTCCTACGACTCTCCAGTTGTATTACAGTACATTCTGTTATTTCAACTGTTAACTTTGTTTTCTCTCAGTGTTTTTCTCTCCATAGAAGATATACCTGGTCTGGTATCCTGCTTGGCTGCAATGCCCTGTTGGACGGGGGGGCATCGACTGGGATGATCCTCCCAGTAACTGAACATCCACTGTGTCCTGTTATCAACTTTTTACTTTCTGTAACATAGAAAGTTCTCTTATATCAGATCTTCTGTTCCTTCTGTGTTTCTGCTCTGTCTTCTCAAACCCCCAGACGGTCGTGGCAGATGGCCGCTCCTACTGAGCCTGGTTCTGTTGGAGGTTTCTTCCTGTTAAAGGGGAGTTTTTCCTCTCCACCATCACTACATGTTTGTTCAGTATGAGGGATTGCTGAAGGATTGCTGTGGTTGGAAAGTCTGCCCAACCTCACGCCAATGACTGATGCAATCTGCTGGGATTCCTTAAATAGGAAACTTTTTAACTGATTGGAATGTTCGCATAAATGTTTGACTTCTTGTTAAGTGCCTTGAGATGACATCTGTTGTGAATTGGCGCTATATAAATAAACTGAATTGAATTGAATTGAATCTTGTTTTGCAGTGCACATAGAACTGGAGAATTCCATTAGGGGTCAGAGTACAGAACTTAAACTGGATAGAGTGCCGGATTTGTAGGGGACAAACAAAAAAAACGTGGTGACGATAGAGTAGATCAGCAGCTGGTTAATTTTGAGATTACGACAATAAAAAGACGGTTGCTGTGTCGTAGATAGCATGTAGAACCATATTTACCGCTAGGTTTTTTTTTTTTTTGTTGCTAGTTTTACTTCTGCTTTTGCCACCATTGACCCCGTGTATCTACAGCCTATCAAACAGCGCTCTACGCTCCCCCTACAGGTTATTCGCATATTGCAGCTTGCGAACGCATCACGTTAATTTCAGAGGACGCGCAGAAACAACGCTTCAAACAAACGTGAGGCAGCCATGATTCACACGCTACAAGTGATTGAAAGCAATTATACCATGGTCCGGGGAAATACTCGATTCTGATTGGCTGGATGGTGTAGGTTAAAAAGTGATTATGTACACCTAGGAAAGGCGTCCCGTCAAATTGCCTGATGACAGTTCTAAGTCATTGCGCTGGCTCAAACGCTAGATGGTAACCATGGCTATGGAGACTCAACGTTATATTACAGTTGACTCATCGGAACAGCAAGACAGACAAAACATGAGTGATTTTATAATTTCTTTTAACACGTGAGTGAATGGTTGACAATATTTGCTGTAATAAAAACGATTTAGGAAACTTTAGGAATCTGTGAGCTTTAACTTTTTGAAACAAAGTTTCGCATCATCCTCTGGACACACACAAGTGGTAAGTAGTGCACTGGCCCTCTGAAATGATACTTTGATCAACTGCTGCGGTCAGGTCGCTGTGGCCACGTTGCTATTGATATTAAATAGTGCGCTCGACTTATAAAAATAAAAACCCTCACGATTTTAACTCTAAACACATTAAAGTATTATTAATTATTTAAATACTTCTTTCTTTCGTAAGTGACTATGGTATAAGCGGGATAATGCCCGACAAGGTGTCCATTATCAGAAATTAATGGACTTCACAGAAGCAACTTTCACGCCTCCGCGTCGTCCATTAATTTCTGATAATGGACACCTCGTCGGGCATTATCCCTCACGTATATTTAAGCTGTAATGTTTTTATTGAGTGTGGTATTTGTGTTGACATGTATTGATTATGCCTTTACTGTCTTTGACTGCTGCTGTGCACCAAATATCCCCAGGTGGGACAATAAAGAACTGAAATGAACCTTCTGGTAGATACAATCTATTGCTGTCTGATAACTACATTTCCTCAATTTGGGCTATGAGTATCCAGAACCTTGTTTTGGCAGACACTTTATGTCAAAATAAAATAATTTTACAACCAGCTACAGACCCGATCTTTTATACATTAGTATGTCAGCCCAACAGGGCTGGCCCAAGGTTGCATGGGGCCTTAACCAGAATTTGATTCGCAACAAAAGCTGAAACTAAGCAAGCACGTGTAGACAGTGGAAAGAAACGACTCCTGTTTACATTCATTCAGTGAATGTGGAATATACTACAGGTATAAGGTGATGTATGAGGGATACATAGAATATGTGTGATTCCAGCTTTAAACAGTATTTGACGATTTTTTACTTTTTGATATTTTGCATTTGCAGACGCATGTCAGCATATAGAAAATGGTAAATATTTTTTATGATGTAAAGCAGGGGTCCCCAACCCCCGGGCCGCAAACCTTTACCGGGCCGTGGGCCACACAGAAAGAATAAATAACTTCCAGTATTTCCGTTTTATTAATTATATGAGTGTGACGTGTGACCGCTGTTGTACTTTGAAAAATGAGCGGATATCCCCATTACATAGCTCAGTATTGGTCACGTGATAGTTAACGCTAAACTTAATCCCACAAGCTAGCAAGATGGATAGAAAACAAATGTCTCGATCGTTTCTTTGGAAAGGGGAAAAGGCCCAAGGCTCTCACTGATTCAGCGTTGTGGTGAGTTAGATTTTTCATCCACTTTGTATTTGTTTTTGTGGTAAATCTTGAATTATTAAAGGTATGTTTAAATGTTACCATGGCGACCATAGAGCGTTAGGGGGCTGAGTGTTACTCGTGCTATTTTTTCTTTTCGATGTTAGGAGGGCGATATTAATAAAGCTGCAAATATACATTGGAAATACGTCTATTGTTATAATTTTAAAAATACGTTCGATACCGTTATCATTTATCCGCCACACCTTAAAGGCTGGTGCGTGAAAATATTGTCTAATATTAAACAGGTCTGTGGCGAAAAAAAGGTTGGGGACCACTGACGTAAAGGATTAAATTATAGCACATAACCAGAACCTGGACTACTTAATCTTTTATGGTAAATATTTATAACAGTAAACTATTGAAATAAAATGAAAAAAACAATTCACACTACACTACTTCGGTTTTAATGCACTGTAATCCTGATCATAAAAATTAGGATCGGTAGATTAGAACTCAAAGAATACGAAAAATTGGCTTTAACCTGTAAAACGCTGATCAGTGCATCTCTAGTCAAAACGCTTTAGAACAGACCTTTTTTTTCATTTTTGTATTTGCTTATGTAACAGGCTTGATATTGAATATGATTCCACTTGTGATGACTTTTTATGTCTTTTCTGGGTGGTGGGCTGTGATAAGTGTCATGGTCTTTGGATTTTGTGTGGCAAGTTTGAGTTTTTCCTTCCACTTGGTTTTTTCCCCCTTTTTACCCCAAGGTGCCCTCTTGTTTTGTTCCTCCTGTTTGTGTCTCAAGTTAGTAGTTTTTCTTCTTCAGTTTAATCATATTTTTTGTATTCTGGCACTTCCTGGGTTCTGTAGATGTTTTTCACCTCTGTCTATGTCCACCTTCCCATTTGTGTTTCCTTTATCTCTTTATTTCATTCCTCCTTCTGTTCTCCAGTGTTTTCTTAAGTTTCCCTTAGAGTTCTCCTTAGTCTTCTCTTTAGATAGTTTCTTAAGAATTTTCTAGTTTCTTAGTCTACTGTCTCCCAGCCATTTTACCTCCTATCCCAGTTGATTACTTCCACCTGCTCTCTCCCTCTCACCTGCATCTGCTCTCACTAATTGGTCATTGGTCTTCTCAGTCACTTCCTCATTTCCTCCCCAGTTTATATTCACCTCTCCTTCAGTCACTACTCGCTGGTTCGTCGTCTCTCTTCCCCTGCCGTTACCTCTCCTCATTGTTGTCCGTTCTAGTTCCTGTTTTTCCCTGTTGCTGCTTGTACCCTCCTGAGTTCTGTAAGTGTCCGTTCCTTGTATTATTTTATTCTATTAAATCATTTTTTGTGCTTTACTCTGCTGCATTTGGGTCCTCCTTAAAAACCCGTTTTAAAACATGACAATAAGTGCAATGAACCATTCTGTGAAAGAAGGGTAGGAGGTGGGTTCACTTATCTTTGCACCAGAGGTCGCACTAGACATTTTTGTTGTCTGTCATTGTGAGCAACGGGGTCAAAAAAAGCCGATCATAACCCATTTTTACTCGTCAATTTTTACAATTAAAAAAAATAAAATCAAAACCTATTCAGTAGCATTTCTTTATTTAATTCATTTTAAATCATCTCAAAATTTCCTCCTGCATAATCAAAAAGTGGGATTGCTGCAGAGGTTATCGTCATGAGGTTTTGAATTTTTTTAGATTTGGGTCTAAAGTTGTTCTGACGGCTGAATCTGAGCTACGCTGCTACACTGGAGACTGGAATTAAGCCCCACTTCAGCCGAAGTTTAGACATTTAGGGACAATTTCTCCAATTGAGGTGATCAGAAGTCGGAAAGACTGAACGAGACATTTTCTGACTTGCAAGCTATCGCTTCTGCAGGAGGAAATCTCGCAGCATGCACCGGTGGTTGGCACAAGTCCAAGCTCTTGGGAGCAACGCGCTCCAAAGCCTCAGTAACTCTTCAATACGCTGTCATAGCGAGATGCCTTGAGTACATGTCCAGGTCTGAAATGATGCTCAGATGCTTTCATTGGAATCTCTTTTTGATTTATTGATTTATTTAGTTAGTTGTAGTCTGTGCGTAAAGTTGAAAATATCTATGCATTTGCACCAAGTGGTGTAAAAATACGGTCAAATATGGAAAACATTTTCTATATATTTATTTTCTATAATCAACATTTTTATGGTAAAAATCCCTGAATTTATATAACACATTTACAAATTACCCGCGGAGTGAGGCAGGGTGAAGTTCGAGGTGAGGCCATGCTGTGTTGTGCCTCACCTTTGGTGGCGGTGTGTCACTCGTGAGTGAAGCAGGCAGTTGGTTCATGCTCATTTCTGTCTCTCTTTGTATCGCCAATATACATGTTTGATTACACATGTACAAAACATGCTGATGTTCTACTGCCTGTCTAATATATTTAACAAATGTTTAGTCTTTCTGATTGGCCTTAAATGCACACTCAAAATACGGAGGGTAAGGGAAGAAAATACTGTGCCTCACTGATAGGGGGCAATGCAGAGTCCAATATCCAGAATGGGAAAAATGATGCCCTTCTACGCATTGAAAAGACTGTAAACAGTCGGAAAAATACAAAAAATACAAATCAGAAAAGAAGCAATCCAGGACAACGCTCCTCCTCATTGATCATCTCCAGTGAAATGGGTAGATTTAAAAAAAATAAAAGTCAAACAAAGATGATTTTTACATGAGTGTGATGGAGATATTTGTGGAGCAGGATAGGTGCATGAACTTCATATTCAAACAAAGGTAAAATCATACATGCTTAAAATGAATGGATTGTTTGTTTTTACAGAATATTAAATATATTATCATTAGTATTATATTTTGTTCTTGCCATAATATTGATAAATAGCATGGAGCTGATTAAAGCATAATTAAAAGTTCTTAAAACAACAAGATATTCAAATTAAGGTAAAAACTGAAATAGAAGCTTTTAATTTGGGTTTATATCTTTGATTCCAGAAGCGTTAGTGAGTGCTCCACCTGATGAACGTCACCGCACGTTACTGGAGGGAATGATGCTGGTTCTAGATCAGTTTTATATCTGCATAAAGTCAAGAAACAAAACAGGATATCTTCTGTCCTAGAAAACCCACTATAACTCTTACCCTCACACACACACAACAACACACACAGCCTAGGTCGACATTAACAGATGTTAGACTACCTTGTATTCACCTCCTTGACACTTTAAGGTTAACCATAACTAACACTTGCCAAACCCAGTCCCTCTCACTAACCCTACAAAATAACGTACCTTCAAATCTTCAATGATTTACATTTTGAAAAGTTGCTTCTGACCCCCAAAAAATGGAGATAAGTCTCCATAACATGGCTTTAACTGATTTAGGTCCCCACAACATGAGTAACACTCACCCACATAGACACACACGGTCACCCATGCAGGAGTAAATCATGGCTCTGGCGTCGCAGGCTGTCTGCATCCAAATGATGGTCAGATTATAAACAGCATCATGTTTCTTTGAGACAGATCAGCGGCGACACAGCAGCTGCGACCATGGTGTAACGTTAGGGCAGGACACTTGAAAGAAGTGTCCTGCTGCAGGCTTTAGAGTTCTCACCGTCAGAAGTCTTTCTAGAAAACCTGTGCAACCTGTTATAGATTTGGAGGAAGATGTTATTAGCAGTGCAAACAACTTATTTTGCATATCAGTGAGTGGGATAAGTGTTCCATTAATAGGCAGCCGATGCGTTGCCTAAATGCTCATAGCATTATTTATGAGAACAGAAAAGGGCACAAGCGTTGAGAGTACAACTAACTTCTCTACCACTTACAGCTACAAAATATATGAAACGATATTTCTAATAAGAGACCTATTCTTTTCAATGTGCTGTTCCAAATCTGTTTCTAATTGCACAGGCCAAAGCATTTGGTAGGTCCACTCTCTGAAAGTTATTTTTTATTTTCTTATTTTGCCGTGGTTTATCCACGGTCTACAATTTAGACATTGGTGAGCCGCTCTGGAGACTTGCGTGTATATAATTACTGACTGTAATAGCAGAGGGGTTTGCAAATACACAAGTACGAGCTTAAAGCCAAAGAAATCTGTTAAGTGCAACCGCAAACCATCAAGATCCATTTATCTGTTGAGACCTGCCTGCTTAGGTCTGGAGTAAAAAGCTTATTTTCGAGTATCGGACCTTTCAGTAACTACGTAGGAGGAAACATTATTTCAGCGCCTTGCAGACACCACGACCAAATACCTGAGGCTTTCATTCAGAGATGGGTTTTTTTTTTTTTTTTTTAAACAATAGGAATTTTTATATCTATGACTGCAACTAATCACACAATGCACATTCGGGTATATCTAGCATTAGAGATGGTATAAACTAGGGGTTAACGGTACATGTTTTCAGTATGCAAATGTACAGAACGAATACAACTGGTTTCTACCTGAACACATCCAGAATGTTCAGAGCGCAGTGCAACTTTAAAAAGTGCCACCTAAACAAAATAGAAAGCAATACCAGCTAGGGGCGGGCAATATAAAAGGTATAAGGTAGAAATGATATAAATGTATCCAACGATAGAGATTTTGATCAAACCTGCCTACCGCGATTGCTCATTTTGATGTTGTCATCAATGAGGATAAATACTGGTGTTCAGTGTTCGTCTTTACACTACATATTGCAAGTTTAAAATGTGTTGTTTTCCAGTAAATGGAAAAAAACCTGTTGAAATTGAAGCTTTTTTAATTCAAATATGTGCGAGTTTATTTTTCTGCGATATTAAATTTATAAATAAGTAACCAGGGAAGCGGAAAATTTTGAACTTTGTGTGTTTTTAAATAACATTTAGCTTTTAATTTATTTAAAATATTTTCATCTTTATGTTGAGGTAATTTTTGTGTAGCATTTTTAAAAAAAAGATTTGAATATTTTTTAAATGCATTTTGCACAATACATGTTCTTTAAATGGCATTCTAATCTTATTGAAGTTGTTCTTCTGCTACAATGTTTCGAAAAATCAGAATGTTCATAAACTGTAATTTTGACATATAGATAAAAGAAAAATATTGCAATAGATATCGTTAATGCACATGCTTTCGATCAAATCGCAATATAGATTTGAGGTCAGATGGCCCAGCCCTACTCCTAGCTATCACTAATCTCTGCTGTTTGGGAATATTCATGGTTTCTCATGCAGCTACAGCTACAGGTAGTTTTATGAGGTGGTGTGGAAATCGGACCAACCCACAGGCCACAGTGGTTGGTTGTGTTTTTTATGAACAGGGCAACAGCATTTAATTTTGACAGATGTTATAAAGAGGCAGCAATGTGCCAAGTTGTGTAATGTGCCCCATTCACCCATTGCTCAATTCTCATAGCACAACACTGATATTCTAATGAAAAAGCAAGGTAGCAGTAGCCTGCTTTTCATGCAGACCCCTCCATTTGCAAAGATCCTCTGTGGAAGACAGATGCTCACTTATATGTGCAGCAGTAGTCCTTAAAACTGCTGTCACTGTGTGTCCTGTGTTTTCTTTTATGCTGCTGTTGTGAAAACCATATTTTAAGGTAGGGATGTGTATTGGTAAAAATCTGTCAATACGATATGTATCACGATACAGGGGAGACGATACGCTATATCGCGATACAATGAGTAAGACGATATATTGTGATTTTAAAACTTAATTTAACTGTCGAAAAACTGTCCCATCATTTTAAACACTCGAACCTGTTTCATACTTTAACACATCCAGTTTTATTACTAGATCTAGTTGATCCACTGGAACGAAGAAGGTGAAAACAGCCACAAACTACCAGTTATAGTGTGTCGGTATTTTCTTACATCCCTATTTTAAGGTATGCGTGTTGCTTTTGATGCACTCCTGTTCTAAATACTGCATGTGTTCAAAGAGTGTGGGATTTACAGTCTTCTGCTTTGTGACAATAATAAAGGCATTATGCTGGCATTATGCTGGCATTGGGGGGGGGGGATGCACCTTCTGTTGGCTTTCATGCTGTGTCACGATAAAAGCGAATATTAGACGGGTTTCCACTATCGGAACTTCAGGATAATTTAACCCGATCTTTTTCTGACGTGGTAATTTGTTGGCCTGCTTTGTTGGCCCACTCCTCTCAGCCCTTTACTCGATCGGGCATTTCTGAGTACATACCCCCATACAGGTACACCATTGGTTCCTGAAATGGCCCCGAAACGGCCCTGCTGGCTCGGCCAGATGAAGAGGAGACGCGAAGGTCCGGTAAAATTACTCTGAAGTTCCGATAGTGGAAACCCGCCTATTAGCTGAATAATTAGTCAGGCGGTCTGCTCAGGCAGCCAACCTGAACTAGGTTCCTCAGCAGACATGCCAACTATCGCATTAATAGAGCGCTCTGTTTAGAAGGCTGACTTTTGCAACCCAAATTATTTCCAGGTAGCTATAACTATCATTGCCCCTAGAACATGAGTGGTGAGCCTTTCTTCAGCCAGCTAGCTGGCTGTTCATAGCCAAAGGTAGGAGAGGAATGGTAGTGTACAACTGATCGCTTAAACACTTTTTCAGACCTTTACTTAAAAAAATCTTACAAATGCTAGGATGTAAAATTTTAAACCTTGGGCCATGCCAAAGAGAGAGAGAAACAATATACCATGATATAATAAAAAAATATATATTTACTTTATGTATAAATGGACCAATCAAGTTCTTACTGACCTTTACAGATTTCTGAATTTCTTTGAGATTGGAGCTGTCTATTACAATTTTGCCTGATTCTGATTGTCTGATTATTTAATGTCCAAACTCATTTGGGGAAACAGCTTTTAATTCAGCAATAAACGTAACGAACATTGCCCTTAAAGTAAAACAAGCTGTTGCAGGTCCTATAAAGACATGATCAATGTGATTCAGATGTAAAAATGAAGAGATTACAAGATTATCTCCATATGTGCATCACAGCATAAATGAGGATAAGCCTCAAGAACATGAACATGCTCCTTATTGATGCGTTCGCAAAATCAACGGTAACAATGGTCAGAATCAAGGAAAAGTGGGAAACTGAAAAACATACTTTTAACCATCAATACTTTTAGAATTAAATAAATAAGCTTAGTTTACTTAAAACACATTTCTCTTTAAATGCAATATTTAAAATCTTTAAATTTATGATAGTTTTTTAGCAAATCTTTAACAATTACTTAAAAAATTGGGGTGATTATTATTAACACAAGAGTAGACGGCAAGCATTTATTGGAGATAAAGCCTTTAAGGACCCTGACCCTGAGTAGTCACTCTGGCAATGAGAGACACTTACAGCATGTCAGCAGATTAAGCTTCTTAGAAAATCTATTTTAAGACCTAAAAGACTTTAAAGTCATCACACAGACATGTTCTAATCCCTTCACATACAAAAAGCCTGTCAGCTTTTAAAAACAAATCTACAAGCATTAATGAACACATTTTCTGCAGTGATGACCCCGTGTATGGAAACACGCAGAGATTCAGGAACTTGACTGCTGGAATGAAACTACAGAGCAAACTAACAACATTTGTAACATCTAACTGCTAAGATGTGGGAACAAATCTCAGTTTAACAGAAAAAACGTCCCAAGAGATCTAACATAAATCCCAGTCGGGACATCCAGTTAGAAACCTGAAGACGGATAGGGACAAATCCTAAAAAAGGCAGGATGGAGAACTGCTGCATTCTTTATTCACTGAACTGGAGCCAAGTTATGTTAGTGGCACATTTTTGTGGTAGAATAAGGAGAGCGAAGGGGTTGCTGTGGAAAAGAAAGGAACCCAGGGGAATGAGAAGAGGTCTCGCTTAGACGAATTTATTTAATCTAAAAAACTACATTTATTTTCAACAACAGTAGAGATGTAGAGAAACTGCCTGGTGACCAAAACTGGTCAATCTGTTCAGCTCTAACCAGTGAACAGTGAATGCACCACAGCTGAACACTTCCAGGTTTAGGAACAACACTGTGGTGTACAAAGAAGACTTAAAGTTAGCAGTTTTCAGTAGCGGTGAGATGTTTAAAAAGCAACCAGAAGCACAGAGCTATTAAAAAGGAACGGTCCTCTTTCCCCATGTTGGACTACAGCTGTGATTACTGGACCAAAACACAGGACTCCAGCCGTAAGAACTAATCCCACAATGCATTTCAGTTTCAACAGTAAAGAAGGGTTTCATGGGACATCATCACCCCTATATAAGCATCGGCTTCGCCCCCTCTTGTTCTCTTTTGCCCGTGAGTCTGCTGGGATTTCATCGGGAGAGAAATCGCCGCTTTGGGCTTCCATCCTAGCTGGCGAAAAGAGTTTCTGGAAGAAACTCACTGGATCCGAAAGACTTTTACAGCCTGCTGATCAATCAGGTAAACTGTATCCGGCCGATGCAATAAGTCCTGAACCTGACTTGTTCGAACCCTGCAGAAAGAATATTTGAATTACAGGCTCCACCAGAGAGGGAGAGAGACCCTCCCTGACATGCTGCTGCATGCTGTACGAGCCGAGAGCTGCTCACCTGGAGCCGCTGAGCTGAAGACTGCCCGTGAAAAGGACCGCTCCGTGGGAGAAGATTACTGAGATGAGCCGAACCGAACCGAGCTGGATGAACCGCAGGACCCGAGTTCTGGCTAAAGGTGGCTAGCTAGCCCACGCCCCGAAGCCTCACTGCTAGCCCTGACCACATGCAGTTACTGCTAACTGACCAGCAATAACAGCAGGTTTATCTGACTTAACGCTGGTCTTTCCAGACAATGGAGCCACCCTTCGATGGAGATCTAAGGGTCGTTCAAGTAAGGTTGTGTCTGAGAAGAGATAAATTAGCTTAGGATAAACAAATAAAAGGTTTGTTTTGATTGTCTATTTTATTGTGTTTTGCTGCATTTGTAAGAATTCATTCTTCAATTGTTTGGGAATAAACAGAATTGATCCATAAAATAAAATCAGTTCTCCAAAGGTTATTGATTTTTAACTCAGCAAATCATTAAATTAAACATTACTTCCTCCAAATAATGTCTTAACTTCTGCTTGCATTGTGAATTGGTTGTTTGAATACAAACCAAAAGGTGCTAATTAGTCTTAAACTAATCAAAATTTGTTTAAAACTAACTTAGCTTCACTTCGAAAACCCTACAAGCCTTGGTCTTTAAGCATAAATATTCATACTGAACTGTGACATCACGGTCGATTTATTGGTTATTGTTTCTACTTCTTTGCATATTTGTCCATTTTACTGTTTTACTTTTGGTAGTTATTTTTATTATTCATTCTTCTTTAACTTAGTAGTTTAGTTGTGTGTTACTAGCTTAGTGAGTTGATTAAAGCATTTTGACTTGAAAGTTAAACTCTTTTTGATAATAAACTCTTGTATTTTGGAACGTTTGTTATTATTCCACATGCATTGCTGTTCAAAGAACACCAAGAACTTATTCCTTCTTCTACTGTTAAATTACCTCAGGCTTTAAAGATGTCCACCACTTCCTCATAAGAAAAAACGCTTTCAAATGCTGGCTTCAGCACTCAGTCACTGGACTCCGCTCCAGTGTTTTGGGTACCGTCCATACTCAGTAGCTCGTTAGCTGTAGCTTCAGCAGCTGTCCTGAATTAGAATCAGCTTTATTGGCCCAGATTTTACACACAACCGAAACCAAAGAACCAAAGGTCTGAGTTATTAATATAATAAAGTGTTACTCTAAAACCTCTAAAATAAAAAAGATCAAGATAAGACTGCAATTTAAATTTATAACAATTAAAATATTTTGTAATCAATAACATGATGGTCAATGCCATTAGTCTTTCCTTTATGCTTGGCAAAATTTAGCCTACTGATGTTACTCAGATCTCTTTTAGTGATTTCTTTTTTATTTTTACAAGCTTTCAGTTATAGTAAAAAAGGTGTCAGAAGTAAGGGTTGATTTAAATTTTGTTTTTGTGTCATCCTTATTAAACTTTCTTCATTAAAGAACGGCATAAAATGGCAAGAGATGCACCTAAAATATATTTTCTGCCTTTTTTGATAGTCTTTTGTTTAGCTTTGATAGTATCAATAATTATAGATATTGATCAATATGACCTTTTTTTTGTCGATATGCTTTTTTTAAATATATCGTTCAGCCCGACATGTTAGTATACTGTACCACACTTCTACAGAGCAACATGAACGTTTAAAGATATACATTTGTGTTGAATGCATTTTTTCCAAACCATTTTTTTTTCTAGATTTTGTTTAATACCATTGGTTAATCTTGGTGTTACTAAAATATTTTAAACAGAAAAACAAAATTATGCTCATTTTATTTGAGATTGCAACATCAATATTTAATCAGGATTATTTTTATGCACAATAATAGAGATGCAAAATTTGAGTGTTAGAGAAACAGAATTTAAAAATTTAGATACATTTTTTGTTTATTTTAGAGATTTTCTACTAAAGTTTACTACGTGGATGTTTGGCTTCAGAAGGCTCAATAACTGTCTCTATTACATGACGTTCTAAACTATTGGTCTGGATTTAAATATTAAGCTGCTTCACACTTGGAATAAGTATGAAATAAGTTAAGAATTCAGTCAAATCAAAGAAAAATCTGGAATTGGTTTAATGCGCCAACAGAGGCAAACATATCAAAAGAGTTTATCCAAAACATTGTTAAATGCTCTCCGTCACACAAGCATAAAGCTGCTTGTTGTGAGATGCAGGAGGTTTTCACAAGGAATGCTTTATGAGCGCGGTGTAACTGTTCAACCAGCAGATTACTGCCACTAGTTGAACAACAGCTAAGTCCCAGTTATCGGACTTGTTTGTTCAACCTTGCCACTCATTAGCAGACCCCCCTCTGGCTCTGTGAATGGACACGGGGGGTCAAAATGCTGACCCTGCTTGCCCACTCACTGCCCATGTTGCAAATAACAGAGGGCCGTGTGTTCTGCATATTGCATCACAACTGCACTAACGAGCAGAGCCATCAGCCTGAGCGCACTAATGTCATTATGTAACACAATTCCTCTTGCTCCTGGTCAGGGCAGCGGGGAGGAAGAATGAATAGGATGTGACAATTTGAGGGTTTATTATGTTACCATTCCAATATAGAACCCAGAATGTGGTTAGCTTATGTGATTCTGATCTCAATGAGATCAAGACAAAAGAAAGAGAGAAAAGGAAAAGATTCAAATTTGAAATTAAAAATCCCAGTGAAAATGGGGAAACAGTGCACAGTGAGGGCAGACAGACTGTAGAATAACACAAAGGGATTGAAATATACACAGCCTCAAGCTCTTTAAGACAACAAACTGAAACAGTCAGTCATAAGGAGGCAGCATCTCATTCAAAAACATAGAAATGCAACACAGAGGTGAACACCTAAACTATTTTAAAGATAAACTCAAATGTTTTATGTTGACATGAATTGGCTGAGATGCTGGTTTAACTTCAGCTTGTTTTCTAATCATTACAAGAAGAAAAATGTATTTCAGCTTTAGGGATGGTGTTAAAGTTCTATGTGGCTGACAGCTGAGAACAAACACCTACACGTTATATTTTATTCTCACACATTTCTAAGCACTGGTTCAGTATAGACAACAAATCAGGTCTAAATAAAGTGCTTCAAGGATTATAGAGCTGTACACCTTTTTACAGTTGTGCTCTTTAATGTGTAACAAGTAGAACGTGATAATTAATTAATCAGGCTAGCCAGTCTGCAGCTAGCTGCCCAGCTAACAGACTTGCTAACTGCTGTTACCTTAAAGTAAAGAGAGTTATGGCGATGGTTTTCACACCATGACTGATCAGAAATATTTCTAAAAAGACAAATTTACCTTTCATGAAAGCAAGGTAAGCAAGGTAAAAGCAGAAACAGGTGGGGGAGGGGTGCTCCATACAGCCAGAGAAAACTCTCATCACTCTGGCACTTTATTCTAAAAGGACTGAACTCATATAGCGCTTTTCTGGTCATACTGACCACTCAGCGCTTTACACTGGAGCCACATTCACCCATCCGCACACATTCATATACCGATTAGCAGATCGGTTAGCAACTTGGGGTTAAGTGCCTTGCCCAGGGGCACATGGATATGTGACAGGAGGAAGCTGGAATCAAACCTACAACCCTCTCATTACAAGCTAACTACTCTACCCAGCGAGCCACAGTTATCCCTTATGATGCATCTTATAAAAACAAAGTTGTACAATAAAAGCGCTACGACTAACACCTTCAGAAAACAGAGCTGCTGAGTGTGAATGAGTGTTGTGTGTTTGTTAAGACAAATTAGCAGCTCATCACATCCATGTTCCAGTATGGATCCAGCATTTCAGTTTCTTGAGGAAGTAGTTATCAGCTGTGGCTCAGATTCTGTTCCCCAAACATAGTCTGGGTTGCCCAGGTTTCGTTGTTAAGTGGTGAGGATGAAGATAAGAGGAACTCGATTAGCAGAGCTGCTATATTTACACAGGACCCTTCAACCTCGAGGGTGGCCAAAAACCTTTCTAAAACAATCTCCTATTCACTAGTCCTCATGTAACGTAATAACTCAATCGCTTTGCAAAAAGATTCCCCCACAAATGTCCCACTACATAAGCTCAACAGAAATCCTTGTCCTCTGTATAAAGGTGTTTTCACCTTTAAATCCTCTTTAAACAAATAGCCCCCATCAGTGAGGAATGAGGAAGAGTGAAAGAAGAAAAGAACTTTCAGGTTTTCAGCTGCAGTGAGGTTCGACTTTCTTTCTATACAGCCTGTTTCAAGCATTACATGGACAGTTTTTTTTTTTTTAAATGTATTATTTTATCTTTATACCAGTATAGTTGATCTAGCAGAATCTGTGATAGAAGCTGGGAAATCAACAGATCTCTACCTCACTTTTCTCAGAAAGCAGAGTGGAGGTGACAGCGACGTTTAAAGAACAGCAAGTGTTTGTCACTCTGAGACACTCAGGTAAGTTCCTGGTCTGAACCCGGGCTGAGAACCACCCCTCACTGTGCTCCGGAGGGGTCAAGGTGGCATTCCACAACACCTCTGAGACTGGCCTAATGGAGGGATTGGTGCATGGCTTTTGTTGAATGAGAAATAAGAGAGCATGAAAAAGAGAAGGGTGTAAAAGGAGACAGAAGTATGTCAGCTATGAGCAGGTAGGAGGTTAAAGGAAAGATCTGGAAAGTTTAGGGTTTGAGTTTTAGGTTTCCTTTTTACCAACTCAGTGTTTGTATTAATTTTGTACAGACATACACAACCAGTATACAATATTTACTGAAATACAGTAAATACTCGGTCCAGACCTGCTTTTGCACAGACACATTAGACCCTTAATGCTGTCGCCCTTCTTTGTCTTGTTTTATTTCTTGTGCAAACCTAATCTTGTCGCCCTCGACTGACGCGAGGATTGCATGACAAAAAATCCATTCTTATTCCTAAATTCATTCGCCAAATTGTGTCGGGTCATTCATCAAACCTCGGATTGTTTGCAGCTTTCTGAAGGGAAGTTATTCGCTGATGCTATTCCCGAGGTGGCTGTGGACGGAAGCACTATTTTTATATAGCACTGTTTTTCCTCGTCAGCTGTCAGAAATAACAAAAACTCTAAAGCACGGTCTGTAATTGTGGCCTTGAAAGGAGGAGATAAATACAATTCCCTTTTGGTATATAGGTTGTAAAATCTATTCAGATCTGTTAATTTGTATTATATATATATATATATATATATATATATATATATATATATATATATATTCAATTGATAGACTTGTGGTGCGATAGAAAAAAGAAGGGTCAATAAAAGTTTAATAAAAAGTTTCTCTTCCTTTAACATTATAGCCTTTTGGGTAGCTTAATACCACAGTCTTTATTTCCTCCAAACCACTCACAAACACAGACCCAGACAGCTCTGTTACCAAGCCCTTTGCTATTCTCATACCACAGATGAGAGCAATTGACTTGAACTGCAAAAGATGCCGCAGCAAGGAGCAGCAGAGGAAATTCTCCCGAAAAAAGGTTTCAGTACTTCACCAGCATTCTGTGTTGACGCACATCAACACTAAATGTAACAATACTACAGTCAGCAAAGCTTTCATGGTGGGACCCCCTCTGGCCCGCTGCGAACCAGTGCTGATGTCACAGTTGTGCAGAAAAAGGCACAACACACCCAGGCTGCGGTGCTACTCCGCCTCCCGGTTGGTTACCAGGTGGTTTTTAAAATGTCCACCTGCTACTCCACCCTGTCCTTAGTAGTGAAAACACTGAGAAATATAAACGGGGGTGAAAAGACCTGCTGGCTTCAGCACTCAGTCACTGGATTGGGCTCCAGTGTTTTGGGCTCCATCTACATTCAGTCATCGGTGAGTAGCTTGTTATGGTAAAAAATGTGTTTAAATGAACGGCTGAATTGAATATATATATATATATATATATATATATATATATATATATATATATATATATATATATATATATATATATATATATAGGTAAAAATGTGGCGATACGATATGTATCACAATACAGGAGCGACGAAATGCTATATTGTGATTTTTAAAACTAATTTTTAACTGTAAAAAAACTGTCCCAGCATTCTTAACACTCCAACCTGTTTCATACTTTAACACATCCAGTTTCATTACTAGATCTAGTTGATCCAATGGAACCAAGAAGGTGAACTACCAGTTATACTTTAAATTTTACTAAGAAAATGACTGTCATCATTAATTGTTCGATTCAAATTAGGGATGGGCATTCAATTAAACTGTCTTCATCGATCATCGGGAGAATTAACGATCGATTTTTGATTAATCATTGATATTTTTATATTAAAATTCAGTGTTCATAGGCTATATTAAAATGCAGTGAGAATAGAAAAATAGCGTGTTTCCTCATTGAGATCTTCATTACAAGTGGGACACCTCTTGTGGCAGTTAACGAAATTAATTCAAGGTAGTTGCACAAAGAAATATAAGCAGCGGAGCCGACAGCTAAAACACGGTACTCATTAACGCAACTGACTCATATTTTTTTTCTTCTCCAAAAAAGTTTAAAAAAAAGTAAAAAAGTCATGTTAAACAATAACTTAATAACAAATATATATAATAATTATAGGTCTGATAGTTTTGCGTTACATTTGGCAAAACCTAGCAAAAAAGACAGAGTCGAGAAAGAAACAATAAATTAGGCTCATTAACAGTGTTTAGAAAGATGAGCATGTTAACATGCTCTGGGGTCAGAAGCCAAAGCAGCCTGGTGAGCAGACTGACGATCACCAGGCTGTTTTCACGTCACGTTTTCATGAGGTGTCCCACCTGCTGTGAGGGAACAGATGTCGCTGTGATACACAAACCTCCGTGCTGACTTGTCAAGCCTCTGGAATCTTGTTTAATTCATTTTCCACCAGTCTGTAGGGGTGCAATCCAGGGGTGGCAGAGCCTCCCTCAGAAAGTAATCGGTGAGTAAGTTTCTCTGCTCGTTGTGCATCTGGTCTCCTCCGTGCTAACACCGACATGATGCTAGGTTGAGACCAAGAGCAGGACCCTCCGCTTCTAACCAGGATTGGAAGTGCGTTCAAGTACTTATACACAGCTTTGCAGTGTTGGCAGTGAACAGACTTTTTTGTTAGTTTGTTTTTTTAGTGAAAGTGGTCCCCCGCCACACTTTTGAAATGCACAGAAACTGACAAGAAACTGAGTCGGCCTGTGGGTTTTATTTTCAGTCATCGCCTTCATGTGGTAAAGTGTTTAATTACTGCCACATAGCAAAATAATTTCATTCCTTCAAAACTCACTGTACGTAACAGAACATGCGTTAATTGATCGATAAAAAAAAAATGTCATCGATGTAATTCTTAATGATCAATTAATCGATCTACGATTAATTATGCCCATCCCTAATTCAAATCCTAAAAAATTTTGGTTTTTTTAATCGATATTTTGCTTTTGAATATTGATACAATATAAGGAAATAAAATATTGCAATATATCAGTGTATCAATATTTTGTTACATCCCTACTGAGCCATTACTGATATGAATTAGGGGAGTATAAAAAGTGTAGAACATTTGGTTTTCTGGAAAGAAATACACATCTTCAGTATCAGCAGAGCCCAGGTGCAAAAATCGATCAAGCAAAGAAAACATAAGTCTTACCGTCATAAAACCGGAACGCTGGAAACTGCAACACGTTGTTTAAAGATGCCTGCTGAGATCTAACTCCTTCCTTGGTTGTTTTTCCTTCTTTCCCCCCCTCTTCTCAGGATAAGGGTCTCCTTCTCGTGTCCGTCTCTATCCCCTGACCTTACCCTGTTTAATGCCTGGGAAGCACAGAGAAAGAGAGAGAGAGAGTGTGACGGGGAGAAAGAGTTCCCCATTCGGGCGGAGCAGTGATCAGATACGGCTATTTTCAGACTTAGGCATGCTACTCACCCCCCACCTATCCCCTCAGCGTATACAGATGCGGGCGGGGGGGGGGGTCTAAGTGACAGGCCTGACTATCTCTATTATATCTATCTCTGCATATCTCCCCTGTATGCATGTTTTCATATGAATGACGGTTTAGCATGCAGTCCAAACACTCAGACACATAAATGGGTCATTCTGTGCTACAGACTCCATCAGGTAGGGGTACTTGGGAACCAGCGGGGGTCATGTGAAGCGTCATGGAGTACTTTCATGTTTCTGTTTCATTCTGGGATTTAAAGCCACAGAGTATCCGGATGTAAGGTGGCCTTTTCCGCAGGAATGTCAAACTCTTCCCACGCAGGTTCTTCTATGCAGAGACAAAATGGCTTACCTGGATAACTATATATGGGATCATATATAATTTAACATACCAGAAACATATGTGACACACTTTTTTTTTCTTCCCACCGATTACAACAACGCATACTCAGAGTTACATGGAGCAGTAAATATTAATACGTGTCAACTAAAGTGTGTCAGTTCTAATCCTCCTCCTGTGTAATCCATACAGGTATGTATATTTGGAAATGACCACACACAGGCTGAATATACACAGGAGGGAGGTCAGCCAGAAGTACCTCTAGACCACAGACTCCCAGCTATTCCCAGAATGATGATGTAACGACTGCTATTAGCATCTCATGCCGACTTCGAGCCTGGATACCTAAAACCAGTGAGACAGCTACTGTGCAACATGCTATTTAAACAACATCCACTTCAACGTCGGCATGGGTCAATATGAGATTCTCACGGTTTGATAACACAGAGTAAAAAAAAAAAGGTATCAGGTTATTCACACAAAATAAAAAATGTAAACAGTCTTTCATTTTTAACTGAATAAAAAACAAAAAATTCATACTGCTGCTAAAATAATAACATGTTCATAATTTGCTATTATCGTGTAGTCTGTAATATTCTTTGGTATTTGCAACAAGAATATTCAAATATAGCCTCATTTGTTTCTGTTGTGAAGATAATGAGTTGTAGCCTTCTTTCAGCCAGCAGTAATAGCATGATGGCAAATGTTGCTAAGTATTGTTACTAAATATATTGACAACTTATTTTTAATTAAGAATCAGTGAAATTGTCATGAATGAGTTGAGAAATTAATTATCTGTGTTTAAAGGTAGAAAATAATAACTCAGGACCTCCACTAATATTTAATATTATTCCCCAGGGACCTATTTTAGGCTCCATTTTAGGGCTGGGCAATACATTTATATACCTTTCTAATATATTTAATATATTTATCGACTTTTTCATTTTATGAAGATTGAATTTTTGGAATATCGAGAATATCAGAAAAAAAATTTCACTAATGCATTTCTTGGGTTTCCACAGTTCAACGTGATGTCAGCCTGTCCAAGGCCTTCCATCTTGTTTTACAGTGTGTATTTATTTGGACTTTGAATTCAGGTCAACTCCAAGAAGGGATGATTGAAATAAAAGAAAGTTTTAAACAATATCTGTCATTTGCAATTTATTTTTGAGAATAGAAAGGGAGAAAAAAAGGTTCATATCAAAAATTGAATTGATTTAATTTTTAATCCATATCGCCCAGCAGTAACCTCCTTTAAGTTTTCCGAAACAGTTGTATCATGACCAACAACATATTCACGTTTTTAAAATAAATGAAAAATAACCTCATATCTTCAAATAGTACCAGGGAATGTTAAACACTGACAAAAATAGTTATTTGTCTTATATCGTGATGTATATTGATATCGACTGATATGAAAAATAATACCCAGATTAAAAATGTTTCCCATATTGTCCAGCCATATCCCATGTTACTCCTGATTTTAATAAATGAGTTTGGACAGTGACTTACAGCAGCCATATGCCAAAGACACAATCATTTAAGTGGTGACAGCTAGGGCTGCACGATCAACCTTTATCGCATCGATATGGAGGTTTTAACTCCTGCGATAACCTAACCTCAGGAGACTGAGGTTTTTTTCCCGCCCCTGACATTTGAGTGACAAACCTATTCTCCAATCAAAATGGTTGAGTGTCGCATTCCTGGCTTGCTGGCCAATCAGAAACGGTGATGGGAAACAAGGTTGTATGCAGAGCAGTGTTGCCAATTTGGCGACTTTGTCACTATATTTAGCGACTTTTCCGACCCCCTGGCAACGTTTTTTTTTAAAGTGACTAGTGACAGATCTAGCGGCTTTTCCATGTGTTGCTAGAGACTTTTGGCGACTTGTTCAATGTGAAAGCAGAATGTATTTCTCACGGGTAGCAGGAGAGAAACCTGGCTGCAGATCTCTGCTGTCAGTCTCTCTACGCTGCCGCGCTCAGGTTGACAACCGTCACATAAAAATCGGAATCGTCCCGTATTCAGAGAAAATATTACGCGTTCCGTATTAAGGTGAGAAGGAACGCGATTTGTCCCGTATTCCAGCTAGAATGAAGAGACACAAAGCTGGAGTTATTCTGTGTCTTTAAACTGCGCAGCTGCCTCGTCTTCTCTCATTCTCTCCCCTCCCTCTCCTGTTGCTCCTTCAATCATGAAACTGATCAATGATCAGCTGATCGGCTTTTCTGTCGCAGTCCCGTTTCTGTTTGTTTATCACAACTTTTAGCGGATAGAGGAAACCAGCGGGTGTCGCGCTAAACAACAGCACCACGTTTAAGCTTGATAAACTGTTGTTAGAATTGATTTAATATGACTTTCTGATGTTTGCTGAAGCCACAGCCGTAACAGCTGGTGGTCATGAAATCGGTTTGGATATGTGGTGAGAAGGAAACATGAAGATGAAACCAGGAGATGTTCTTACTGAATCATCAGAGCTGAACAGGTGATGGAGAAACAGGTTTACCTTTTAGGTGACATGAATGAGTTGAAGGGAAGTTATGAACTGTTTCTGAGAGACAAATAACACCAGGATCCTTTTATGTAGCTGACAGCTGGTAACTGTGCAGGGGCGGCTCTAACAAAGTTTTGCCCGGGGGCCAGGTAGGGCATTAACAGGAAAAGGGGGGCACAAATACATACTTTTATTTCTTATTCTCATTTAAAATGTCTAGCTATTAATAAATAATTATTTGACTCTTACAACCAATTGGATGTAGTGGTCATAAATCCTTTATCGTATACAGCTAATATTAAGTCTAATACAGTATCCTACTAAGCTATAGTACTTTTTCCTTCGGGAAGGTACCATCTGTGCAGTCTGCAGTTCTGTCAAAGAAAGATGTTGAATCTATTTAATTATTATAGAAAAATAATTCATTTCTGTGCATTTGTTTTACACGTGCATTAAATTAAAGTCGATTAGGTGGATTAAGCATCATGAGGAGGAGGGTGGGGGGTGGTTCCTTATTCTTTTTGCTGGGAGTTGGCAACCCTACTGTCAGGTTACTACGTCTTATCTTGCAGAAGGCTGGAGAAGGTCTTGTTTTTAATTGTTATTGTCATTTATTTTAAAATGTGTGCAATATAACAGTTTCATGTTTAGTAAATGGCAGTGGACTGCAGAAGATTTGGTTTTCTAATTTTAAATCTAAATCTAATAAGAGTTCATTTTCTATTTTTCAATGGCAAAGATTCGTCAATAAAAATAAAAAAAAGCTAACTGTTTAAATTAATTTCCATTATGTCTTATTCTTTGGTATTTAGGTTCAGGTATTTAATAATCACGAAGCATTGAACAATCTCATTACCTCAATCATTATGTAGTTTATATTAGAGATTTTTCAGGTTCAACAGCAGACAAAAGCCAGAAGAGGGCCCTGGCCACATTATTATTTTTTAGGTTATTGTATATTGTTCGCATGTGTGTCAAGTTGTACAAGACTGTGTTGTAAAAGTAACAATATATTTCATTCATAATTTTAGTTTTATGCACTTAAAAGTATCGAAAGTAAAAAATCGAAAATCGCATCGCAATATTTGTCAGAAAAACCGCAATTAGGTTTTTTGTCAAAATCGTGCACCCCTAGTGACAGCGTTGCTAAATCAAGCTGAGGGGCTTTTTTAGAAAACTTTTAGGTCACTGCACAATATCAGTAAAAATAATCACAATACTACAGCTGCCCCTCACTGTGAGTTTTAGTATCTCAGCCACTACCAGTATACATCGGGTGTGGACTTTACGGGCAGTTAGTCTATTCAAATTGCCCAAAAATACTAGGGATATTCAGAGTATTAATATTACCGCCAAGCATCCCATATCCTATTGGGATTTTGTACATAAGGATATTGTGAGGCCGATTGCGATCCAATATATTGTGCAGCTCTGCTTTCACTCATTCCCGTGGTAAGACAGGGGATCTTTCTAGTGTGATAAATAATAGTACAAGTACACAACAAATTAATTCATATAAATCCATGGGAATCTGGCCGGAGCAAACCTGTTGCTCGTACTGCATGCACAGGAAACTCCAGCTGCTCTGGCAGTTTGAAACCCTAACTTTTTTAAGCCTTAGCATCCCTTTGTAAACTAGTTCAGGAGGAGCCGGTCAGTCAGAACTAAAATAAATTCCTAAACTTTCGGAAATCCTTTAAACAGACCTCAAATGGTAATCTAAGGGTGCTTTCACACCTGTTAGTCCACTGGACTCGGTATGATAGGGCACCAATTTTGCATTGTTGCAACTTTGAGCTGGTCCGGTTCGTGTTCACATTGCACTTTTGACAAACGAACTTAACCTTTTAGATGTTGTAAATCCCCCTTGCATCTGGTGGCGCTGTAGCAAGAATTGCCGAAAGAAAGTCCAAGAAAAAGACAAACAGGAAACAGATGGATGATGTCAGTCATTCCGTATTGGCCCAGCATCAGACGCGGTGAAACTCCCTAAAATAAACAGACTTAGCTCAACATACGCAGATATATTGGGCTTGTCTTCTTGTTGGGGTGGTCGTAATATATTATATTTACATCGTTCATCGACCAAATCTCAACAAAGCACTGGACTTCCTCCCAACTCCATGTTTGACCAGGATTCATTGTTGGCGCTAATGCTAACAAGTTACAACATAGAGACGGTGCCTCCCACAGTTCAAAGCGCAGCGAGCTACAGATGCCTACATAGAACAAAAAGGGCTTTTATCAGGAAGTTGGACCGAACCTAGGCTGGTTCGTATTCACACCTGAAGTGAACCGCACCAGAGTCTGTTTGGAAGTGGACCGAGACCACCTCAAAATGTGGGTCTAGGTCCGATTTGTTAGTCCGAACTAGGGCTGGGCAATATGGCCTAAAAATAAAATCTCTGATTTTTTCACACCAAATCCGATTTCCGATTTTAATAGATTTTTTCTTTCTCCCTTTACTTTCTTAAACAGAAATAACAAATGACAGAATCTGTTTTTTAAAAACTCTTATTTTAATATCTCCGTTGGGAGTCTACCTGTATTCAAAGTTGTGTGCAAACCTGGTAGCACATACCTGGCGTCCAAAGTTTTCAGTGGGTAAATAAAGTCGGGCTTTTCCACTGTATAAACAGGTACCATATCTTTGGCAATATAAATTGTGATGGCATCTGTGATTGCTTTCCACTGGACACCCGTCTTATCATAAGGGACACAGTGTGAAAATGATTCCCCTATGGTGGCTCGTCTTTTGGCTGTGTTTTGTGAGTTGCTGCTTGCTTGAGCATCTCGTAGAGAGCAGCACTTCTCCCACTTGACAGAGTGGCTCTGTTTCAGGTGTTGAAACAAATTCGTCGTACTCCCACCTTTGGTAGCAACAGCCGTCAAACAGATTTTGCAGCGTGCCGTTTGTTGCTCCAAGTCTGAAGTTAGCCAGTCTGTCGAGAGACAGACTGGCTAACCTTGCTCAAAACTACGGAAGCCCAAGAGAGCAGTGTGGGGGGGTAAATCTCGATTTTCCCAAAAGTAAATCTTCTCAAATGGCAAATTTGAATTAATCGATAAAATCGATTTATCGCCCAGCCCTAGTCCGAACCAAATCTCACTAGTCCGCATTCACACCAGCTCAAACAAACCGTACTAGCAAACAAACCGTACTAAAAAACGAACTGTACTAGCAAACGAACCGTACAAGCAAACAAACCGTACTAGAAAACGAACCGTACTAGCAAACAAACCGTACTAGAAAACAAACCGTACTAGCAAACGAACCGTACTAGAAAACGAACCGTACTAGCAAAAAAACCGTACTAGAAAACGAACCGTACTAGCAAACAAACCGTACTAGCAAACGAACCGTACTAGCAAACGAACCGTACTAGAAAACGAACCGAACTAGCAAACGAACTGTACTAGCAAACGAACCGTACAAGCAAACAAACCGTACTAGAAAACGAACCGTACTAGCAAACAAACCGTACTAGAAAACGAACCGTACTAGCAAACGAACCGTACTAGAAAACGAACCGAACTAGCAAACAAACCGTACTAGAAAACGAACCGTACTAGCAAACGAACCGTACTAGAAAACGAACCGAACTAGCAAACAAACCGTACTAGAAAACGAACCGTACTAGCAAACAAACCGTACTAGCAAACAAACCGTACTAGCAAACAAATCGTACTAGCAAACGAACCGTACTAGCAAACGAACCGTACAAGCAAACAAACCGTACTAGAAAATGAACTGTAATAGCAAACAAACCGTACTAGCAAACAAACCGTACTAGCAAACGAACTGTACTAGCAAACAAACCGTACAAGCAAACAAACCGTACTAGAAAACGAACTGTACTAGCAAACGAACTGTACTAGCAAACAAACCGTACTAGAAAACGAACCGTACTAACAAACAAACCGTGCAAACAAACAAACCGTTCTAGCAAACTAAACAGGTCTTACTGTTATAATAATGATTTTCTCTTTATAGTTTCAGCTGCCATCTGTGACTCAGTGACTGACCAAACAAAACCATTTACTAATTATTTTTTCATTTAAAAGCAGTTTGATTTGAGACTTTCTCTTTTTTTTAATGGATCCTGGATCAACTATCTGGGTCAAATAATTAGCTTAGCCTGCAACTGACAAAACAGCATGCGGCTCCCAGAAACTTCGGGTCATGTGCCGAGGACATACCGAGGTATGGTGAAAAACGGAAAACTGACAGGTGCTAATGACTGAACACTGGAGCCGAAACGATCAGGGCGCTGTCAGGGGACCAATAAAGTCCTGACCCCAAACCTCATCAACAGCCCTAGTCTTTATCATCAAACATTCTTTACAAATGCCAGTGAGTCAAATCAAATCCAAATAAACATTTTACATTTAGCCTTAGACAACAATACCTGGTTTTGCTCATAGACAGATTTTTCATGATAAATAAACAAACTTATTTTTGCAGTTACTGAGCCAGACCTAAACAGGATGCCACTTTGAACTTTGAGCCACTCCAGACTACAGTATCAGCGTCGACGGGGTCTCACCCGTACAGTTTCAACACCCAATTCATTATCAGCCTCTGCAAGCCCCTGCCGTTCCCACTGAAGTATGTGGCAGGATATAAAAAGCAGAAGAGCTGAACATAGAATATGTGTCATTTCAACATACTTCAACTTTAGAGAAGATCAAAATAAGAAAACTAGATGTATCATGTAAACATCAAGCAGACGCTAAATATGTAATTTCAAAATAAAATTTATATTACTCCCAGTTACCCTGCGTTGATCTCTCCTTCCTTCCGCCATATGAACGATACACTTTCTCTCTTTATGTAACTCTAAACTGACAGATGTGAGTTAAAGCTGACGAACACTTCCCCTGATTTACCATCAATCACGTCAAAGTGCCATGATCCCTTAGTAGGAGTGTGTGTTTAAGCCTCTGAGAGGTTTATTGGTTCTGGAGCCCCTTCTGAGACAAACAGCTGCCAACTGTTGCTCATCATATTGCATCTCGCTGTGTTGCTTCCTCTCTGCCAGACACAGCCATGTGCTCACAAACAGCTACAAACTACGGCATTAAAAGCAGCAGAGAGCAGAGGGAAAGAGAAAAGCACAGTCCGACAGGTAGGCCTCACTGGGAGTGGTATGAGGTTCCCGGAGTGATAGTGTTACACATTGTGCACCCTGGGCACCTCCCCACTCTACCTAGCTACCCAGCATTCAAATGGATCCCGCAGATACCATCCACCACCGCTGGCCTTTTAATCTCTTCCTCATGACATTATCCTTTTATACCAGGTAACAGAGAGAAACAGGGACGTTTTCACATTAATTTACCTTAAGAGACAAAGGTAGAAAGATAAAGCATTTTAAATACTTTTCGTTTTCCACCTGTAGGTTTAAATCCTTCATAGCCTGAGTCCCACATATTCATCAGATTTGCTTTAGCAGTAGTCTTAAGTCTTTGTATGTTTACCTCTAGTGTCTCTTCCTCATCATCAATCATAGCTCTGACCAGTTAGGGATTGTGTATGACATTTCACTAAGTTTACATAAAGATTCAAAAAAGAAATACTCGGAAAAAAACAACATTACTTATTACAATTCTACAAATGCTTTCAATAAGATTTATGTTTTTGTTTTTGTTCCGGTACACTTCAGCAAAAATACTGATTAAACTCCAGCTAAACTTACCAGCTATCAAGTGTTTAATGTGCAGAAAGTATCTTAATTTAAGCAGAAGCTTCCACTCTGTGGTGTTAAATAGCATTATCTTTGTTTCCATATTTTTTTAGAGCAAACCTAAACAGCCCAATTTATCTTTCTTGTTAGCAAGGAAACAGGGCAGCTGCCTTCTTTCAGCCAGCTGACCAGCAGTGGCCAGCAACAAGTGGTGAAGGGGGAAATCTATGCTCCATACAGCTGGTGGGAGTTCTGATCACTCCGGCTTTTTAATTGGAATTTTAATAAAATGACTTTAAATGCTTTGACAGATTGTTTTTAATCTTTTGAGAAAAACACAGTTCTAATAAATTGGTATAATTGCCTGATCAACACATTTATATTCAGTCCAACAAACTAACACCCCCTGAGGTAACTAGGCACTTCCATACATTACTGGGTTTTTCCTCCGGTTTAAATCATTTGAGAGTTTTTGTCTTTCTGTGATTGTCATGTTTTATTTGTTTTTTATTACTTTTCCCTACTCGTTTCTATTTTGTGTGAAACACAGGTGTTGCCCTCATTCTATATGAAAAATGCTCCATAGAGTTGGATTGATGTTTTTTTGTTTTTTTTATAATGTAATGCTGAAAATACAAAGACTTAACTTTTTTCGGTAAGGTGAGCAAAAATAAACTGAAAACCTAAATTTGAGGAAAACTATTCATGGTTTTAGAATTGTAACATGTTTACTTAGCTTATGTTACAGAACAGAAAATGATTTGTCTTGTTTTTCCTCCAAGATAACCTTGCATATACCTGCATACTTGCAATATGGATGCAGGAAAGTCAGATCAGAGCTCAGATATCCTACCAACATGCCACACTAACAGACTGCAGCAATGTGTGAATCCAAGCTAACAATAAAGCTGATCCCCAGCAGCTCAGCGCTGGGATGTGGCTTAAACGGGAATATTTCGGCTCATGTTCACCAACCCTAGACTTGTTCAATTCACGCCCTAATCTCATTCTTTTACATTTTAAGCGCAGTAATTATCTTCCCACAGCCTAGAAGCTTTCACCATCTTCCTGACCACATTTTCTCTTGGTGCACAGCACAGGCAGCAGCAGCAGGAATCCACCAGAATGTACATTTATGGACCCGAGCCGAGCCGAGCCGAGCCGAGCGCATCCCGGCTGGGCTGACTCCCACGGGTTGGGTCTATAATAGGGCAATTGTTGCCAGTAACGCCTTTATGAACACAACGTGTCCCGTTCAGGCTGTTAAAAGCCAACAGAGCTCAGCCCCGAGGCTGATAGGCTGATAGGTGTGCACACCTACCGAGAAACGACGGGAAACCAGCTCCTCTGCATGCGGGGTGATTAAAAGTTCAGCGGCGGAGAGGAGCCGCGGTGCTGCATCCGTGTGATGAAAGCATACACCTGCTTTTCCACGCTGCCTGCCTGGTATCGGTCCGCTAACTAAAAGCTGGCTCCTCAGCTCTCTCTCTCTCTCTCTCTCTCTCTCTCGCTCTCTCCCTCTCGCTCTCATGGAGGGTCAAAAGGCCTGGGGGTGAGGCGGGGGAACCTGTCCTGGTCCACTTTCTCACCAAACAAACGCAACAGCAGGCGGAGCGGCGACACTTTTACACCTCATGCCTCCTCCCCCTCCTCCTCCTCCTCTTCTTCTTTTTCTTCTTCTCCTCCTGGACGGATGCGCCAGCCGCGCCGCGGTACTGATAAAACTCAGCCGAACCACCTACGTCCAGAAATGGTCAGAATCTTCCGCTTCCGTTTGGTGTTAAGTGAATGATGCCGCGGCTTCGTGCGCAAAATGGCCACTGTTATTTTCATTCAGCAGCTGACAACCGCGAGCCTCTCATTGGCCCACCGTGTAGTCATGGCAACGCCCGCGGTTCAATCAGTGCTGGCAACGACACAGCCCTGTGTACGGCCCTGTGACAGGAAAGTAACACAAACAGCGACTGACCTCAGAGGTATATGAGGTTATGTGGAGGCTTACAGAATATTACAGTCACCACAATGTTGGGGGGAGTACACGAAAGCAGTTCTGCTGTCATTTCTCTTCCTGTCATGTTTCTAAAGAAGTGTGAAGCCAGACTTAGACCAAATATGTATAATGATATTTGTGTTGAGATATTTTATAAACTATTGTCCATCCAGGAACAGTGCAAATATCCCCTGGAAAATATTTTACATTTTGTCACCTTGAAACCAAAACTTTGATGTGGGTTATGTACAGTAGTAGTTTTTCTCCACGCAGCGTTTGTTATATGCCAAAAAGTTCAGACTTGGTGTCATCTGAGCAGAGCTCCTTGTTTCACCTGTGTGCTGTATCTCTCTACACGGCTTGTGATGAACTGCAAACAAGAGTCCTGATGGTTACTGCTGATCCGCTGGTCTCTGCAGCCCCCCCAAAGCTGCAATGGGTCTCTTGGGTGCTGAGTAAAGCTGTCCTTGTCTGGCCTATCATTTGAGACGTACTATATGGCCTTGTCTTGGAGGTTTTTGTGCCATACGATGGCTAATGAGATGTTCAAACCTGAGCATAATGTTTCATGACCTAGCTCTGCTTTAAATGTCTCCACAACTTTATCTCTAGTCTGCCTGGTGGGCTCCTCAGTTTTCCTGATGCCGTTCGTTCTATACTTTCCTAAACAATGAGTTCCACAAAACTTTTATTTAGGGGTATTGCAGTACAGGAGATGACAACAAATGTACACTACACTTTTATGATTTCTTTTTTTACATTGAAAACTATGTTCCAAATCAAATCAAATAAAATATACTGGAATTTGCGGTTGGATGGAGAGAAAAATTGAAGAAACTCATGGGGTTTGCATACTTTTGGAAAGCACCAGATCTGCCCTAGATCCAAAGCCATTCAACAGTAGAAGATATGCATTTGTTATTGCTGAAAAGATGCTTTGTTTTCTACAGCATGTTATAAACCACAACTTCTATATCTCCTGTAAAGTAAACTGCTATAAGCTAAATGCTAAATTAAATTAAGGGTTATGTCTTTATATATAATAATTATGTGAATCGGTCTGTCTCTTTACCCACCAGCCTGGACAAATATGTACAGACTAGATCCAGTAATATAGTGAATGCTAGATATCCTGCTGCTATGCCAGCAAATGTAGTCTTTACACTTCAAAGATATTGCATTTTTAGGTTTTATATCTATACTATTGTGTGACAAGTGTATGTGTGCTCGTCTCTCTCTTTTGCTTTCCTTTTGTTTGAATGTATATCCTTTTGTCTATCTTACTGAAAACTCTCCGTGCGATGTAAAAGACAAAACAACTCAGTGTGTGTGTAAAGCGTGTGCAAAAAAAGCCTGCTTCCAAAATAGAAAATGCAAGTCAGAAATTGTCTATTAAGTCAAAGCAGAAATCCCACTGTTGGATCCTAGGGAAAAGATCTTATTTTATTAATATTTGATTAATACAATTAGTGTCAATGCTGTGCACCAATGAACCCTCAATATATTTTTCAAAATTCATTAATTATTTAGGTGATTATTTGTACATACCCAGTGTCACAGTCACACATCAACATAAGACTTGGCCCCTTATTCTTTTTTAGATTAAACTATAGTTCATTTAGTTTGATGATGTATAAATTATAGAACTGTTTCCTTGGAATCATTAATCTGTAATTTTTACATATGCATAATTTGACATTAATTCTAGAAATGCACTATAAAAATGGAGGGTAACCCAGAGATTGCGCTAGACATTTTTGTTGTCCGTTATTTTGACCGATGGGATCAAAAAAATCTTGTCATAATCTATTTTTACATTTGCAATTTTTAAAATGATAACATATTCAATTGTATTTATTTGTTCTTCTTTTTAAGTAATATCCAATCCAAACAAGCTGAAAAGAGAACTAAATATGTAAAAGAAATTAAACGATTGCCCTCAAAATATGAATAGTTCTCACAAGTTCCTCCTGTTCTGGATGGAACTGAAATGTTCATCCACTTGTCTGTAATCAAATAGTGGGATTGGTGCAGAGGTTTTTGTCATTAGGTTTAGGATTTTTACTCCGGACAGAAGACTTCTCATTGGGGTTTAGATGTTGTTCTGGAGGCTGAATCTTCGCTCTGCTGCCGGGCTCTTGGGAGTGATGCACTCCAATGCCTCAGTAACTCTTCAACGCGCTGTCAGCTCCCGGTTAACAAGATGCATTGAGTACAGGGTCCAGGTCTGAGAAGGTGCTGAGATACTCTCATCAGAATCCTTTTTTTGATCGATTTAGTTACCTGTACTCCATGAATAAAATTGAAAATGTCTGCCCATTTGCAACAAATGGTCAGGAGTGTGAATGCTAATCTGTCAAAAGGACATACAGACTTCTGATTTTTCCATCACAGTTTAAAACTAAATATTCAGATAACCCCTGGGGTAACCGGAAGGGGCTAGTTAGCTTGATCGGCTGATTGGACTATCACATATTTTACTGATCACTGAAGGCACCATGCCTAAGTCCTATCAGGTCATCGGAGTCAATACTCTTTGGTAGAGAAGCTGCTATCAAGAAAACTAAGCTATTTTTTTGTCAATTAGGAATTTCCTTTGCCATTTTGCACATTTGCAGTTTCTATAGTTTTAGTCATTCATACTTGATTGTGGTTTGAGTACAGAAGGGGATGTCTGCCACAAGAAGTAAATTCTTACCTGCCTTGGGGAAGTTTCACTGAACAGGCAAGTGGCAGAACTGATCCAAAGTGGACCAGATACCAAAAGGGCTGTTATACAGGCTATGAGAGCACAGTAGCCCCATTTAATCTTCCAAATGCTGTTTTTCATGGATAATGCTAGGTTTACAAATGATGGCAGCCTTTTGGAAATCTCAGAGTAAAAGTAAAGGTCTCTGTTTTAGGGAATACACGCAGAGACTGATGACTGATGTTTAGCAATGCTAACTGTGGTAACGGCATATGTAAGATGCTAAAGGAACTTTAAAATGTCAATTGTGTAAATAATCTTTGTTTTAAAATGAAAATTAAAACCCTGTTTGATTGCGTCTGCGCTCTAACACACACAGTGCAGTGTCACCTCTGCTCTTAATATCAATAACAATGACCTGGTCATGACAGGAAGGATAGAAATAAAAATTTTGAGGGTTGCTAATTATATTTCTTAAAGAAAAATCAGTGTTGGCTAAAATCAGCATAGGCAGGTCAACATTTTAAAGAAACAGTAGATCAGATATGGGTAAAAACCTCTGATCTGCGCATTTCTATAAACTACATACATCTGTGTAAAACCTAATCCTGCACAGAATCAATTATTGTGTCCATAAAGAGCCCTTTCCGCTGTCAACTTTAAAGGTGCACAAATTTAGAATGTTATTGATAGCTGACTTTTCAGTGTAGTGTCACCAGGACCACATCTGTGGGTGTGTGGGTGCATACATGTTTTTGTGAATGTGCATGTACACATGCATGCATGGCTTTGGTCTTTCATTGCCGATTCTTAAGCCGCGTTCACACTGGTCAGCGCGTCCAGGCAGCAGGGCAGCTAGATTACATGCAAGTCTATGGTATCTACACATCTAGTGGGCGTCAAACTGCCAAGCAGCAAGTCGCGCGCGTCGGCGCAGCTGGCATCAGCGCGTCCACGCGGCTGCTGCTCAAGTTGGGAAAATTGAACTTTCGGGCAGCAGACGCGCGGCGTCAACCAATCAGAGCGACTCGTTGTACTGACGTAGTAACTCCTTCCATGGGGGAATCGGCAAATTTTTTATTCAAGATGGAGGACAAACTGATCGTCGCTGTATGTAATGTCCGTGAACTGTATGACCCGTCTTCGTCTTTTTACAAAGACAGGAAGAGATCGGATCTGATTTGGAGGAAGATATCGGAGGATATTGGAGTGCCAGGTAAGCAGTTAAATATATTTCTTTTAACTTTCAACGTTGTGTGGCTTCATTAATTAAAGCCCAAGCCACTCTCTCGACAAGATCCGCCATGTTGTAAACAACTAGCAACAGACAAATCCACGCCCGCACGCTGACGTAATGACGTGACGCGCTGATGCCCCGACGCGCCGACGCAGACCACAAGTGTGCAAGCAGCTGGGTTTTAATTTTAAAGCGTCGACTTTCGTCCGTTTGAGCGATTTGACGCCTGGACGCGCTGACCAGTGTGAAAGCGGCTTTACAGTATGTGCACAATACATGGTCTTTACTGAAACTTGTCAAGGGGATGCCTTTTATAGCTGGTATGTCATCTATGGACATGCTATCAGTGTTGCAGTTTGAGGGCCTGAGTATATGATGATGACACATTATGTCTGGTATGCAGAGATCTGTGGGTGATAGAGGTGTAGACATACAAAGAACAGAGCAGAAGACCATACGCATGTACATTATAGGAAAAGTAAGGTTACAAAGGCCATGTCACATGACTACCTTTCTATAGTTAATAGATAGCGGGAGGGGTCACCATAATGCTTCATTCATTTAGGGACGTCTAGTGTTGCCACCCAAAAGCTGACCTTGGATACAAAATACACCACATTAAACAATGGATGTGACACTAAAACATAATAGTTCACACAGAGTATATGTATTTATGCAAAGCCTCAGTTCACTCGATTTCATGCAGCTACTTTCCTTTGGTGGCATCCACTTCATGCCTCCAATTATCTAATGTCCAACCCTATCAAAGCACACTCCAAGAATAGTCCTCAAATTAAGGAGGACTGTGGCCTGGCACATAGAGCTTGTGAGAAAATAACTTATTTATCTTAGCAGTCGCACTCTCTCACATCTTTCCACTGTTGCCTTCCAAAGTGAACCGCATTTGGAACAGCTGATACCAAGGCCCACTCATCTGGTCAATGTTGAAGAAGCACTTCTATGCTGAATGTGTGGCTGGCATCTGACTACAGGAGGACATTGTTAGGCAATGACATCATGGTGCTCCCACTTCCATTCCAGGCATGCTTTGATGTCTAAGAGCCATACAGGTGAAATGTCTGAGCAGATCTAAGAGAGGAGACAGATGCTTGATCCTACAGCACCTCTATGTTTAGCACAGCCATAGAGGAAGTTAATCTATTCATTTCATTTAGCAATGATCATTTGTGGATTACCTCCCATGTGGAGGGTGTCAGTGACTGTCTTCAGGGCAACTCTCCAGGCAGTGTTATTCCCCTTATTTATTGAATAAAGAACGAATGCATGTACGGTAATAAAGAAAGTTTCACATTTTTATTTGAATTGCTGAAATGAACTTTTTCATGATATTTAAGTTTACCTTAAAATCCCACCACTGTGGCCTTTGCCGCCCTTTCACATGAATCAAATAAGTCAACATCGCCCTGTAAAAACGCCGATGTCAGCCATGACTCAGTTTATGAAAAGCTGGTGCAGCATTGTCATGACACATGGCTGTGAAATGCTGACACAAGAGAAAAGCAACCAAAAAATGGTGGGCAAAATAATTTGAAGGGTAAGAGTGAATGTGCAGAGAGAAACTAATAAGTCAAAGACAAGAAAAAACTAAGACACGGCGGCATGTTCTCAATCCAAATCTCAACATGATGGCCTCATTCTAACTTGCGACAAATATATGTTAAAGTCATATATAATTGTATATTAGAAAAACTGATAGACATACACCATCCATCCATCCATCCATCCATCCATCCATCCATCCATCCCTACTTGTCTGTGCTAGTCCGTGGGGTGGCTGGTCTCACTCTCCAGCGGTCATTGGGCAACAAAGGACACACAACTAATGTGTTTGATCATCACATTGAGATTTAAGGGACTAGAATCCATATCAAGTTCATATTAGTTGCATTGAACATGTTCTTAAATTGCAAATTATGTCATGTTTCTGAGAATGTCACCAAGTAGAACCTACGGGGCAACGGTAGAGGCGAGTAGTAACTAGTAACATTTATTCAGTAACAATTACTTGAGTAGCTTTTTGAAAAAAATGTACTTTTGGAGTAGTTTTCCTAGACTGTACTTTTTACTTGTACTTGAGTAATATTTTTGCCTCTTCATGTTTCCTACGTGTTTCTTTCAAGCACATTCTCTCTGGAATTCATTTCTATTATTACTTTGCGCTTCACACGCCCCAGGGACACCAGCCCCCTCCTATGTGAGTACTCAACAGACTGATAAGTGGTGTTGTGACTGAGGAAATGTTGCATTGTCTGCCACCATGCCCCTCAATAAAGAACAGAGGGTTGAAGAGTTTTAGGCATCTCTTGCTGATTTGAAGAGAACTGCTACCAGCTAAAATTTATTTTAAATCTGAACAAGTTACAAAAAAATGTACATCGATGTTTACTGCTTGAAGAAGTAGAAAGTGGCTTTGTTGTAATAATCTTTCATTTTCAACTTGGAGTTTACTTGAGGAAAAAGTTCATCAGCTTCAACCTAAAAATCTAATAATCAGCTCAGCTTTTGAACTTGACTAGCAACAGCTAAAACTAGAGAAGATTTAACAGAACCAGTTAAATAAAAGCTTTAGAAGACTTAACAGCCAAAGTACAGATAGACAAGCAGGGTGACCTTTGACATGCATTTTGTCATGTTACAACCAAAAACTTTTATGTGATTGACCAACACAAATTAGTTTCTCATTTTAAACTGGAAAGATTGAGATACACCGTTTTAAAACATTTTCAAGTAAAATTCTGAAAAGTGTGGCATTCCACAATGAATATGAATGAATTCCTTGTTAACCTGTGAGTTCTAAATAAAATCCAAAGCAACCAACTACCTTTGCAGTCACACGATTACAGTAGGGAACAGACGGTGTCATGAAGAGCAAGGAACAAACCAGGGATAGTGCTGCAGAGCCAGTTAAATAACCAGTTAAATAAAAGCTATCAAAGACTTAACAGCAACAGTACAGATAAACAAGCAGGGCGAAAGATTTCAGTCTTTTGATGTCCAAAACTGATAGACGCATCCCCAAGCCTCGCAGCTTGACTTCAGCCAAAAGTGGTTCTACAAATATTTCATCATTTTTATTTGTAAAAGGAATTTGAAGAAACAGGAATACAGTCCATTGTTGCTATGTGCTGCAAGTCAATTACTTGATGCAATCTGCTAAGTTTCCCTGGATATAAAATGTTTTAACCCATTTGAATATTAAACTGAACTTGACTGCACTATTTAATAACTAGAATCAATCTGTAATGGATGTTCTAGACTTGGAATCTGTCTGTATCATTGGACTGAACTGACTTTTTTAAATGCCTTGAGATTACATTTTAGAGATATATTCTACTCAGCAAATTCCCATCTTTTCAACTTCTCAGCTGGGATTTCTGGTCTTTAATCCACTCTTCCTTTCTGTCATGCAACATGAGATAAACCTGTTTAAGATAAAATGGTACTTCTTTTTATGGCAAACCAGATTACCTTAATAAACAGATAATCACAGGTAATAATTGTTTTTGCAGAAAAAGCAGAAATAGAAGTGTTTCTTCTTTACTTTCCCTCAAACTCTAAACTTCTGTTACACCTAACCAAGTGGCTTTGAGTGTTAAACATACACAATACCAAGATGGTAAAACCATAACACTATAATAATAACACAATGATTAGGATGTTCTATAACTTGGGATTGGCATGATCAATAAAATCACTGGCTTTCACCAACTTGTTAACAAGCCTGAACATGGAAAGCATCTATGAAGATAAACATTTTCCTCAGAATTCTGTTTATTATCTGATTTATTACAGTTATGGTCTGTAAATCACTCATAGATTTTACTTCAGATTCTTCACGGGCCTCTAATTAAGTAATGGCTCCATAAATCCCGGCATTTCCAGGAGAGAGAGCAGGGACATTCACCAGAAGCCAAGCAGGAAGAGATTAATACAGATCGAACACACCGAAGTGGTGACATGGAATGTTTAGAAAAACTATGCACATATAAATAGAGTAAGTCACTGTGGGAGGATTTAAACAGCAATAAAACTGACAAAAAGTCCAGCTGTTTGTGTCAAATGAGAATACGCTGAAAGGATATCGAGCAGAGAGACGGTTTGGAAAATGTCACTCTCATCAAACTGTGAATATTCCTTATTTTCCTCAGTTTGAGTGTTCTCTGCCTGTCCTCCCTCTGTTCTCCTAGCGGCAGACAAATCTGTTTTATTCTTTTCATCTATGAGGAATGCAGCTCCTGAATTCCCCATTCCTTTTTTGGATAACAGTTTGGTGCTACTACATCAAAAGGGGTCAATTTCCTAAATCAGTTTGGACCACATGGCCCAGAGAAATATTTGTGCCTTCGGCAAAAGAGAAAGAACTTCATATTTCCAAAGAGTGAACAAATAAAACATTAATAATTAATTTATTCATATGTTGACAAAATTATGTGTTTTTAAGGTGCATTCTAATAAAGATTTGTCAAAGGAACATTGGACTTAAAACATATTTGTATTGGTGTTGGTGAATGTGGTTTGGGAGATGTTGCTCTTTGTTAGGGGACAGTATATAACTGAGTCATGTAAATAGTTAGGTGGCTATGTAGAGAATGATACTGAAAAAGATTGTGCTTTTCTAACATCTCAACAAAACTATATCAAATTAAAAAATGTTACTCCTTATGATGCGTTATTACACGCTAGAACCCCACAGCTGATCATTTCATCCCTGAAGTAAAAAAGGCATCCATCCATCCATCCATCCATCCATCCATCCATCCATCCATCCATCCATTTTCTGTACCCGTCATTCCTATGCAGGGTTGCGGGGGGCTGGTTCCTATCTCCAGCTGGGGCGAGAGGCGGGGTACACCCTGGACAGGTCGCCAGTCCATGGCAGGGTATTTATTCAGTTAACTGTTACTAACAGGCTTCCCTGAGGCACTGTTGGGACTACTGCAATCACAGCTTAAGGTGTCAGAGCAATGCATTGCGACTGTCTTTCCATTCATTTAGCTGAAGGAAAATGTATGATTAGGCACTAAAATGCCTGTAACAGTTAGGTTATCACATCAAATGTTCTATCTAGATTGCAAACAAACCAAATTTACTAAAGTAAACATTTCTTGGCTACTATTTCTGTCAAATACTACTTGTTTCTCTACATTATTTCTAAAAGACGGTTGAACTCATGTGCCAAAGCGAATTAAAAGAGTCAGAAATAACTTAAAGTGGTTAAGCTACTGTAGATTTTCTTTTTTATGATTTCCCTAAAAGATAGATAAGTACTGCAGGAACCAGCATGTCCAGACCCTCAGCTTCGACTGCTGCATGGCTGAAATCGACTTTTCTCTCAGCAGGTGTTGAGCTCCCATGGAGGTAGCCTCCTTTTGCCTTTTAGAGTAGAGTGTCAACAGACGCTTGCTTGAAAGCTCTGCCTTCAGGCCTAGAACAAGAAAATCGCTCTGGTCCCTCTATTACACTCACTAACTGGGTGACATAGCCCCCAGGATTGAAAAGGGGTTCTCATCCACTCCACCATGTGAAGGTGGAGATTCTATGGAGAAGCAAAAGGAAAAGGATGGTTTGCTCCCTCCTGGCCAAAGCTTAGTATCTCCTGTAGGTGGAAGAGTTGACGTATCTTGAGATCTTATTTATGTGTGATCATTAGATTAAGCAGGGACATGGATAGCACTGCTCTGGTCTGTAGTGGTGAAAAAAAAGAACTGAGCCAAAAAGGTAAGATCTCATTTCATTGGTCTATTTAACTAACCCTAACCAATGGCTATGAGATATGAATCATGAAAAAAAACAGATCTTGTATACAGTACAAGCAGCTGCAATGGGCTTCCTATGCAGGATCTGTGGGATTTCTGTTTTAGAGTTGCTGCTCCTCCACATCGAAAGGAGGTCAGTTAAGGTAGGATACGTTTGGCCTGAGACAGCCTTGGGATCCCCCAGAATGAGCTGAAGATGGATGGATGGATGGAGGGATGGAGGGAGGGATAGGGAGGGAGGGAGGGAGGGAGGGAGGGAGAGATGGATGGATGGATGGAGGGATGGAGGGAGGGATAGGGAGGGAGGGAGAGATGGAGGGAGGGAGGGAGGGAGGGAGGGAGGGAGAGATGGATGGAGGGAGGGAGGGAGGGAGGGAGGTCGGGAGGGAGGGAGGGAGGGAGAGATGGAGGGATAGAGAGGGAGGGAGGGAGAGATGGAGGGAGGGAGGGAGGGAGGGAGAGAGAGGGAGGGAGGGAGGGAGGGAGGGAGAGATGGAGGGAGGGAGGGAGGGAGGGAGGGATAGAGAGGGAGGGAGGGAGGGAGGGATGGATGGAATGAATTATTGTATGTTTCTTCATGTGTATGAACCAAACATGTACAGTACTTAAATCAGCTGATTTGAACATGATTACAGAATAGCTGATCAGTGTTTTTGAACTGTGAATGCTGCAGGTCAATGACTTAATTCAATCTGCTGGGTATTCTCAGATAAACTTTAAGAACCAACTTTAAAAATTAAACTGAACTTGATGCTTTGTTTGATACCTAGGATCAATATGGAATGAATGCACTTGACTTGAAATCAATGATTGGATTGAATTTACTTTTCATTGTAAAGTGCCATGGGACAATGTGTGTTGTGACTGTTTCTGTCTTTGACTATTTCTCCTTGCAAAGTCTCTCTAGATTGTCCAGAGTCCCGTCTTCAGCTCTCTTCTCTTCACCTCAGCCCACAGGTGCTCAATGACAGAACAGAGGTGAACACAGAAGAAGGTTGATTGCGTCTCTATTCAACACTTTGTGTGTTAATTTTGTCACATGTTTTGGATCATTATGCTGCAGCAGCTTGTTGTGCACTCAGCGAAGAAGGTGATTGGCTACTGCCCCCATCTCTACAGGACCTGTAGACCTCCAGGACAGTTGGGATCACATCCTGGACACAGACTTTTGGACCTGCTCCGCTCTCGACATAAGACCAGTTTCTTCCCCTCTGCTGTTGGACTTATGAACAACAACCCTAAGACTGTTCCCACCACCCGCTCTGTTTCAGTCACATGACCTTGTGTTGTGTTTTTGCTTCTGTCTGATCTTGCACTAATCATAACCTCCAATCATGTATATATTGATCTGCTTAGCCCATTTTATTTTTATTCCTTGCATGCTTAGAAGTATTCATCTTGTGTTTGCATCACAGCCAAAGCATCCCAGATTCTCCACCATGCTTAACAGTGGAAGTGATGTACTTTACCCCATATTCATTCTCTGTGTGTCACCAATCCAACCTAGAGTGTTTGTTGCAAAAAAAAGAAAAGAAATATTTGTACAATATGTACGTAGACAGTGTCTGTTGGTTGTTATGGAGACTGGGTGACCCCAAGAGGCCACAGTGAGGTTTGGAGACATTATTTCTGTTCTAAAACTGCAACAACAAAAAAACAACAAAAAAAACCAAACAAAAAGATGAATCATTTATTTAACGTTAGTCTACCACTGGTGGTAACAGGCAGTTTTCTCTTTAGTCCCCCTCATTGAATTGCAGTAATTCTTGTAACGTTTTTAGGCTACAGTGACTGAGTTGCACCCCTAATGAGGTCGACACTGTATCCGGCACATTTTGAGCCGTACACCCTCACCTACTACATTTCCCACTCCTTGCATTTCACTGAGATGCACTGCAGAAAGCGAACAGCAGTATAGTAGATCCATGCTGCTGATTCCACTTGACTATTGATGTCCTGTCAGCCCCCAGGGGCCACTTATAGTGAGAAGAGACCGGAGTCAGCACTTACTGAGCCTCCAGGCGGTGAGAAAAAACACACAGCATGTACTGATAAAACTAAGATTCAGGAAAACATGCAGTGTTATTGCACAGCTGTTGTAGCTCACAATGATTTTAAAGAATACTTTTAAATAATGAGAGATTATTGTAAGCAACCTGAACGCAATAACACATCTCAGTCATCTGATGTCCGCTAGTCATTTTCCGACGTGAGGGAACATTTCAATTTCTGCTGTCTACAGAGTGGTGTGCTGCTGCTCCGCTTTGCATCTTCTCAAATGTCCAAGTGCAGTTAAAAATGCTCATATATGTCACTTATCCCCATCATCTTCTGATTCCCTTCTACTCTGAAGTGTAACAGGCATTCTATTCTCGAACACGTTGTGAGGCAGAAACACCCACTAGTGGCAGAGCTGGGATTCTGACCTCCAAACAACATTGGTCAGCATAGTGGGGAGGGGGGATATACTGCAGTGGGCTCTTTTCTGCAGAGGAATGAGAGAACATGCTACATATCTCTGTTATCCATCTCTGTGTGCAAATAATGCCATTTTCTTCCTTCTTTACTTTGCTTTTGCACTCGTATCATCACCCTTTGTTCTGCTTCATCAACCAGGATGACCTAATATCCTGTTTATCTGAAAAGATCAAGTTAATAAAGGTTTTACCTGCTCTTTCACATGTTCACTGATTTCCTATAAAAACCTGTAGTGTCTGTTTTCTCCCAGAACTCTCTTATCAATCTAGAAATCACAACAACTTCTTACATTAGAGCTGATTTTTGGGTAAAAACAAACAAACAAATAAAATAAAAAAGCACTCAGCAGAAGAGCTCTCACTGCTCACCTGTGTGCAGTTCTCCTGTCAGTATGCTGTGAAGATGATTGTAATGTTTCTGTCTGAGTGAATGTGCTGGCTTATATAGTAAAGGTTCACACATGCTCTATATATAACCATGAGGGTAAACTCACTGTTTGTGTCGAGGCAGCCCAACACTTCGGAGATCCAGTCTGCAAATGAGGGAGAGATTTACCCGATCCAGTGAGATGAAGAATGTGGCACACGCGCTCCTGTTGACGAAGCTGCTGCCTCCTTCCATTTATTCATTTTTGCACGAGTGCATTCAGTCACGGGCAGGCAGGACGCACACCGGCACCGTGTAGATCAGAGCCACTCACTTGATCCTCCATCCAATGCAAAGTTATTCTTTTGAGAGTCTCACTTCATCCTGATTGCTATCATCGTCCATGTTTCCGTTCTCCCCCTTCAGTAGCAGGGCACCACATGATTTAGCTGGATTTCTGGCACACCAACTCTCTGTATCACTTCCTGCCTGTGATATATATCCCAGTTCATTTATCTACCATTGTGTCTCCAATAGAATTTGCTTTTTTAACTAGAACCACAATGCTGACACAGTAGAAGTTATCCCTGCTTTTAACAGGTCTTTCACAGTTCAGCCTTTGGCACAAAGCCCTGTAATGTAAGCTGCCTCAGCTTAGCGGCAGCATAAACCAATCAGGTGGCCTCAGATCTATCCCAAGAACAACCTGCTGTTCATCAGAGAGAGGGATAAAGGGAAAAGCCTCTATCCCCCTCTAAAGGGAAAAAGTAGGAATGTGTTAAATTAGCTTTGTGGGCTTGAAATGAATGGAAGGCTTTTCCAATGTGTTTTACTTAAAAAATTGTGGGGTAATATTACAATAAACACAAACATTCAGTATTAATTTATAGAAATGCTGTGTTAGATGGTCACAGAGGGTCGGTGTCCTCTGTTCATCTATCAGGAAGGTAGGAGTGTCAAGTGGATGGAAATATGGGGAAAAGTCAATAACATGTCCTATAATAAAAGGAATGTAGGATAACAACACACAAAAACGTGTTTTAACCTGTTTTTGTTAAATGCACACAGAAAACTGCTCGATAACAATGCTTTGAAAAAGTATTTCCTCTTTTTTTGTCACCTTTAGACGTTTCAGTACACCTCCATTAGGAACAACCATAAAGCATCTGTGATAACTTGGGTCTTTAAAGTTGTTGTGGAGGAAGTTTCCCCCACTTTTCTTTTGATTGTTTTAAATCAGCCACATTGGAGAGTTTCACGCATCACCAGCCTGTTTCTGGTCGTGCCGCAGCATCTCATTAGAATTTAAGTCTGAGCTTGGAGTAGGCCACTCCAAAATGTTGTTTTTAGGAGCCATTCAGAGGTGGACATGCTGGGCTGTCTTTGATTATCGATTCTGCTGCATAACCCAAGTGTCCTTCATGTTGAGGTCACAAACTGATAACCAGACACCTTTCCTTCAAGACATTTTGGTAAAGAGAAGCATTCACGGTTCCATCATTTAAGGCATATCCTGCAGGTCCTGAAGCAGTAAACCAGCCCAGATCATCACACTACCACCACTATGTTTGATGGACAGTATGGTGCTTCTTTTCTGAAATTTCCTCAGCTTTATATCAGATCTAACAGGTCAAAAACCTTCCAGAAAGATCCAATTTTGTCTTGTCAGTCCATAAAATATTTTCCTAACAGTCTTGGGGATGTTTTTTTGTTTGGCAAATTTGAGACATATTGCATCCAATTGAATTGGTGATAACACAAATAAGAGCCACAGTAGAATTTCATGAAAACAGTTCATTTTCACCACTAAGGTCAAAAACAGAAAAAAAGCCAGGAGGTCATTCCCCACAGATTCCCAACACTCACCACAAACATGCAAGCAAAACCAATAATACGGGAAGAAAAGAAAAGAATCACATATAAAAGAAACAAAAAAAGATACTCCACAGAGTGTATATAAAATTGTTTACAAATCATATTAAAATATTGAAGCAAAATTACACATTTAGAAATCTTCTTACAAGCACATTGTGTTACTCTCAAGTAATGTCCTCGTACAAGGACAATCACATGATCTGGACAGCCATCTAGTTGCCATGGCCAAGTTTTAGACAGGTGAGATACATTATTAAAATGTGTAAAACTCTTAAGATACTGATGGATCCTAGATCACTTGATGATTGCAGCCCATTACATGTATACTTTAGTATACTTGCTGCTTTGGTAACCTGACAGTTAAGGCAAAAGACATTGCTCATTTCAAGCTGATTGCATGACTGATACGGTATTGACATAATTCTTGTGTACATTTTTATAAGTAGAATGCAGCCAAGAACAAGGTAAAAATCCATCCATCCATCCATCCATCCATCCATCCATCCATCCATCCATCCATCCATCCACCCATCCATCCATCCATCCATCCATCATCTATACCCGTCCATCCTATGCAGGGTTGCTGGTGCCTATCTGCAGCAATCATTGGGTGAGAGGCGGGGTACACTCTGGACAGGTTGCCAGTCCATCGCAGGGTAAAAATACATACTCTCTATAAAATAAACTTTGTAATTGGCTTTACGGAATACATGGTTTAGTGCAACAGGAGTTTGAGCAGTTTTGAATTTGGGTGGATCTGGTTTGATTGATGACGCTCTCTGGGAAAATGGAATATCCACTCTGTAACATTACAACTGATACTCTTAGCAACCTTGCTGTGATTTAAATTAGTTTTTAACAGTTAGCAAAAATGACTTATTATTTCCGTTAAACATGTCATCAATCCAGGATGTTATTGGTGATAGAACAGAACAGGACAGGACAGTTGATCTATAGTGGCTAAACATTACTGGGATGCCTTCAGCACCAGCAGCAGATCATTTCTGTCTTCCCATTAGTGCTGACCTTACAAATGGATTTGCTGATACCATTATGTTCAGATTTATTACTATTTTAAATGTCACACTAATGCACTTACTTTCAGCCTAAAACTGCAAGGACAACAACATGCAGCATAGAATAAATCTACTTCATCACATTTACTCACGACCTTTATTAGGGTAGCTACTTGGGGACTCATATTTCTTACAATTGTAAAATGTCTTCTGCTGACCATGGCGAATACATGCATTTACACAAAGGCAACTAAAATTAAAGTTAGCATTGCTGTCAGAAATTCCTAACAGTGGGCCCTGAATAAACATGATTGCATGATATTTTATTTGACATTTTACATAAAAGAACATGAACATAAGCAGAAAAGAAAAAATCCAACATGACACAAACATACCAAACCAAAGCAACAAACAGGGACATGATTTACTAGATTGACATAACAGTGAAAAAAGGATGTGAGCTAGAAAGACCCCCACAATCTCATACGTCTGACGAGGGTGCCAGGGAGACACAATTCGTTTTTCTATTTGTATCAACAGCATTTTATTCATCTTCTCAGTGTTCAAAGCTAGGCTGAGATTTCCAGATAGAATCAGCCAATTGAACATAGGACTATGAAGACCAATTTTTTTGCTTGAACCTTTGCCACATTAAAACCACACATTTCAGTGTAATATAGACAGAAAGACAGACATTTTATTGTCATCGAACAGTTACCGGTTCAATGAAATCAACTGGGCGATTCACATTAGGTGTATGTTAAAAGTGCAAAAGGTGACGTACAAACAAATATAATGTACAAAGCACAAAACAAATAATAATCTACTATAGTATAAAATAGCAAATACTTAAAAATGACAGTTAATTAGACCAGTGCAGTTTAAAATTTCTGTGCATTTAGAGTTCTGACTGCCCAGGGGATGAAGCTGTTCCTCAGACTGCTAGTTTTGGAATCTGAACCTTTTCCTAGATAGCAGCATGGTAACAGGTTGTGGTAGGGGTGGAGATTGTCTTTAATAATCACCCTGGCTCTGGTGAGACACTTATGGCTGGCAATGGAGTCTAGGGAGGAAGGAAAACAGCTGATCACCTTTCCTGCCATTCTAATGACCCTCTGTAGTCTCCTTTTATCGGATACTGTACAACCAGCGTGCCACACAGGGATGGCATACACCAGTACACCCTCAATTGTGGCTCAATATAACGATGCCAGCAGGTTGGTCTGCAGCCTGTTCCATTTCCGGACTCATGGAAAATCAAGTCGCTGCTGTGCTTTTTTGACCAGGGAAGGACCAAAGAGATGTGGATGCCGAGCAAGTTGAAAGAGGACACCCTCTCCATGTTGACATATTTAATGCAGAGGGGGCGGGGGGAAACTGCACCTACACAAGTCCATGGGTGTTTCTCAATGCCAAGGAACCTCGCCTTGATACCTTGGTCCCGCCCCGGTTGCCTAGGAGACATGTCATCAGCGACCGCCAAGGTGTGTTCCAATGTTCATGTGCTACCGAGGCGTCTGTCCTCCGTTTGTCTGTCGTTTAGCTAACTGACCGAGGATACATGGGAGGTTCCTTGATGCCTTCCCTCGGTCAAAGATTTCCCAGAATACATCGCAGTGTTTTTGAAGTTGCAGCTTCGGTTGTTAGCAGATACTAACTAGCTTTCACATTTGATTTAACCAACATATACACACTTAAAAAAGTAAAACTCTCGTTATACATCTATATTGAAACTTATACGTATAAAATATAACGATGGGCGGGACGTAAACAGAGCGCGTAAGCAAAAGGCGGGGTCTGGGCAGCCGCGGTCACGTGATGTAAGTCTGTTCCATTTAACTGTTTTCTTTGACCAAGGAAGGACAGTGTCCTCGTAAGCAAGGCGCCTCGCCATTGAGAAACACCCCATGACTATGTCCTTGGTCTTATTTGTGTTCAGAATGTATTGAGATTATATCTTATAAAACATCATCAAGTTGTGCCTAACTGTAAAGTGGAGGGGAAATTATACAGCTTTTTTCTATATTCAAGCCTGGAAATAGTGACATGCATGTTTTTCAGTACACCTTTACTCATTACCCCTGAATAAAATCTAGGATATTCAGTTGGCCTCAGACATCTACTAATTAGAAGTCCACCTTTTTGTAATTAAATCTGTTTATACTGAAATTTAATTACAAACAGGTGGCTTTAGCCAGCTCTTCTGTGAAGCCCTCAAAGGTTTGTTAGAGAACAAATTAAACAAACAGCATCATGAAGACCAAGAGACACAGCAGACAGGTCAATTCAATTCAGTTCAGTTTATTTATATAGCCCCGATTCACTACAGATGTCATCTCTAAATTTTTTGATGGTTTTCTATTTAAGGAATCCCAGCAAATTGCATTGAGTCATTGACTGGCAGTTGTGTCCCGTTGATGCAGACTCCAACCACAGCAATCCCTGAGCAACCCCTCATACTGAGCATGCATGTAGCCACAGTGGAGAGGAAAAACTCCCCTTTGACAGGAAGAAACCTCCAACAGAACCAGGACCCATAGACATATATAAACACTAGAAGCCGCAAGTGGGATTAGACAGCGTAGCTAAACGGCGGCCATCTTACTTCAGTCAACTGACGTTCTGTCATCTATGCTAGCAGTTGGAAGGTGAGTGATCAGTTTAAATAAAAATACTCTTAACTCGGTGAAATATTAACAGATTTACAAGCGGTTTGCCTTATTACAAAAGGTACTATACGTAGGCTTGATACAGGATAATTGTACATGTTGAAATGACCGCTTTTGCTTTCAAATAACTAGATTGTGAACTATAGTTTTGACCCCACTATTTGTGTGTTATGAAGGCTGATCAGGTTGAAAGAAAATACTCTTAACTCGATTAAATATTAACGTAGGCCTATATACAAGCGGTTTGCCTTATAATAAACCTTATTTTGCATAGACTTAAACGGGATACTTGTACATGTTGAAATGAATGCCATTCTATTTATGAGTCTATGCACAATAGATGTGATGTGTTACAACAGGGAATTTCTTGTGAGTCAGTGAGGTTAAAGATTTTTCATATTAACAGTAATTAGGCTATAATTTCGAATTGAAATACAATTTGAATCGACTTTTCCTTAATTACAATGAAAAATGTATTTCATTACAATATGATCACCTCAATACTTGATTAACCAAATAGTTCTTAGTGAAAAGTTTTGGAATAGTTTGATGTTAAAGGATGTACAGCGTTAAACAAAATAGTTGTTAATGAAAAGTTCTGGAATAGTTTAATGTTCTTGTTAAAATGTTTTTTCATATCATGTTGTATTTAAAATATTTGCAGCATTATTCAATGTTGTTGTGGCACTACCCCATAAATTCTCCATGTTCAGGAGGAGCAGTTGAGTAAGGTTACAAAAATGTTGGGTAGCCCAACTTCAGTTTTCTGTTTTTAAAAACAAAAACCAAATTTGCCCTCTCTGTAGCCTGTACCATGCTGTTGGTGAGAGGACTTTTGACTAAAATAGGCTTTTGCTAAAGTTTTTTTTGCATAACAAGCTGTCTGTGTTTTGACTTCTGTTTCTGCTTGCTTTGAACAGGTTCCTGCATGGCTGGAGGAGATACATGTCCCTCAGAGTAACTGTTGCAAAGAAACCTTTATTTGTACATTATTCAATATCTCTGTGAATTGTTTTCATTTCATTAACATTTTCTGAAACAACTGCTGTTCCATCTCTGCTGCTTCTGCTTTCTGTCCTTCTCCACCCAGCGGCTGTTCCATCCTCGCCACTGCCTCCTCCTATATGTTTGTTTATCTGTATGATTATGAATCTTGTTGAACTGTACACCTGAATATTTCAATTCAATTCAATTTCAATTCAGTATATTTATATAGCGCCAATTCACAACAGATGTCATCTCAAGGCACTTAACAAGAAGTCATTTCAATACATTTATACAAACATTCCAATCAGTTAAAAAGTTTCCTATTTAAGGAATCCCAGCAGATTGCATCAGTCATTGGCGTGAGGTTGGGCCCCGTTGATGCAGACTTTCCAACCACAGCAATCCTTCAGCAATCCCTCATACTGAGCAAGCATGTAGCGACGGTGGAGAGGAAAAACTCCCCTTTAACAGGAAGAAACCTCCAACAGAACCAGGCTCAGTAGGAGCGGCCATCTGCCACGACCGTCTGGGGGTTTGAGAAGACAGAGCAGAGACACAGAAGGAACAGAAGATCTGATATAAGAGAACTTTCTATGTTACAGAAAGTAAAAAGTTGATAACAGGACACAGTGGATGTTCAGTTACTGGGAGGATCATCCCAGTCGATGCCCCCCGTCCAACAGGGCATTGCAGCCAAGCAGGATACCAGACCAGGTATATCTTCTATGGAGAGAAAAACACTGAGAGAAAACAAAGTTAACAGTTGAAATAACAGAATGTACTGTAATACAACTGGAGAGTCGTAGGAAAAAAGGAAGTAGCAGAGTGAAGAAAATTGGTAAGTCTGTCCTCCAGCAGTCTAAGCCTATAGCAGCATAACTACAGAGATAGCTCAGGATGACCTTAGCCACTCTAACTATAAGCTTTATCACAAATATCTCCTTCACAAAATCATTTAAGTATCTATCTAGTTTTATTTTTGATTATTTATACACTTTTTTAGAAAACATGCCCAAATCAATAAATAATTTCATGACAGAATCAAAAGAAAGTTCATAAATAAGAAAACAAATGTCAAGAAGCAGTGAAAATACAAAATAATTTGCTGGGTTATTGCTGGTGAGCCAGTTCTGGCTGATAGATGTGATTTGGATGTCTGTCGTATTTCTCTGGGTGCACATTTTTTTTACTGTTTATGTGGTCTTTACCTCAAAAGAACCTTGAAGAATCATCTCTATAAAAATCATAGTTCACAGAACAGGGATAAATACAAAATGATACTGATGTGTGTGTGTGTGTGTGTGTGTGTGTGTGTATGTGTGTGTGTGTGTGTGTGTGTGTGTGTGTGTATATATATATATATTTCACTGTCATTTATATATAGTTATAGGCTAAGTATACTGGAAATTACTGTAATATACAATTAAATGTGTTGTATATGAATGATTAAATGCCTTGTGTGTGTGTAGCTATCTGATTAATATTTATAAAAAGATCATGGTTTAAATTGTGCATTGAGTATGCAGGAACATAGACTACAGCTCCAAGCATACCAGTTTTAAAACGATCATATATTATTATTGGGTCTATGGGAAATTGACAGGATAATGGAAAACGGTGGGAAAGTGGAGAGAAATAATGGGAGTTTCCCAACCAAAACCGATATATTTCACAGCCTTGTGTCTGCTGTTTATAACAAATCAAACCGTTTGAAAATCGGTTGAAAATTGAGCAAGTTAGAGTTATTTAAATAGTACATGCAGCATTGACAGCAATGTTACGAAAGGGGGCCGCTGACTGAAGTAAGATGGCCGCCGTATTGCTACGTCAGAGTCTATTGCCAAACAGCGCGTGTAAGCCATCTAGTGTTTATAAACTCAGCAAAAAAAGAAACGTCCTCTGACTTTTAACTGTTTTTACTTTCAGTAAACTTAATGTGTGTAAATATTTGTATGAACACTAAAATAGTCCACACCATAAGACATCAACTAAAAATGTTTCACAGACATGTGACTAACAGAAATAGAATAATGTGTCCTTGAATGAAGGGAGGCTCAAAATCAAAAGTACCAGTCAGTATCTGGTGTGGCCACCAGCTGCTTGAAGTACTGCAGTGGATCTCCTCCTCATGGACGGGACCAGATTTGTCAGTTCTTGCTGTGAGATGTTACCCCACTCTTCCACCAAGGCACTTGCAAGTTCCTAGACATTTCTGGGGGGAATGGCCCTAGCCCTCACCCTGCGCTCCAACAGGTCCCAGAAATGCTCAATGGGATTGAGATCCGGGCTCTTCGCTGGCCATGGCAGAACACTGACATTGCTGTCATGCAGAAACTCACACACAGAACGAGCAGTTTGGCTGGTGGCATTGTCCTGCTGGAGGATCATGTCCGGATGAGCATGCATAAAGGGTACCACATGAGGGAGGATGTCTTCCCTGTACCGCAAGGCATTGAGATGGCCTGCAATGACAACAAGCTCAGTCCGATGGTGATGTGATATACCGCCCCAGACCATGACGGACCCCCCACCTCCAAATCGATCCCGCTCCAGGGTACAGGCCTCGGTGTAACGCTCATTCCTTCCACGATAAACACGAATCCGTCCATCACCCCTGGTGAGACAAAACTGTGACTCATCAGTAAAGAACACTTTTTGCCACTCCTGTCTGGTCCAGCGAAGGTGGGTTTGTGCCCATAGGCGGCGTTGTTGCTGGTGATGTCTGGTAAGGACCTGCCTTACAACAGGCCTACAAGCCCTCAGTCCAGCCTCTCAGCCTATTGCGGACAGTCTGAGCACTGATGGAGGGATTGTGTGCTCCTGGTGTGACTCGGGCAGTTGTTGTGGCCATCCTGTACCTGTCACGCAGGTGTGATATTCGGCTGTACCGATCCTGTGCAGGTGTTGTTACATGTGGTCTTCCACTGCGAGGATGATCAGCTGTCCTTCCTGTCTCCCTGTAGCGCTGTCTTAGGCGTCTCACAGTGCGGACATGGCAATTTATTGCCCTAGCCACATCAGCAGTCCTCATGCCTCCCTGGAGCATGCCTAATGCACGTTCATGCAGATGAGCAGGGACCGTGGGCATCTTTCTTTGGGTGTTTTTCACAGTCGGTAGACAAGTCTCTTTAGTGTCCTGCGTTTTTAGAACTGGGACCTTAAATGCCTACTTTCTGTAAGCTGTTTAGGTCTTAACGACCATTCCACAGGTGCATGTTAATTAATTGATTATGGTTAATTGAACATGCATGGAAAACATTGTTTAAACCCTTTACAATGAAGATCTGTAAAGTTATTTGGATTTTTACAACATTATTGTTGAAATACAGTCCTGAAAAAGGGATGTTTCTTTTTTTGCTGAGTTCATATTTTCTATGCCAGAACCAGGCTCAGTACGAGCGACCGTCTGAGGGTTTGAGAAGACAGAACAGAGACATAGAAAGAACAAAAGAACTGATGGAAGAGGACTTTCTATATTAAAGAAAGTAACAAGTTGATAGGTCAGGGAGAAGGATGTGGAGAAGTTAAACAGAGCAAGGTTACAAGACAATATCCAAAGCTTTGACTATCACAGAGCAGTTTTTCATCATTCAAAAATGACAATAGTATGGCACAGTTGTAAACCTACCACGACATGGCAGTCTCTGGAAGAGCTGCAGAGATCCACAGCTCAGATGGGAGAATCAATTCCGGAATTGCGCCGCTCAAGGTGGCAGCATGTTGGAGTAGCTCTGTTACTTTGGTTCTTATTTTTTTCTTTTTTTAAACTTTAATTCTTCCATTTCTGGTAGAAACATTGTTTTTGTGGACAACTGTTCTCTCTGGTTTTGAATGCTGTGCAGCTGGAAGGATTTTTGCTGATACTTTTTATTTTTGGACATTTGTTATGATGCATAACCATGGCAACAAGGTGGTTTACAACTGGCAGCAGCTGATTAACATCACAAAAGCTCAAATAATACCTCAACTACAGCCACAAAACCCTGATGAGTTGAAAAGAAGACGCCATAGATCCAGAGTATCCTCTACAGACAACTACAGAGCGTCTTCAGTCAGAGGCTTCTTCAGATCTGCAGAGCGCTACAAGAGATCATCCCTACCCACAGCCATCAGCATCTACAACAAGTCTTTGAAGGAACTTGCATAATGAGTTACAACAACATTTAATTTCCCTTTGGGATTAATAAAGTAATTTTGAATTGAATTTGAATTTGAATCTGTTGACAGGAAAACTATTAGCACCTTGAATGACCTTGTTGAAAGTGTGCTGTACAAATAAAATTGTATTGCCTTGCCTAGTCGTGGCCTTTATGGAAGAGCAGCAAGAAGAAAGTTATTGTTTAAAAAAAAAACATATGAAGTTTGTTCAAACCATTTAATGGACACCACAAAGATGTGGAAGTAGGTGCTCTTGCCAGATGGGACCAGATGTCTGTCTTCATTTTAGCCTGTAGTTAAAAACTAACACCACCCTTCAGGATGAGCACATTATTCTTCAAAGTGAAACATAATCAGCTCAGCAATATGCTGTTTTTCTTCAGCGAGGACAGTGAAGCTCTTCAACTTTCGGCGTGACAACAACAGCCCTGAACATACAGGCAGAGCTATGACAGAACAGTTTACATGAAAGCATACTCACATGTTGGAATGACCTAGTCAAAGTCCAGACCTAAACCCAACAGAGAATTTGTGGCAAGACTTGAAAATTGGAGTTCTTAGACATTCTCAATTTAATCTTGAGCTAGTCTGAAATAAAAAGAATGGGTAAAGGTTTCAGTCCCCCATGTGTAAGTTGATAAAGACCCTGATAGACAGGCAGCTGTAGTTGCAGCGAAAGATGTCACAAAATATGATTTTTATTTTTAAAACGGTTTTGAGGGGGAAAACATTTTTGGGTGACTTCTTGTAGATCACACAAAGTCCAAATTGAGGTGTTTGCTTGTGATGGCTGATTTGGAGCAAACAAAAATGTTCAAAAATTGAATCTACTGCAAAGGTAAAAAAATGCAACATTTTCTTTAGTGACCATTACTCATATCGCCATGCCAAAAAAAAAAAAAGCAGAAGAGGTTAGTTACAGAACATAATTTATCTCATGCAAAGAAAAAGAAGCATATTGTGGTAAAAAAAAGAAGTTATTTGCCACCCTCTAGTGGTTATTCTGCGCAAACTCGACTATTATTGTCTTTATACTTTTATCCACTTATTCACAACAATGCGGAGTAATAAAAACAATAAACAGAAAAATACATTAGGTAGTTTATTAGCTATTTGGTTCTTATTTTTTATTTTAAAAAGAAAGAAAGAAAGAAAGAAAGAAAGAAAGAAAGAAAGAAAGAAAGAAAGAAAGAAAGAAAGAAAGAAAGAAAGAAAGAAAGAAAGAAAGAAAGAAAGAAAGAAAGAAAGAAAGAAAGAAAGAAAGAAAGAAAACATAGACAACACAGAAAGACCTATAGGTGTGGCAGATTTCTGGGTGCGCCCAGACTGGTTCTGGTGGAGGAATGTGCCACACTTCTCTGCCCTGAAAGTGTTGAGTTGATTGTTGGCAGCAGCTGTTCGGTTCTTTCTTGTTCATGGTTCAACACTCACTTTTAACCTAACAGACTGTGAATAAGAGTAAAATCTTAAGTGAGGCTGTAAATAATTTTGATTTATATTTATGCAGTACTTGTGCTTTTAAACTATACAGAGGTTACTGAAGTACCCAAAATATGTACCCAAGTAAGAGTAGCACTACTTCAACATATTCTTACTCAAAAAGTAGCCAGTATTTGGGCACTCAAGTACTGAGTAACGGATTGATCATAACACTTGATGTAATATTAACAGGCCCAGTCAAAGCCAGACCTCAACCCTATGGAGAATTTGTGGCTGGACTTGAAAAGGGCTGTTCACAGCCAATCCCTACACAACCTGACGGAGCTGGAACAGTTTAGCAGGCAGAATGGAGGAATACTTCTTTTTTTTTTTTTTACGTGTCCTGTTTGGCAGTGTGGAGCTCAGAATTGGTGTCTGAGTACCAAGTAGAAGCCCAACAGATTTACTTTCACAAGCGGAGCAGTACAGCTTTTGCTATAGTCCTCCACCAGATATATGTGTGAAAAATCTTTATTATGAATTGTTGGGGTTTTTATTTCCTGATGTTATGGACACGGAGACGGAAAATTAAGGAGAAGAAAGAAGGAAGATGAAGAAGAGAGATAGGAAACAAAAAGTCAAGAGAGAGGGTGAGTTGAAAATACAAGAGAGGAAGGGGAACAAAGAAAACACAGGAAGACATTGAAGTCTGCCTCCATACCCACAGGACGGCAGAGAGAGGGGGAAAAACAAAACAAAACACGAAAAAGGAACATCGACAAAACAAACCAAACATTGTGAACTAAGAATTACACAACCACATCACACAAAAATAGATATAAAAATACAACAACAATGTCACAGAAAAACTCCGATTAATCAAGCTCTAGTAATGATAACCTCAGCCCAAGAATATATCCTTAAACACCAGAGACCCCACATCTATGTGTGTGTGTTAGCATGCTGGTGCATATAAGGTTTCTCCATAAGAGTGTTCGATAGTTGGTGTGAGCAGGCATCAATCCGTCTCCCAGGAATCGATGCAGACATGAAGGAGATCGGAGCAAAGACGTCCAAAGGACGCCCAGAGCCCCAGGCGGACCCGGGCGGGGCCGACCGCATCCCCCAAGAGTGGAGCAAAGGAGAACCCCAGGGGAACATCCAGCGGCCACTATGCAGGGGCCCGGGGGGCAGCAGTGACGAGCCCACGGGCCCCGCCGGCAATGGACCGGGGGAGCCGGGGCCCAGGGGCACCCCACCCCTCAGCAGGGACCCGACAAGGGACCGGCCGACGAGGGGCCCCCGGCACTGCAGGGGCCGCGGCCGGCCGGCACGTGCTGCCTCCACCCTAGGCCAATCCCCACCGCCAACATCCCAGCGCCCCAACGATAGCCGCAGGGGATGGACAGCATCCTCAGGCCGGGCTCAGCCAGCATCTGGACACCAAGTTGTACCAGCTCCCGGGTCCCGATCCCGCGCAACGCAGGGCGCCCTTGACCAGGCATCCAACGAGGGCCAGGGCCGGTCCAACCCGCCAATGAACCGGCCACGCACGGTGCGCACAGAACAGGTGATCAAACGAGCAGAGACGCCGGATCCGCATCCCGCTGGATGGAGGAATACTTCTTATGGTCACTGTACTGTATGTATGTTAGAAGTAAAAGTACTTCCAGTAATATCTGCTGTTCTTTACACTATATTTACTCAACATCCAAATGGCACAACAGACTCAACAGACAGAATAACCTTAAAGCTACATTGTATATTTTTTTGAGTTAATTCTCAGCAAAAACCCCTTTGTTCTTTCAAAAATATGTGCTCATTCATGTGTAATTACTACCACCTACTAAGGAAAGTATTCTCGTAAGTGTAGAATCTGCTATTCAGAATACATATGTGCGAGTTGCACGAATGGCTGAATTTAAGTTAATTAAACAGCATTAACAATGTTCAAATCAATTTATATAGTGCAAGTAACAACATGTAATCTCAAAGCACTTTTCAAGAAGTCATTTAAATTCATACATTCCAAATAATCCTTAAGTTAATTTTCCAATCAGTTCAAAATATTTTTATCTAAGTAAACCCTGCAGATTGCATCGAGTCATTGACTTGCAGAATTCACTCCTCCTGGACCAACATTTAGCACGGTAGACAGTTGCCTGTTTCGTGTCGGTGACTTCACTGTAATCCCTCATACTGAGCAAGCATGTAGCAACAGTGGAGAGGGAAAACTCCTCTTTAACAGGAAGAAACCTCTAGCAGAACCAGAACCAGAACCTGGCTCAGTACAAATGGCCATCTGCCACGACCGAAGACAGAGCAAAGACACAAAGAACTGATGTAAGTAAGAGTACCTTCTATAATAAGGAAAGTAAAAAGTTGAAAACAGGACACAGATTACGCTCAGTTACTGGGAGCACCATCCCAGTCGATGCCCCCCCGTCCAACAAGGCATTGTAGCTAAGCAGGATACCAGACAGGTGTAGCTTATATGGAGAAAAAAAACACTGAGAGAAAACAAAGTTAACAGTCGAAATAACAGCAAATAATGCAACTAGAGAGTAGTAGGAGAGAAAAGTAGCAGAGAGAATAAAAGTGGTCAGTCTGTCCTCCAACAGTCTAAGCCTTTAGCAGCATGACTACAGAGAGAGCTCAGGATGACCAAGCATGTTAGAATGAGACATGAGAAAGGCAGAGCCAGGTAGAACCGTCTGATTGGACTCCATTACAACCCCACCCCCACTCAGAAAACAACTGGCTAGCATCAATAGGGGTTTAATCAATAAGATTTATCAAAAAGGAAAGTTTTAAGCCTAGCCTTAAAGGTAAACAGAGTTTCTGCCTCACGTTCTAAAACTGGGAGCTGATTCCACAGGAGAGGAGCCTGATAACTAAAAGATCTGCCTCCCATTCTACTTTTAGAAATCCTAGGAACTACAAGTAAACCTGCAGTCTGAGAGCAAAGTGCTCTGTTAGGAACATATGGAACAATTAGATCTCTGATGTATGATAGAGCTTGATTATTGAGGCCTTTATATGTAGGGAGGATCTTAAATTCTATTCTGGTCCATTATCTGAGGCCATGAGAATATCATTAGTAACCTTCCCCAGTGCTGTTTCAGTGCTATGATGAGCTCTAAAACCTGTGAAATTCTTCAAACAGCTCGTTACTGTTTGAATGCACACCCACTTTATTAGCAAAGATTTTCTCAAGGATTTTAGATAAGAAAGGAAGGTTAGATATAGGTCTGTAACTACCCAAGTCATCTTGATTGAGGGATGGTTTCTTAAGTAAAGGTTTAATTACAGCAGCCTTAAATTCCTGTGGTACGTATTCATTTACTAAGGATAGATTCATCATATCTAAAATGGGGCCAGTTATAAAAGGGAGCACCTCCATAAATAATTTGGTTGGGATTGGGTCCAACATACAAATTGAAGGTTTAGATGAGGCTAATATTTCCAAAAGCTTGATTGAATCAAAACAGTCCAACAACAAATGAGGTTGTACAGTTACCTCTGATGCTGCCTCACTTACTGAGAGAGAAGTAATCATGTTTGGAAGGATGCCAATGATTTTATTTTAATAGAATTAATTTTATTAATGAAGAATCCCATAAAGTCATCACTATTAAGAGCTGGGAGAATAGTTGGCTCAACAGAGCTATGACTCTGTGTAAGTTTGGCGACTGTACTACAAAGGAAACCTAGAATTGTTCTTATTTGCCTCTATTAATGATGACAATTATGCTGTTCTAGCTTGTCGAAGGGTCTTTTTATACAGCAGTAGACTGTTTATCCAGGTTAAATAGGAATCCTCCAGTTGTGTAGAATACCAGTTTCCTAGTATTCTGCTTTAAAGTATGCAGCTCTGTAGTGAACCAGGGAGCCAACCTCCCATGGCTAATAACTTTCTTTTTTAAGGGGGCTGCACTATCTAATGCCAAAAGCAATGAGGACGTAACACTGTGAACCAGAGCATCAATTTCTGAAGGGTTAGAGATGGAATTGCTCCCCTCCACTGTGTTACCCTGAGACACTTTATCAGACAAAAAATTGTTACAGCATTGTCTGATAAAGCTCTACTATAATGAAATTTTCTTTCAGATTTAAGATGGTCAGTTAAAGTAAATTCAAAAGTTATCAAAAAATGACTGTTTTTTCCTCACTCTCAATGCCGTATGTCAGTACAAGTTCCAAAGTGTGTTGACCCGAGTGGGTGGGTCCCTGTACTTTTTGAGTAAAGCCAATTGAGTCTAAGATAGCATTAAAGGCTGTATTTAGGGCATCACTTTCAGTGTCCACATGAATATTGAAATTCCTCACTACAGTGACCTTATCAGTATTTAATACTAATTCAGACATAAAATGTGAGATCTGATCTAAGAATTGAGAGTGGGACTGGTGGACGATACAAAACCACAAACAAAAGTGGTCTTAATGTTTTGCAACTTGGACAAAGAAAACTAAGGGTTAGATCTTCAAAAGAACTATAGTACAATCTAATGATGTGGTTCTGTTGGCTTCATCAGAACATGATCTACAGCTGTTGCAGCTGAGTGTAAAGCAGCTGGGATAAGAATCAGCAACTCCAAATCCGAGACCTTGGTTTTAAGCAGGAAAAGTAAGTAGTAAGTAGAGTACCTTCTCCGGGTCAGGGAGGAGGTCCTTCCCAAAGTGGAAGAGTTTAAGCATCTGGGGATCTTGTTAATGAATGAGGGAAAAATAGAATGGGAAATTGATAGGCGGATTGGTCCAGCTACTGTAATTTTTAGGATGGATCAGGTTCTATGTGGCAAACAAGTTAAAAAAAAAGCCCTAAAGTTGCACGTTATAGAGGTTTTCCAATTTCTAAGCTGTTTCCATATACTCAGTTTTTGTAGAATAGAAGTGTAGAATCAGTCTGTCAATGTTTGAAATGTTTGGGTCATGGATCAGTATCCTTTACAATCCAAATAGCCCTTTCTGCCCTCAGGCCTGCCATATAAAACTGCCTAGACCTGCAAAAGCTACTTGACTCTTTAAAAGAAAAATATTTTTTACTGATACTAACTCTAAAGAATGTGTTTGCTTCATTGATTAATCAATGAATCACAATTTGGTTTTGTAAGAAAATCAAAAGTTTCCAAAAAAAGAATGAATACATTTTCTGGGCTTCCATATTTATGTGAAAAAAAGAACAGTTTGTGAGCTAAGGATGAAAAAAGTAGAACAAAAGAAAACATTTCTTGCAACAGTGGTGTCAAGTTGCTGTTTCTTTAAAGCGACTCTGGAAGGCCTAAATACCCAGATGTGACCCTGGAACCAGAGGTTTCAGACCAGGATTGTAACTTCTGATTCGGGAATTGGCTAAAGGGCAATTCCACCTAATTTTTCACCACCCTGAGCAATTTTAATCTGCTTTTGTTTAAAACCTACAAAACCCAGACACTTCAAACCTGAACTAGATTATTCTACACTAATTTAATTTAAAACCAAGTTTGTCAAACCTTTATTTGATTTGTAAAACTTCAGTAAAAGACAAATTTCAGTGCTTTTTAAGCATCTGGAGTCTTGGCAGCAGATGGCAGACGAAGGCGGAGGCCTTCCTGTGTCAATTCCTGGTGCCATACTCTGGCTTTGGGGACATGGAATGTCAACTCACTGCAGCTATTGTGGGAAGTTGAGCGGTACCAGTTAGAAATATTTGGTGTCACCTCTGTGCACAGCTTTGGCTGTGAAAACCAACTCCTGGAGAGGGACTGGGCTTTCTCCTACTCCTGAGTCACCTTGTTTTTTGAAGCTTGATCCACTGAGCAAGAAGGTCGCCTCTTTGCGACTTATGGTTGCAAGAGGAAGGTTTTGACCTTTGTCTATGTTTATGCATCAAACAGCATTTCAGATTACCTGACCTTCTTGGAATCTCTGGATAGTCCTGGAAGGGGTGCCATGTGGGGATTCAGTGGTGCAGCTGGGAGATATCAATGCCAATGTAGGCAATGACAACATTAAAAGGAGGGGTGTGATCAAGGTGAATGGCGTCCTCAATCTGTTGTCTTGTTATTGGACTTTTGTAGAAGGCATAGAATGTCTATAACAAACACCATGTTCATGCACAAAAGGATTCATAAGTATACTTGGTACCAGGCCACCTTGGACCAAAGGTCGGTGATTGATTTTGTTATTGCATCACCAGACCTATGTTGTTATGACTTGACCACTTGGGTGAAGAGAGAGGCAGAGCTGTCAACTGATCACCACCTGGTAGTGAGTTGGACCTGGAGGCAGGGGAGGCTGTTGGACAGACCTGGTAAACCCAAATAGGTGCTGATAGTGATTTGGGAGTCTCCAGTGGAGAAACATGTCAGAGTGATCATCAATTAAAATGTCGGAGAGAATTTCTCTCATGTCCGGAGGGAGGTTGAGGACATGGAATCTGAACGGATCATGTTCAAGACCTTCGTTGTAGATGCGGCCTCCTGGACCTGTAACCTGAAGGTTTTGGCCTAAAGGAATTAGAGTGAGGACATTGTCAGGCGTTAGAAGGGGTGCTTTGAGGGTCTCCTCAATAACAACATAACTAACTGAAGTGTCCTCCATTGTTTTGTCTTTAGTCTTGATCAACTTTTCCTGCCTTTTGTTGACACCACCATATTGACGACTGTTTCTTGAAATTGGGGTTGTACTACAAAACAACTACTACTTATGCAAACAACAATTTAGGAATAACAAATTCACCTACATCTAGTTCTTCTTACCTGCCTGCCAATGGGCGTAATGCAGCCAGTTGTTCACAGTGCCGCTGAAGCCGTGTTGTGTCAGTTATACTGCTGAGTAGCAGCTAAAAGACAAAGAGTAATGCAAAAGTTGTATGACATACACATCTTCAATCTAATCTCATCACTTGGAACAGCATTTCATTGGGGAAAACAGCAAGTGTTATTTTCACTTTACATTCTGAATCCCAAGATCTCTTTCACACACACTACATTGGTAGGCTCCTCCCCACATACACTTCATAGAAAAACAGTTTTGAATGGACTTACCGTTCAAAATCTGCTAGTCACCATGCATAGTCACATCTATAAAAACAATGTTAGTTGATTTCATGAATTTCTCTACCATACACACATACATTGAAATGTAACCGTTTTGTCAGACTGCCTTTCCGGTGGTATTACAAAACCATTACATTTATTTTCTCTCCTGTTTGACCTGCAAAAACAAAGATATTAATTTATATATTTTGGAAGCTTAAACTACATTTTGATTAGGCAGATCACGTTGTCAGCTACCACAGGAGGTCTGGTAATAAATTACTCAAATTTGTTAATTAGTAATTCAAATAAAATCAAACTTTATTTATAAACCGCTTTAAATACAAGAATTGCATCACAAAGTGCTTTACAGGATAAAATGACCCCACATAAAACTACATTCCCATCCCTCCCCCACAGATTTATAAGCATGGTCACAGTTATACCCCCGTCCTCCCAACCTAACTCCCATGCACACACACAGTTAAAAGCAATAGTAAAAAAGGACATTGGGCTGAGTGCATTGCAGAGTGGACTCTGGCAAAGTTCTTTAGTTGATAAAAACATGTTTTAGTAATATTTTTAATCTGAGGGATAAAAGTCAGCTCAGAGTCAAAAATCACACCCAGGTTCTTCACTTGTAAAGATTCGATTACTATTTCATCAAATGTTTGTTTGTTTTTTAAAAATCTGTCATGCCAGCCTTTCTGGAAAACTTTCACTGCATTTTGGCACCAAGTTCTCGCACACGTTAATCCTTCTACTGCTAACGGTTAGCCTAGTTGCCAATTTTGTTTGCATTAATGTTAATTAATTACACTGATGTATAAATTAACAGTGACAGTGATGGTTAATTCACGTAATTTAAATGAGTTCATGTTCAAATTCTATCAAAACTTTCAATGAAAACGGATCGTGTTGTACCTAGCGTTAGCTGTTAACTAGTGATGTGATTAATTAACCGAGGCTACGAAGGATGTCTGGAGCAAAAGTGAGCACCAAAAGAAGCCTTGATTCGAAGCTTGCGTCAACAAAGGGGAAATCGTTTAGTGAACCATTTAGAAATGCAATGTGTTAGAAAGCCTGGTTGATTCCCGGGGCTTTATTTTTTCCATCACTACTGCTAACTAGCTCAAATTCTGCTACCTACTTATATGGATGCAGAAGTGGTCCTACAGAGAAGTCATACAGATAGGCCTACCATTTTACAGGTACCGTTTAACAATCTAGTCCACAATAAACTGCAGGTATTTTTGTTTTGCCATAATTTAAAAAAAAATTAACACACTGAATAGGAAAGCCGGGAAGGTCAGGAAAAGTTGAAGCAGTCAAAATGGCGCTGGGTAACTGAAGTTTTAGAACGTACCATTCCACAGTGCATATAAGTGACTGAGATGTTTGTTTTTCTCTGATTTGTTTCTTACAGGATACACACATAACCTGTTTTACACAAGAACGACTTACAAATGACCAAAATATCAATCAACCGTCCACAGCTCTTTGTGTTTTAAATATATGAAACCCCCTCCCATCAAATGGTCCCCCCTCCTCCCTCATGTACTGTATGACAACATTTATTCAACATTGATTTAATGTTTGCCTTTCAACTATTCAGTTCAACCACAATACAGTATTGATTCAACTTTCAGTGTTTATCACCCATCTTTTTTTCAATCATAACTGTAAATCAACCATTTTAACCAAAACTCAACACTGAAATAATTTTTTTTTGCTATCTGGGAAACAACTTATAGGGCTGATATTGAGGGTTCAAACTGTCAGATTATAAAGGTAATTACCTTTATAATCTGACAATTTGAACCCTCAATACATATAAAAGTCATGGACATCTGCATAAACCATGGGTGTCCAACTTCAGCCCTCATGGACCGGAGAAAAGAAAGGGGGTAAGAAAAGAACTAAAACATGCAGGATACCAGCCCTTGAGGACTGGCTTTGGACACCACTCGTAAGGCAAGGCAAGGCAATTTTATTTGTATAGCACACTTTCAACAACAAGGTAATTCAAGGTGCTTTACGTGATTAAGGGATAAAAATAAAATAGCAGTGAAACACAGACAAAGCAGATAAAGTAAAAACACCAATAAAGAAAGAAGCATACACAAAACATATGATACATGAAAACATTACTCAATGGCAGCTCTAAACAGATACATTTTTAGTTGGGATTTAAAAGAACTCAGTGTTTCAGCAGCTTTGCAGTTGTCTGGAAGTTTGTTCCACATTAAAGGAGCATAGAAACTGAAAGCTGCTTCTCCATGTTTGGTTCTGATTCTAGGGATGTTGAGTAGACTGCAATTAGAGGACTTGAGTTGTGTTGGGGCGTTGGTATAGTAACAGTAGATCTTCAATATACTTTGGTGCTAAGCCATGTAATGATTTATAAACTAGTAAAAGTATTTAAAAGTCTATTCTCTGAGCTACAGGGAGCCAGTGTAAAGACTTTAGAACTGGGGTGATGTGCTCTACTTTCCTGGTTCTATTTACCTGGATCAGCTGTAGCTGTCTAATGGCGTTTTTCCACTAGTACCTACTCGGCCCAACTCAGGATATTATTTCTTTATCAGATCTTTAGCTTCTCACTTTCAATCTAATGAAAATCAAAGGAAAGCAAGAAGTCAATGTTTTAAGTTCACCATTGCTCCAAAAAAAAAAGAGATGCAATTTAAAGTTATCAATGGTATTTATCCATCTAAAGAATTCTTGAGACATCAGTTTAACTTGGACCATAATGGTTTTTCTTTCTGTAATGAAGATATAGAAACCACTGCAGATCTGTTTTATGAATGTAAGTTTGTTAAGGTTATTTGGGATGAGCTACAGTTTTGGTTGGTTACAAATATTCATAACCTACCTGTTTTCTCTAAAGAAACCATTTTTATTGGCTATTTTACGGAAAATAAAGACATTAATCTCATGTTAAATGTTATAATAATCGATGGTAAATATTTCATACACAAAAGCCGTTATTTAAAAAATCACCCTACTTTCTTTGCCTAGAGACTTGGTTTCTTATTTTCGTTAATTGAAATTCATGAAAGGATCCAAAGCAACTTTGGGTGATACTGTTGAAAATACAGTATAAGCTAAATTCTGACCCCTGGCACATTTCTTTAAGCTTTTCTAACCTATTTATTTTAAATTTCTTATTTAATATTTGATTTTATTAGTATTTGTGTATCTTTTTTGTCTTAATTCATCCAGCTGTTTTGTTTCATTTGCACTTCTCTGTTCTTAATGCTAATTGTGATCAGTTCACTGTACTGTACATGTTTTGTAATTCAATGAACGCTTAGTAAAAATACATTAAAAAAGAAACAAAAAAAAGGTATGGTGAGAAGGCTGAAACCATAAGTTGTATATTTTTAAACTGCTGACTTAGATTACAACTGACACAAGAATGCTACTGTAGAACTTAAACAATTTTACTTGTACACCTATCTGACCGTTGAATAGTTTGCAAACAAGATGACTAATTATTTCAGCAGCTTTGGGTCATAATCAACAGAAATGCTATTTTTTAGTTAAAGAAGGGTTCTAAGAAATCTAATGGAAGAAAAAGTAAATAGGAAAATAAGAATAAAATGGGAAGATAGAAATAGTAATAGAATAGATGAATGAAGAAAATAAGATTGACCTCTTTTGTACAGTGTTTTGGTGTAGACTCTCCCAAAACTCCTGTTTTGTTTTTGTGTTGCAGGTTTCCCAGAAAAGATATAAGGAAGAAGTGGGAGGTGTTTATATATGTGCATATATATATATATATATATATATATATATATATATATATATATATATATATATATATGTGCATATATATATATATATATATATATATATATATATATATATATATATATATATATATATATATATATATATATATATATATATATATATAAACACCTCCCACTTCTTCCTTATATCTTTTCTGGGAATATATATATATATATATATGTCATGTTGTGTGTTTTGTATACATTTTATGAGCAAATCAGCATATTCTATTACTGTTAAGCAAACTATGAATATAGAAATAGGCCGAACCATTTGTCTTGTATCATAGCTAAACGTTTGCCGTTTGCAGACAAAAAACACCCGTGAAAGGCAGTAGCGGTCGATGCGGTGTCTACTCTTTATATATATGTGCTTGTCATAAAATTAGAATATTATGAAAAAGTTTATTTATTTCAATAATACTATTCAAAAAGTGAAACTTGTATATTAGATTTATTAATTACACACAGACTGATATATGTCAAATGTTTATTTCCTTTAGTTTTGATGATTATAACTGACAACTAATGAAAGTCCCAAATTCAGTATTCCAGATAATTAGAATATTGTGAAAATGGTCAATATTGAAGACACCTGGTGCCACACTCTAATCAGCTAATTAACTCAAAACACCTGGAAAAGCCTTTAAATTGTCTCTCTGTCTAGTAATGTAGGCTACACAATCATGGGGAAGACTGCTGACTTGACAGTTGTCCAAAAGATGACCACTGACACCTTGCACAAGGCGGGCAAGACACAGAAGGTCATTGCTAAAGAGGCTGGCTGTTCACAGACCTTTGTGTCCAAGCACATTAATAGAGAGGTGAAGGGAAGGACAAGATGTGGTAGAAAAAAGTGTTCACAAAGAGTGGACTGCACAGACGTATGCAAGACATGGGTTTCAGCTGACACATTCCTTGTGTCAAGCCACTCTTGAACAAGAGACAGCGTCAGAAGCGTCTTGCCTAGGCTAAAGACAAAAAGGACTGGATTGCTACTGAGTGGTCCAAAGTTATGTTCACTGATGAAAGTAAAGTTTGCATTTCCTTTGGAAATCAAGGTCCCAGAGTCTGGAGGAAGAGAGGAGAGGCACATAATCCACATTGCTTGAGGTCCAGTGTAAAGTTTCCACAGTCATTGGTGGTTTGGGGTGCCATGTCATCTACTGGTGGTGTTCCATTGTGTTTTCTGAGATCCAAGGTCAACGCAGTCGTCTACCAGGAAGTTTTAGAGCACTTCATCCTTCCTGCTGCTGACCAACTTTATGGAGATGCAGATTTCATTTTCCAACAGGACTTGACACCTGCACACTGCCAAAGCTACCAGTACCTGGTTTAAAGGGGGGGGTATTATGCTAAATGGACTTTCTGAAGCTTAATATCCTGAGAACCTGTCTTTCCCTCATTAAAAACATACCTGAAGTGTTGCTCTGACCCATTCACTCATGTTAGAGTAATCTTTGAGTCTCTGCCGGTCTCTGCTGGTAGAGTCAGGGTTGCTAAAACGCCTGCTCCCACCTATCCCCGCCTTTTCCACCCATCTCCTCCTCCGAGCTTACGTACTCAGCAGAGAGCCTTGCCCCTGCAGAGCTCCCCCTCCCCTCCCCTAGGGGTATTGTGAAGAGGAAGATGCTGAACGCCAGACCAAACAATTCAGGAGAGCTGAAGGCCACTGTCAGAGCAAAATGGGCTCTCATAACACATGAACAATGCCACAGACTGATCGACTCCATGCCGCGCCGCACTACTTTTCATGTTAATACATTTCAGTTGGCCAACATTTCTCAAAATATTTTTTTTTTGCATTGGTCATAATTGTTATTCTAATTTTCTGGAATCCTGAATTTGGGACTTTCATTAGTTGTCAGTAATAATCATCAAAATTAAAGGAAATAAACATTTGAAATATATCAGTCTGTGTGTAATTAATTAATTTAATATACAAGTTTCACTTTTTGAATGTTATTACTGAAAAACTAAACTTTTTCATGATATTCTAATTTTATGACCAGCACCTGTATGTCTATGATTTCAACCCTGCCTCAGCCGAGCTTTTCACGGGATGTGACGAGGCTGGTTGGGATTAACACTGGTACACAACAACAAAGCAGCAACAACTAGTGTAAAACAATTAAACAGTACAGTAGTCTACTTACAAAATGTAGCCTACTGTGCTCCAGTGTTGTCATTTGTCCATTTCTTCGCTCATTGTTCATATCCTGCTTTTACTCCGTCTGCTTCCCTGCTGTCAGCATTTGTTTACTAGTGTGACGCTCTAGGCCAACCGTGAATAATCCAACATGAAAGGGCTCATGTCGCCACCTAGTGTTGCGGTGGCGAACGCACTTCTTTTAATAATTCGATTTTGAATATGTAAACTGGAATAAAGGCTCCCATTCTGGTTAAGCTATTAGTCCAATCTTTGCCAAAAGCTCTATTTAGATTTTCATGTAAACGTAGTGACTGATACCATTGCACACACCTTTAAAGGGGCTGTATGGAATTTTCGGAAATTTAAACTCGCGACTGACCCCATGTGGCCAAAAACGGAGCTGCTCTTCCTTTCTGCTCACTCTCGCAGCGCCGCTCCTACGCCGGTCGCTCTCAATCTTCTATATTTTTCAGGCACTTGTCAGGGGTTAAACTTTTTTAGTCTTATGTGGAGTTACTGTTGGTGTCAAAGTTGTCCTTGGTCTCTTCTGTTAATTCGCACAATCCATTTAACTGCTTGCGAGTGCTGACTAGCGGTGGTGGCAGAGTGATCTGAAACATTTAACATGAACGCGCTTGACGCCACATCCGCAGACATCCATCCATCCATTTTCTTCCGCTTATCCGGGGTTGGGTCGCGGGGGCAGCACCCTAAGCAAAGAGACCCAGACTTCCCTCTCCCCAGCCACTTGTTCCAGCTCCTCGAGAGGAACCCCAAGGCGCTCCCAGGCCAGCCGAGAAACATAGTCCCTCCAGCGTGTCCTGGGCCTTCCCCTGGGCCTCCTCCCGGTGAGACGTGCCTGAAACACCTCACCAGGGAGGCGTCCAGGAGACATCCTGACCAGATGTCCGAGCCACCTCAACTGACTCCTCTCGATGTGGAGAAGCAGCGGCTCTACTCTGAGCCCCCTCTGGATGACTGAGCTTCTCACCCTATCTCTAAGGGAGAGCCCAGACACTCTGCGGAGGAAACTCATTTCAGACGCTTGTATCCGTGATTTCGTTCTTTCGGTCACCACCCAGAGTTCGTGACCATAGATGAGGGTAGGAACGTAGATCGACCGGTAAATCGAGAGCTTTGCCTTTCGGCTCAGCTCTCTCTTCACCACGACAGACTGGTACAGCGCTCGCATAACTGCAGATGCCCTACCAATCCAACTATCGATCTCCCGCTCCATCCGCAGACAGTGCGGGAAAATCCGACCCGACAGAAAATAGAAAAAATTGGATACAGGCTTATAGGTGCACCCACTGTGAGCTGACAAGGTGTCAGTATGCTCATCAGGAGATGTTTGAGTCATAAATGGTCAAATAAAAAGGCTATTGTTACGTTTATTTTGGGGGAAAAGTTGCATATAGCTGCTTAAAATCTGTTTAGAGTTTTTTTTTATTCTGCTCTACTTGTACGAAGCATTTAGAACACTCAAAAAAAAGGTTTGAAGATTTTGACCTAGCTTAATGTTAAAAAAGATGCAAAACACACAGAGAGTGATTTACCTGGCTTTATAATAAAACTGTCACTGATCACAAACCAGCTTTCAAATATTATGTAGCCTAGTTAGCATAGAATAATCTAGACCAGGTTTGAAGAATTCAAGTTTTGTCATTTTTACTCTAGAAAGATTAAAGATGTGAAGGGTATAATAAAAAAATAGGTGGAATCGCCCTTTAACCATTTCCCGAATCAAGTAGCAATCAGAAGCCAACTACAGCTTCATTGATCTTTATAGTGAAGTTTGTAAGGAGGACATCTAGAAGCGATAGTGAAAGCCTCAAAATGACAAAAACGTTTTCCCATTTTAATAAATGGTTCGCAAATAATAAACTTTGTTTAAAAGAATATGCAGGCCCTAGCCTATAACATTATCCAGTTCGAGTTTAATACGTTTGACTATTTTCGATTTTAAACCAGAGCAGAGCAGAACAGAACAAAGGTAGTTTTGCCCTTTATTCCAAAGCCGAATCGGGAGCGTGGAAGCGGCCGCCTCTGTCAGTATGTCCCGTACAATCCAACTTAAAATGCTGCCTGTAGCCTACTACTTCTCCAATTACGAAGACTTACGGAAACTGCGAGGCACTGTTCAGTCCTATCTCGGACCGTATGACACAGAATAGGTCAAACTACACCAGACACGCATGGAAGTGAAACTAGAGTCGCACCGTTTCCATTTCCTTATTTTCGAGCCTTGTTTCTCGCTAAATCCATGAGCAGAGAAATAATCGTCCATTCGTGGCGACGCTGTGAGGAAGGAAGCTATATTGACAGTCTGAGGTCTGCATGTCATAAACTGAGACAACAACAAACTGGTGAGTTTCTCCAGGCAGCCATTGTTTAAATATATCCTGTATCTGTGTGATTATTTCATCATTCTGACAGTTCAAACAGTTAATGATCTACATTTTTTGAGAATGATGACTGAAGAGGTGTTATTCGTTTTAGTAAACATGGAAAAGTAAAACGTTGCACAGCTAAGGACTGCAGAACCTTTAGGTGTTTCATAGCATTAACTTGTCTAGTTGAATTACGAAGCATGTAACTAGATCTGCCTGTGACTACATGTCTGTGTTGTTATAAACAGAACGGATCTGAAGGGAAATGGATTTTGTGTAGCTGCATGAGTCAGATCTGTTTGTAAAGTTCATTGAGATAACATTGGTCTAATGTTGCTCTGTATGGAAAACCAAAACTGAATAAAATAGTTTTTTTCATTTTTTAGAGGGGACTTCATGTCCTTCAGTCCGCTTCTGGACTTTCTAACATTCTATTTTGCCTTTTTCTGGCTTCACAGAGACTTTTTTCTGAAATGTTGCAAGTAGCTGGATCCTGGATCCTGACATGGGCCATCATTGCATGCACCGGTATTGTGGGCCCACCTTATTGCACAGCCTCCTTAAAGAAGGCTACCTGCAGCGTGCAAGACGGCAGAGCAGACTGCAGTCATCTCAGCCTGAGCTCAGTCCCTCAGGATCTTCCCAGTAACATCACCAGCCTGGATATGTCTCACAACAGAATGACGGAGGCTCTGCCAGACTTATTAAAAAGATACGCTGGACTTTTGAACCTCAGCATCAGTTACAACAGCATCAAAAACCTGGATGAGGGCTTGTGCAGGAACCTGCCTCAGCTGCAGACCCTAAATGTGATGCATAATGAAGTCCATTTACTAAACAAAGAAGATTTGAGGCAGTGCACCAATTTGACATGGTTAAATATGGCCAGCAACAGGTTAAAGCTGCAAGGGGAGCCCTTCTCCTTGCTTCAGGTACATCTAAATTATGTTGATGGTAAAAATAAAATGTAAGGTTACTAAAGCTAATACAAAAATGATACATGACAAGAACTCAGAATTTGACCTTAATGTAAGTTTATTTCAGCTAATGATAATGAGTTATAGCTGTTGAAATCCAAAAGAAATTTTCAAGAAATTGTCAGGAGAATCAACAGAGCCAGAAGTGATTTTCTTCATCCCACTGACCAAGTACTGAGTCCAGATACTGTCGAGTACATAGCATTGCTTTTCTTTAGCTTGGTATTTCTGTTATAAAAATCCGTTTTTATTGGTTTAATGTAGTGATAACAATTTCAGAGAAAATGTAGCTTTAAACATAATCTTAATAAGTAACAGAAACAAATGTGCAAAATGTATCCTTCCGTGTCAAAGTGCCATTCCCTGCATTGCCACTGGGCAGGCTTTAGCTATAAAATGTTGCACTGTGGTAAGATGAGCTTTGTTACTTTAACTATCAGTTATACATTCCATCAGGTAGCCTTAAAGCTACATTTTTCCATGTGCCAAAAAGAATATATAAAATAGACTTTTGTTTTTATGGGCAGCTAAAATATTGAAACGTATAACTTATTATGGCTAAACAGTGTTGTCAGTAACATATATCTTTTGATATGTAGATTTAAACAAAAATATAGAACAAATAACTTATTTATTTTGCAAGTGCTTATTGGGAAGAATATTTGAACCTCTGGTCCTTCTGCTCTGTGTAACACTTGTTGCTGGTTTCCACTGAGCGGTATGGCATGTGGTTCATTACGCTAATTTGTCTGTTTCCATTGTAAAAGCAGCCCATACTGCACCATTCCTGGGTCCCCTTCAGTTGTAGGTCCGTAGGACAACAGTACGAAATGGTTAGGGTGGTGCTACTGGCATCTGGTTCTGTTGGAGGTTTCTTCCTGTTAAAGGGGAGGTTTTCCTCTCCACCGTCGCTACATGCTTGCTCAGAATGAGGGATTGCTGAAGGATTGCTGTGGTTGGAAAGTCTGCATCAACGGGCCCCAACCTCACGCCAATCACTGATGCAATCTGCTGGGATTCCTTAAATAGGAAACTTTTTAACTGATTGGAATGTTTGTATAAATGTATTGAAATGACTTCTTGTTAAGTGCCTTGAGATGACATCTGTTGTGAATTGGCACTATATAAATAAACTGAATTGAAAATTGAATCACAGAACGGTCCATTTATTGGGGGACAGAAAAACGTCAGTTTGCAACAAGCGTGAGACCTACTAGTGTTTCATGTTTTTTTTGTTGCACTAGTATGACGCCTTGTTAGGCATTTGGGTTTAACCCCGCCTGCCCATTTAGAGCCCAACTAGTGCTAGAAACGGTCTCCTGAATACGCCTGAGCATAAAATAGCATATTGAACCATATCAACCCATCCTGCACCACTCAGTGGAAATGAGGCATTGTCACAAGCCTACAATAAGCTGCTTGACTGTCATTACAGTTTTAGTCATTTTAAAATCGCTTGACCTTATTCAGAGTGATGGGTGGCACACAAACAGAAGATTTTGTCCCCTTGTAAGCAAGGAGAAAGTGTACACAACTTCTCTATACACAGGGTTCATACAGTCATGAAAAACGTGGAAAAGTCATGGAATTTGAAAATCCAATTTCCAGGCCCTGGAAAAGTTATAGAATTTGACAAAATATATGTTCAAATTTATAAAAGTAATGCAAAATAAATAAGAAACGGATAAATAAATAAATAGAAGTCAGGGACTCGTACATGATTGGTCAGGCAGGTGACACGCCTCCCTCCGAAGCCCTTAAATGTAGCTCACGGAGCTAATGCCAAAACGATTCGGTGAATGCCAGCTAAAAACCCCCACCAGGGACAAGGGTCTCACTAATATACCCATAACCCTGATGAGTCTGCTTTGGGTAATTATTTTGATTATTTGCCTTTAATGTTAATTGGATATTTGTTCAAAATGTTACAAACTTGAGGCTGGTTCCGTTTTTTTGTTTCTCAAGACTATTGTGTACCATCGAGTTTGAAATCTTTTTATTCTGCCAATTGAATATTTGCAGTTTTTTCCACTGTAGTTGTACTTAAAGGTAACTGAAAACCAGCTATCTGATTAAATGGTGGTCTTTGTATCATAAAACCTTCTGTTTGTCTGCATGTGACCTTGTGGGGCAGTAAGGGATTTCAACATAACTTAGGGGGGCATTTAGCCGAAAAAGGTTGAGAAACACTGTTCTAGAGGCTGAATCCGCTTCCACACTGGAGACTGGAATTAAGCTTTACTTCAACCAAAGTTTTGAAATCAGGTAACATTTCTCCAATTTAAGTGATCAGAAGTCAGAAAGACTGAACAAGCCGTTTCCTGACCTGCAAGCTATTGCATCAGTGGGACTAAATCCCCCAGCTGTAGCATATATGCCACTTCTGCACTAGTCACAAAACCTCTAAATAACTCTTCAATGCGCTGACAGGTCCTGGTTACAGAGATGCATTAGGTACGGTGTCCAGATCTGAGATGATGCTCTCATGGGAATCTGTTTTAGATTTTTTTAGTAGTAGTCAGGGGTGTGAATACTAATCAGTCAAAATGACCCACGGCCTTCAAATTTTTTCGTCATTGTTTAAAAAAAGAAAAAGGTAAAATACGTTAAAATGTTGGGTTAACGCTGCCCCTGGTTCTGATATACAGGGCTAGGGCTGGTCACTTTACATGCAGCTACCTCTGCTGGCAAAAGTGGAGATGACTTAAGTAAAGCAAAAACTTTACATTTCTGTGAACAAGTGTTTAGAAACTCAGTGGGGCTGCTGTTGAAACTTTAATAGGTGAACTTGAAGTAAAATAGTATTTACAAGTATGTTTTTGACAGGAGAACATCATATGCTTTTAAACTCAAATGGGTTTTGCATGATATGTCTCCTTTTAAACATTATTTTGTTAATGTTAAATCTAAAAAAATGCTTGTAAACAGACTCGAAATCAACCAATAAATGTGAATAAGTCCGGTAAGTTGCGTGGCGCAGAGGGAGAGGAACAGTCATCAATACAGACTCTGCATTGATGTCTCTAAACCAACCCAATCTAGAAAGCTGCAATCTAAAAAGTTCTAGTCACTCAAGCTTTTTTTAGTATTTATTCTGAAGGCGTTCCTGCTGGATGAACGGACTGATGAAAAGTCTTTTTTCTTTTCTTTTTTTTGCAGTATTATGACAATAACTTTAAACCCTTGGTACTGTGGTCCCTGACTATTCGGGGTTCATCTATTCACAGATTCTTATGTGGAACGTGACTTCAATTTATTTGCTACTTGACTGGGTATTGACTGGCATTTGCAAAGCAGCCAATCCATGAGCGCCATCTATTTCTCCCTGGCTCTGATTGGCTGTACCCCCAAGGATGGAGATGAGGAAGGCTGTGAACATTAGCTTCTGCGGTAGTGCTGAGACGATTTTTACGGAACGTATTAATGCATATTAAGGTATATATGACATATGAACTATTAAAATAGGCCGTTATAAGGGCTTTTAGAGGAGGTCTCAATATTTGCGGATTTTAACTATTCATGAGTGCCTTTTGTCCCTAATCCCTGCGAATACCGGGGGTCCACTGTAAACCATTATTCTACTAACTGACCTATCCAAAGTCTTGTAATCAACTTAAAAGATGTCAGGATAATGCCAAACACATACTTAGAACATTTTATTTTAAAATTAAAGAAAAATAATACAACAAATCACTCATCCCTTCTCCTTCCTTTCAGTTGTACTTCAACTCTGAATGTAAATTAAGCTTTTACATGCCTTGGATGTTTTGTGTGTCAATGCGTACTTTCAAGATATAAAACACATAGGAACATAAAATGAGATGCCTTGAGTTGAAGTTTTTTAGGTTAGGGTAATCTTAAAATACCCTACCATTATACAAAAAGGCTCTGGAGGTTTGATGTTCTACTGTTTTCCTTCTCTTTTCCTGACTAACAGAGCCTGCAGTATCTTGACGTCTCCATGAACAGTCTGAAGTCAGCCATGCTTGGCTCACAGCCTCAGCTGCACAGCTTGGTAACTCTGGAACTCAGGCACAATGACTTCACCACTCTGAAAAGTGAAGACCTTTCCTTCCTGAAGGATTCGCCTTTTCTGAAAGTGATCAACCTGATGTCGTCTGTGTCCCTAGTAAAAGTAGGTTGCTTACCCCGAAAAATGGCAACTGAAATACTGTTTTTAAGTTTGGAACTGGTTGTTGTAACATCACCTTAATTTCAGTTATCTGTTTTGTTTCCCCATTTCTGTCTCATAACATGTTTTTTTTTTCTTCTTTCAGTTGGAGCCTGGTTGCTTTAAGTCTGTTTCAGGCCTGCATATGTTATTCCTTGATGGTAGCAGAAATGGCTTCAAGTTCATTTCTGATCTCTGTTCAGAGCTGTCTGGAACAGCCATTGGGGGTCTATCTCTAAGGAACATTGGGCTAAAGAAGCTTACAAACACAACCTTTTCAGGATTGAAGGAAACAACCCTAACCTTTCTGGATCTGTCCACCAATAGCATAGACAAAATTGAAGATGGCTCCTTTCAATGGCTGTCTGGACTTCAGACTCTTAACTTGACTGGAAACAACATTAAGCACCTGACAAGAGGAACCTTTCAAGGTCTAAAAATGTTGAAAAAGCTACAGCTAACTAAAGCGTTGGTGAAACATCAGAAATCCTCTCTACCTGTTATTGAGGATTTCTCTTTTCAACCACTAAGCAACCTCGAGAGCCTTATGTTACAGAACACTGCTTTTGTCAACATCACAGAGAAAACTTTCATAGGCCTGATGAGTCTCACAGAACTCGACTTGAGCTGGAGTGGTTACCTACAAACAGAAAAAAAACTCACCAAAAAGATATTTGTCTCTCTTGCTGATTCACCCCTCAGAAAATTAAACCTGGAAGGAAATTCTTTGAAAATAATTGAACCTGGGAGCTTCTCCTATTTGAAAAATCTCTCCATTCTTCTTCTTGATTACAACTTTATTTGCCAAACGCTCAGTGGCAAAGAATTTGAAGGTCTTGCTCAGTTACAAGAGCTTCACATAAGAAATAATGTCCAGGGCATTACACTGACCCCCGAGACATTTGTCAGTATGCCTAATCTTAGAGTGTTGACGCTGGGGAAGAGTTTGAAAGCCGAAACACTGAACCAGGAATCCTCTCCATTCCATCCATTGTCCAACCTCACTGTATTGGATCTCAGCAACAACAACATTGCGAACATTAGAGAGAATATGTTAGAAGGGCTTGAAAACCTCAGAGTACTGAAGCTCCAACACAACAATTTAGTCAGGTTGTGGAAGATGGCTAACCCTGGTGGCCCTGTCCTGTTTCTCAAACACACACAGAGGCTTGAAAGTTTTGAGATGGATTTCAACGGAATGGATGAGATTCCAGTAGAAGCTTTCAGGAATTTGATTCATCTCAGGGAGCTTAGCATTAGTAACAATCTTTTAAATAATGTTCGTGACTCGGTTTTTGATGATCTCACGTTTCTACAAGTTTTACGTCTGGAGAAGAATTTTATCACTTCTGTCAGGCCAGAAGTTTTCAGAACTCCCATGAGCAACCTCAGTTTCCTTTTCATGGGCAAGAACACATTCGACTGTACCTGTGAGAGCATCCTGTGGTTTGTCACGTGGTTGAACAACACTAATGCTAGTGTTCCAGGTCTCAGAGACCAGTATATATGCAACACCCCACTACTTTACTTCAATCACTCCATCATGGACTTTGACCCACTCTCTTGCAAAGACATTACCCCATTTCAGGCCCTTTACATAGTAACCAGCACAGCTGTTTTAATGCTGATTCTCAGTGCCCTTATTTATCGATTCCATGGCTGGAGGATTCAGTTTTACTGCAACATACTGATCAATCGCACATTAGGATTTAGTGATGCCAAAATGGAGGAGGGCAAAGAGTTTGATTATGACGCTTATGTCATACATGCCGAGGAAGACGCCCGCTGGGTGGAGAGACGAATGGTCCCTTTAGAGAATGAAACCTGCCGATTTTGTGTGGAGGATCGAGACTCCTTAATTGGCATGTCCCAACTTGAGTCTATTGTGAATAATATGAGAAAATCTAGAAAAATCTTGTTTGTGGTGACGGAGAGTCTTCTCAACGATCCTTGGTGTAGACGGTAAATCAAACACACATTGCACATTTTTATGATGTTGCATTGGGACAAATTTAAACATGATTAAAATAGCCAGAATATCAAGCTTTGCTGTTTAGGGTAACAAAGTTGTTTAAGGACAAATATAAAAAAAAGATGTCAAAATAGTGTCAAGGGGTGCACGGTGGCGCAGCTGGTAGAGCAGCTCACCTCACAGCTAGAAGGTCCCGGGTTCGATTACCGCCGGGGACGCTGCGGGTGCTGAGGGTTTGTTTGTTCCCCTGCATCATCGGCACCCACACCCTGGGTGGGGTTGGCAAAAGGGCCTTTCTGTGAGGAGTTTGCATGTTCTCTCCGTGTTCCCTTGAGCAGCTAATGTGAGCTACTCTCACAAAAACATGCACTAGTCCTGGGGCTATATACTGCCTCCTCCTGACTGGCCGGGGCGGCTGAAGGGATGGGGAGGATCTGGCTGGAATAACATGATCCTTCCACGCGCTACGTCCAGCCAGAGAAACCCCGCCCCAACAGGTGAAAAGAAGGGCGTGCTCACTGCTCAAGCATGAAGGCGGCTTGGGTTTCAGTGTGGGGCCCTCCTGGGGCTGGCAGAGAGAGAGTGCAACCCCAGGACTGGAATTAGGTAGGAGCACTGGGTGATAAATAATGGGGGAAAAAACGTGGAATAAAAAAAAAATAGAGTGCCACCATGTGTAGTAATGTTTAGAGACACTGGTGAGCAAAGTATCAGTCTGCATCTTTGTCTTTGTCTCACCTCATGTAAGCTGATTCCACAATGTTTAGACCAACACTCTGTTGGTCCAATGCCAAATCCTGCAGGACTTCTATATTACTCACAAAAACTAGGTCTTTGTCATTGGCTGGATGTTTAAGCACACTCAGAAGTTGTAGACTAAACTTAAAACAACTTTGTCACCTATCTGATTGTACTGTTTGATATATATTTGAACCAGTTTATGAATTGTTTTTATGTATGTCTTCATTTTTTAACACTTTTTTTTAAAAACTTGTCCTTATTCAGATTTAAAGTCCAGCAAGCACTTCACCAGGTCATTGAAGCCAGCAGGGACTCTGTTGTCCTGGTGTTTCTGCAGGATGTGCACGACTACAAGTTATTTCACTCACTTTTCCTTCGCAGAGGCATGCTGCGGCAAAGCTGCATCCTGAGCTGGCCTCCACAGAAGGAGAGAATCCCAGCTTTTTATCAGAAGCTTCTCATTGCTCTTGGAATGACTAATCGACTGCAGAAGTGACTGTTCTTCAGGTTTAACAGGTGTAGCTGTGATTATTACCTTTAGGCACTATTTTTCTTAACTGTGTAAACACTCGACCTGTATATTAACTTTTTCAACACAGAAGTTTATTTTTTGTTGTTGTACTTGTATAGTGTGAAACAACCTGACCAAATGATGTCCCAAAATGTAGACCCATTTTGGAGGACAAACAGAGAGCATAATTATGGTGACACATGGGGGAAAACATTAAAATGCATCAATAGGTACACCTATACTAAATGCCAAAGAACAAGTGTAATCCAAATTATGTTTGGTTATGTTACAAAAATGTGATACATCTATGCAGTGAATCCAATCCAATCCACCTTTATTTATATAGCACTTTAACACAACACAGTTGACCAAAGTGCTGTACAGACACAACAAAATCACAACAATAAAAATAGAATAAAAGAAAATAAAGGAAAATCACAATAACAATAAAAAATAGGATAAAAATAGAAAAGAAAATACAAGAAATTAAAATAAATTCCCAATGCATCAGTCAGAGTTAAAAGCCAGAGAAAAGAAATAAGTCTTCAAAAGGGTTTTAAAAACCGGAAGCGAGTCTGCACGCCTAATCTGGAGGGGCAAAGCATTCCAAAGCTTTGGGGGCGACAATGGAAAAGGCACGGTCCCCTCTTGTCTTCCTATTCGTTTTAGGAATAGATAACAATAACTGATCTGCAGATCTCAAGAGAACGTGACGGAGCATACGGCCTCAGGAGGTCAGACAAATTCGGTGGAGCAAGGCCGTGGAGACCTTTAAATGCAAATAAAACAATTTTAAAATCTATTCCAAAATGGTTTGGGAGCCAGTGAAGAGATGCCAACACCGGGGTGATATGCTCCCCTTTGAGGGTCCCAGGTCAAAGTCGGGCAGCGGGATTCTGGACCATCTGCAGTCCTGAGAGTGACTTCTGACGGAGCCCAACATAAAGCGCATTACAATAGTCAAGGCGAGTTGTGACAAATGCATGAATCAGAATCTCAAAGTCATGTGAAGAAAAAAAGAGATTTAGCCTTCGCCATTTGTCTTAGATGAAAAAAACTAGCCTTGACAGTGAAGTTAACCTGAGCATCGAATTTAAGGCCGGAATCCAGCCTGACCCCCAGATTAGTAGCTTGGGGAGTCACATACTGGCTAAGGGAATCAAGGGGAGGATAAAACTAAAAGTGCTCGCTAAGCCTGAATAACAAGACCTCTGTCTTGTTTTCATTAAAATGTAAAAAGTTCAGGGCCAACCAGGCCTTGATTTCTTTAATACACTCAAGTAGTTGACTAGCAGAGTAGGCATTTTGCTGCTTCAATGGAACATAAATTTGACTGTCGTCAGCATAGAAGTAAAAGGCAATATTATGCTTTCTCAAGATGGAGCCAATGGGAAGAAGGTATAAAGAGAAAAGAACAGGTCCCAGGATCGAGCCCTGAGGTACTCCACACGTGAGAGGCGCTGGAGAGGACTTGGTGGCTCCAATCCGGCCACTAAAGCTTCGGTCTGTTAAATGAGACCGAAACCACTTTAGAGCCGTGCCCCTTATACCAACCCAGCTCTCCAAGCGAGACAGAAGAATCTGGTGATCCACTGTGTCGAAGGCAGCTGTTAGGTCCAACCGAACCAAAACGACACAGTGGCCATTATCTGTAGCTAAAAACACATCATTCGAGACTCAGTAATGCTGACTCCGTGCTATGACGATTCTTAAAACCAGATTGAAATTCAAATATGCTATTTCCATCTAAAAACTGCTTAAGTTGGGAGTAAACTACTTTCTCCATTACCTTTGACAAAAAGGAAGTTTAGAAATTTGCCTGAAATTGTCAGGCTTAGAGGGATCCAGACCAGGCTTTTTCAGTAGTGGTACCACAACAGCATGCTTAAAACTGCCAGGCACAATCCCCTCCACCATACAAGTATTTAAAATAGAAAGCGCGAAAGGGGCCAAAGTGCTATACACTTCCTTAAAAAGATGAGGTGGAATTGGGTTTCATAGAGCTAATCAATCTCTCCACAGAATGCAGTGTAACTGGCTCAAACTGATCAAAGACAGATGAGGAGGTGTTAGGGATGGAAGAATCAGCAAGAGGTGGACCAATATGATCCCCAATACTTGCAACCTTCTTTATAAAAAATCTCAAAAAATTCTTGCAGTCCTCAGCTGAACTTTCCAGCTGGGTCGATTGAGGAGTATTAAGAATAGAACTAAGAGTTTTAAATTTCAATTCAATTCAATTCAGTTTATTTATATAGCGCCAATTCACAACAGATGTCATCTCAAGGCACTTAACAAGAAGTCATTTCAATACATTTATACAAACATTCCAGTCAGTTAAAAAGTTTCCTATTTAAGGAATCCCAGCAGATTGCGTCAGTCATTGGCGTGAGGTTGGGCCCCGTTGATGCAGACTTTCCAACCACAGCAATCCTTCAGCAATCCCTCATACTGAGCAAGCATGTAGCGACGGTGGAGAGGAAAAACTCCCCTTTAACAGGAAGAAACCTCCAACAGAACCAGGCTCAGTAGGAGCGGCCATCTGCCACGACCGTCTGGGTTGTCAGCAGATTTGCTCCCATCAACCAGTTTACAATTGTTTGAAAATAAATAGTAGTGGACTACTAAAAGGAAGACATGGCTGTTATTACTGACAATTCCAGAGCATTTAGGGACTTTATTTCAGTATTTGGACTTGGTATTGGTCACATGGTTACATGTCTGGAATCTAGCCCACTTAGTGTAGACCAAGTACTGGCTTGGTTATGTTCAACAAACAATGCTCTCTGTTCCTCTGGGGAATTTAGAGACCAACCTGATATGAAGTAATCAGAGTAAATGAGAACATAGAGTAGTGTTGAATCAAATGAGTCAATCCTGTTTTATTCTGGACAACTGTAATCATCTGTTTTCTAATCCAACATTGTGTTAATGTTGTGTAAATGATGAAAGCTTTACTAATTTCTTGTCTCTGATTCTCACAGCTTGCAACATCTAAAATGCATAACTGTGCTTCGAAAAGCACGTTGGGGACATTCCTTAAGTAGCATTTTCTGGTTATTGCTGTGTTCTGTAAGCCCTGACTATCTTACTTGTGTTTGGCATTACCAAATACCTTCAACCACTATGTTCTTAGCATTCACCAGTCTTTATAGCCGGTGTTTCAGATGTAATGTACCTTTTTGTTAAATAAATGTTTTAAAAAAAAGAAATCCTTACATGTGTATTATAAATTATATTAGGCAGCATGGAAATGAGATGTCCAAAATGTGTCTAAATGCAGTTCATGTTTGCACACTTTCTTTTATCCATCCTCAAAGGTTTGGAGCTCTTTAGCAAGATCAATTGTGAAAAGACCAGTGGAAGCAAGCAAAAAAAGCAGATTGGCAATTAGAAAAAAAAAATTTGATAGCTGTAATGTCAATAAATTCTTCCTTTGAGTATTGAGGTGTTTTTTTTAACAAAATGTAATCAAAAGTAATTTAATTCAAAATTGATACTCATTCTGCAGAAGCAATAAAAATCACGAAGGAAAAATGTTTGTCTGTCTCATACCCTATAAGAAACAATAAAATACTTTAAAAACTAAACTGCCTGTGGCATCAAATATTTGGGCTTAAGTGCAAGTGCTCCAAAATCTCCTGGTAGACAACTGTGCTGACTTCGGACTTGACAAGACACTGGACCAACACCAGATGGCATGGCTCAGGAAATTATCATTGTCTTTGGAAACTTTACATTGGACCTTGGAAAACTGGATTTTTTTGCCTACCTGGTGTTATGTTAAGTGGGGACCCAAATGCAGCAAGGTAATGAAATAATGTTTTAATGAAACAAAGAACTTACACTTGAATGCAGGAGGACCACAATAGTACAGAGACCGGGGAACAGAAAGTATAGACAAGGAACCAGCAAGTTGTGACTGAATGAGAATGGCTTAAATATGCTGTGGAGGAGAGAAAGTGGCAGTGAGAAGACTAAGGACTAATTAGACGCAGTTGCAGGTGATAGGGAGAGAGCAGGTGGAGACAACCAGTAACTGGGCAAGGAAGAAGAATGACAAGGAGGAAACAGGGAGGCAAAGAACTAAACAAGAAATGACTAGACAGAGATAAACCTAAAAAGCCATAAAGAAAGACTAAACACAAAGTGGTGACTAGGAATAAAGAAGACCAAGAGAAACTTGAAGCATTAATGAACATAACAAGAGAGTAGGATCACAACAAACACAATAAACTTTAGAAAGAACCTAAGTAAGTAAATAAGGAAGGGAGCAAAAACACGAGAAACTCAACATACAAGCACTGGAGGGTAAAAGAGGAAGAGAAAACGTAGTGGAAAGAAAAACTCAAGTCACACAAACTCTAACTCAGTAAGACTAAACAAACAACTAAGAACTATGACACCTAGTCTTCCTCTAGGTTCTGGGATCACTGTGTTTGAGTGTTTGCTTTCAAGAAAACACTTTCCATTGACTGTGAAAACAGTTACATAACATTTTTGTAATAAATATATTTTTGTTTTCTGTCCATTTTATGTTATCTAATTTTCTCGGAAAGTGAATTTTGAGTTAACAAACCAAAATTATCAAAAATACATAGAATTAAATGCTTGAAATATAACACTGTGTTGTAAATCTATATTATAAGAGTTTAACTTTTTGAACTTTCAGATATTTTTATCTATTGAGATGCACTTGCACCTGACAGCCCAGCATATGTGGTTCTGACATCTTGTGGTTACAGCACAATATTACAGCATTTGTTTTTTAGGCCCCAAAACAAATCAATTTGACATGCCTGTTTATTACATTCTAAACATGTTGGATTATGAAATATTAGATTTACCAGCTATCATATATAGAGACAATTTGGTTTAACAGGATATGTTTATGGATAATTTGTTCAATAACATCTACTAACAACATACTAGGGGTGCTAATGAATGATTAACATATTTATCGGAATCTTTATCACATGATGATTACAAACCTAGCCAACCATTCTTATGAAACAGTCCTCTTGAACCTAGTACATTTAAAAAGAAGAAAATAACACTAATACTTCCACAAATATAAAAGTAAACAACATAAAACTGATTAAAACTGTTGCATTCCAATGCTTTAAACAAACCCAGTCACTACTCAAAAAGAACTTTATAAGAGCTTGCAGTAATACTGTATAAATGCTAAAAGTAAAGTCATAAAAGCTTTAAGAAGAGTGTTTTCTGACAGTTATGATAACTGATAACATCTTGACCCTACAGATGTGGTGAGGAAGATATGCCAGATTCATTCAGAAGTTTGTATGAACATGACTTTGAGACTCAAAGATCTACACTGAAAAAATGTTTCCTGCCAAGTTATATCATTTCTGTTATATTTTCCAAAAGGATAGCTAGGCTATGCAGAAAAAGTGACCTTTAGTGGTTTAATTCATCCAACAAAGAGTCCAAAGGACAGAAGTCGTGAGAGGTCAGCTTTTCTGCCCAGATAGTATTTGGTCCATGCCTGCTGCGTTTCTCATTGCTCTTTCACTTACATCACTCTTGACAGTTTTCTTCACGATCTATTGATATTATATTTTCCAGCTTCCCATGACATATTCTCAAGGGTATTCGATGAGATAAGTTGTGTTTGTTGAACATAATTCCTGGTTGAACCAGTAGGCTAATGCACATGGAAACATATAAAGATATCACTCTTCATTTTTGCATTTAAGAAGTGCTTTTTCTTCTTGGTTCCAAATTTAAGCAAAGCCTGTTGAAAACAATCTTGAAAGGCTCCCAAAGAACTGCTAGACAAATGCTTTTTATTTGTACTTGTAGCCAAATGTATTAGCTATCAACTTTAAATAAAAAGATCAAAAAGTAATAAAATATAAACCACAGAGATAAGGCAGTTACATATTAACCAGTCAGCTTTGACATGGCACAAAATGTTGATGTTCCTTTTATGCAGTGAGATAATGAGTCAGACAAAGTCCTTGAATGGGGCCAGTCAGCAGGAGTGCAGCATGAATGATTAACACATTTACTGCATAATAAAGTCCACTATATTTATTCATATTTTTGCATTTAGGTAAATTTCTCCACTGTTGTGCGGCCAGTTTATTCTAAGGTAAAATTAAATATCAGTCTACTTGATGGCAAGTAAATCTAAAAAAAAACAAGCCTTTGCCCAGTATGCCATGAGTAGATTGGCTAATGAGGGAAGGAACAGTGAGGGCAGTGCCTTGGTCTCATCCTATCACCATTCAGGACACAGGGGACAGGCTGGTGCTCATTTCTGAGTATTCAGTCAAGTTGGACGCATACGCTGCAGGAGAAAAACATGGCAGTTTTACTTGGTGGTTACAGTTTACCATTTCTTGGAGCTAGCATCTTCATTGCAGCTCTGAGCTACCTCATCTACAATCTGCTGAGCAGTTACCTCCACAAATGGTTCAAAATGAAATCTATCCCTGGGACGGGTTTCACATTCCCCTTCATTGGAGATGCACTGTTGTTCAAAACCAATGCAGGAGGTAAGGAAGTGCTCAAATGCAAGAGAAACTCAATGTGGAGTGAAATCTCCTTCTTAACAGACTGTTTCTTTCTGCACCTTATTTCAGATTTCTTTGGTCAAATTGTGGATTTTACATATGAGTTCAGAGATGCACCGTTGTTCAAAATCTGGGTTGGACCAATTCCCTTTGTTGTCCTTTTTCATGCTGAAACTGTTGAGGTATGTTCACAAATTATAAGCAGCAACAATATGCTGGCATATCACAGTAAATTACACTATCATTGAAATGGTAATAATTGAATTGAAAAGCTTACATTTATGTTCACCATGAATTCATTTTACATACAGAGTAATATACCTCAAGCGTGATTCTTTAAATTTGGATTCTTTTGGTATGCACATTTTTGTTGCACTTCTATGATGTTAAGGAAGCACAGATTGCTTTATTTGCACCTTTTAGCTCATCTGGATCGTTGGCTCTGCTGTCTCTCATCTTTTCTCTTACCTGCAATCTGGTTTAGGTCAGGTGAGATATTAGGCCGTTCAATTACAGTAATATCATGGGCAGGTGCAAATCCTGCTACAAATGAAATCATCATGACAGTCCTCTCAAGGCTGGGGTAATTCCCGTTGCCTATGTGTACCACACTTTTTCCTTCCACTCAACTTTCCATTAAGGTGCTTGGACAAACAGTAAGCAAACAGCTTCTTTAACAGTGAACTTTTTGTGGCTTACCCTTCTTAATATGGAAGGTGTCAATGAGTGCCTGCTGGACAACTGTCAAATCAACAGTCCTTCCCATGATTGTTTGGCCATGAAAACATATTTCAGCCTAAAAGAAATCTTATTTCATTAGAAATGAACTTAGAAACTCATTTTTGAGTTTTCATCAGCTGAGAGCCATGATCATCAAACAGAAACACAAAAACATACAACTTTAGTAAATTACATGAGCTTTATTTTTATGAACTAAGTTACTCATAAAAGTGTTCTCTTCAGTAACATTTTAACTTAATGAGATGCACCAGTATAAATTAATTGCAAGTCTCACAAGCTGAATACAAGGGAAATGTTTTTTTTTTATTTAGTAACTTCAACATAGCTACTGTTAAATTATTTATACAAAATCAAGTTATGCTCTTTATTTATGTACTGTAAATCCTATTTGTAATGAAATGGAAGTTGCGGCATTTAAGCTATACTGACTTATTAGGCGGTGTGAGGTTTAACCATCTATTTGGGATGCAGTTGATCTTTTACCCAGTTTTGCACTACTGATGATGTATGTGGGGTCATAATGACAAGTATTTTAATTAAACCCCGTTCTGGATCTAACTGAATAACACGCTCAGTCTCAGTAACTGTCTCACAGATCTTCTAATTCAAACCTGCCTCTGCAGCCTAGGTTTAGAATTCTTTGATATTCTTTACAAAGTTATTTGTGTTTGATATGTACTATCTTTGTGATTCACCAATTATTATTACCTAAACTATCTTTTGTAGAAGATTCTGGCTAATCCCGTTCACCTCAACAAGTCTTTTGCATACAAATTTCTCCATCCTTGGCTTGGAACTGGCCTTTTAACCAGGTACAGATGTTGCTTTAACTTGATATAACCAGAATGTCATCACATAAACAGAGAAGATCTATTATTTAAATTGATAAGGATGATACAGTGGGGCAAAAAAGTATTTGGCAGCCCCCGATTGTGCAAGTGGGACAACTTGCACTATCAGTTGCTGCCAAATACTTTTTTGTCCCACTGTATATGATAGTTAACAAATTTTGTAAAAAACACTGTGCCAGTCTGATTTGAGATTTTTCTTGGTGTTGCAATAATACAGGATAGATTTCCAAAAGTGTATGTATAAAGCAGCTGATTTTATTAATTCCATTTTTTTTTACATTTAATTCATTAGTTTTGACAAAAAAAAATCATAGCTATTGCTTGGAGCCATGGCATAGATAGGGAAAATGTATCTTGTTTTTCCAGCACTGGGCAAAAGTGGCGACAGAGAAGAAAGATTCTGACACCGACCTTCCACTTCTCCATCCTCGCGGACTTTTTGCAAGTGATGAATGAACAGGCAGAGATTCTGGTGGCGAAGCTGGAGAAAAAAGTGGGGAAAGGTCCTTTCAACTGCTTCAGTGACATCACCCTCTGTGCACTGGACATAATCTGCGGTGAGACAAGACAATCTTTTTATGGAGTCTCTAACAACTTTTAGGATCTAAAATAAATAAATAATGTTAATCCCAGAAGAAGAGCAACAACAACAAAAAATTAAGGACTAGTTCCAAAAAAATAAAATAAAAAGAACCTTGCTGGGTTTATCATCTGATATACACTCAACAAAAATATAAACACAAGACCTTTGTTTCTGCTCCCATTTTTCATGAGATGGACTTAAAGATCTAAAATTCATTCCAGATACACAATATTACCATTTCTCTCAAACATTGTTCACAAATCAGTCTAAATGTGTGATGGTGAGCACTTCTGCTTTGCTGAGATAATCCATCCCACCTCACAGGTGTGCCACATCAAGATGCTGATCTGACATCATGATTAGTGCACAGGTGTACCTTATACTGCCCACAATAAGGCAAGGCAAGGCAAGGCAAGGCAATTTTATTTGTATAGCACACTTTCAACACCAGGGTAATTCAAGGTGCTTTACATGATTTGGTGATTTAAAAGAAACGCATAAAAGAAACACACATTACACATGATACACAATAGAAAAAATAAAAAAAGCAAGAGAGCATGAACACATTTCATACATATAACATCAAGCATTTACTCAAAGGCAATTCTAAACAGATGGTTTTTAGTCTCGATTTAAAGCAGTTCAGAGTTTCAGCAGCTCTACACTCGTCAGGAAGTCTGTTCCAGATAAGGGGAGCATAAAAAGTGAAAGCTGCTTCTCCATGTTTAGTTCTGAGTCTAGGGATGTTTAGTAGGCTAGAGTTGGAGGACCTGAGTGGTCTTGGTGGTTGGTACCATGACAACAGGTCTTCAACATATTTTGGTGCTAAGCCATGTAATGATTTATAAACTAGTAAAAGTATTTTAAAGTCTATTCTCTGAGGTACAGGGAGCCAGTGTAAGGACTTTAGAACTGGGGTGATGTGCTCTACTTTCCTGGTTCTAGTGAGTACGCGAGGGGCAGCGTTCTGGATCAGCTGCAGCTGTCTGATTGACTTTTTAGGCAGACCTGTGAAGATGCTGTTGCAGTAATCAATCCGACTAAAGATAAACGCATGGATGAGTTTTTCTAGGTCCTGTTGCAAAATCAGTCCTTTAATCCTAGAGATGTTCTTCAGGTGATAGAACGCTGACCTTGTTATTGCCTTTATGTGACCCTGGAGGTTCAGGTCTGAGTCCATTACTACACCTAAAAGGCCACCCTGGAATGTGCAGTTTTGTCTCACAGCAAAATGCCACAGATGCCACAAGCATTGAGGGAGCGTGCAATTGGGATGCTGACAGCAGGAATGTCAACCAGATCTCTTGCTCGTGCATTGAATGTTCATTTCTCCACTATAAGCCGTCTCCAAAGGCGTTTCAGAGAATATGGCAGTACATCCAACCGGCCTCACAACCGCAGACCACGTGTAACCACACCAGCCCAGGACCTCCACATCCAGCAGCTTCACCTCCAAGATCGTCTGAGACCAGCCACTCAGACAGCTGCTGAAACAATTGGTTTGCATAACCAAACAATTTCTGCACAAACTGTCAGAAACCGTCTCAGGGAAGCTCAACTGCATGCTCGTCGTCCTCATCGGGGTCTTGACCTGACTCCAGCTCGTCGCCGTAACAGACTTGAGGGGGCAAATGCTCACATTCAATGGCGTCTGGCACGTTGGAGAGGTGTTCTCTTCACAGATGAATCTCGTTTTACATTGTTCAGGGCAGATGGCAGACAGCGTGTGTGGCGTCGTGTGGGTGAGCGCTTTGCTGATGTCAATGTCGTGGATCGAGTGGCCCATGGTGGTGGTGGGGTTATGGTATGGGCAGGCATCTGTTATGGACGAAGAACACAGGTGCATTTTATTGATGGTATTTTGAATGCACAGAGATACCGTGATGAGATCCTGAGACCCATTGTTGTGCCATACATCCATGAACATCACCTCATGTTTCAGCAAGATAATGCACGGCCCCATGTTGCAAGGATCTGTACACAATTCTTGGAAGCTGAAAATGTCCCAGTTCTTGCATGGCCAGCATACTCACCGGACATGTCACCCATTGAGCATGTTTGGGATGTGCTTGACCGGCGTATATGACAGCGTGTACCAGTTCCCACTAATATCCAACAACTTCGCATAGCCATTGAAGAGGAGTGGACCAACATTCCACAGGCCACAATTGACAATCTGATCAACTCTATGCGAAGAAGATGTGTTGCACTGCATGAGGCAAATGGTGGTCACACCAGATACTGACCGGTTCTGAGTCCCCAGACCCCCCAATAAAGCAAAAAACTGCACATTCCAGCGTGGCCTTTTATTGTGGGCAGTATAAGGTACACCTGTGCACTAATCATGATGTCAGATCAGCATCTTGATGTGGCACACCTGTGAGGTGGGATGGATTATCTCAGCAAAGCAGAAGTGCTCACTATCACACATCTAGACTGATTTGTGAACAATGTTTGAGAGAAATGGTAATATTGTGTATCTGGAATGAATTTTAGATCTTTAAGTCCATCTCATGAAAAATGGGAGCAGAAACAAAGGTGTTGCGTTTATATTTTTGTTGAGTGTACATGAACAAGCTTGGTTTCTATTACAATCCCGGTTTCACATATAATTGCAGAGGTTTTGCCAGGTCAAAAAACTGGATCAGAATAATCCTTCTGCTTATGTATTTTAATAATGCTGCCATCTCTTTTTGGTGACAGCTTTTCCACATTATAATGAGACATTACATGTGCAATTAATAAAAGAACCTGCTCAAACACATGCGTGTAGATGATAGCGAGGATAACAAGTATAATATACTCAAAAACCGGTGCTGTGTGTGACACTCCACAAGTTTCATGGAATTTGATTATTACTATCCTCCAAAGCAAATATTTGTTAAATATACATTGAAAAGAGGATGTAAAGTTCAACCTAAACAATAAAAGTGGAATGTAAAAGTGAATGTTGACAAGATGTCCATACATGGTTGAAAGCTGGTTGGGGTTGATGAAATGGGCAAACCAAGCCTGGCTTTCAGCATCTTTGTGTAGGCTAAATTTGGGTGGGATCTATGGGCTAAAAAAGTCATATTTTAGAAATTAAACAAAAACCAGAGGTGAAGAACATTAAATAATCATGAAATAGATGTATGAATCTCTAGTGTTTTTATGGATATTGCAGGAAATAAACAGCAAAATACAAAAAACAATATGCTAGACATAAAAGGCAGGAATGCAACAATAGCTCTAATTAATATTATTTCCCCATATATTTTTTAACATTGTGGAAAAGGATTTTTACAATGCAAAGAGATTGTCAATAAAAGAAATCACTAGAATCCTGGTTTTACTGATTTTTATATGTCCAGTTCAAACTTTATAATCTGAAAACATCCAAACTGAAAGTGGTCACATCCAAACCTTACAATATAATATCAGATACATTTATCTTGAATCATTTTGGTCGCACAACATATTTGGGACACACTGATGACTGAGCAGGGTTTTTTCACATTTAATAATAGATAATACTGTCAAGTAATAACAGTAAGGGAAGAATTTTCATTTTTTTCCGAAAAACATATTACACATGACTAAAATTTAATCAATACATCAGAATGTTTTTTCAATCTTGATCTCACTAATGTCTTGGGGAAAATTAATCCATCCATCCATCATCTGTACCCGTCCATCCTAATGCAGGGCTGCGGGGGGGCTGGTGCCTATCTCCAGCGGTCAAGGGGTGAGAAGCGGGGTACACCCTGGACAGGTCGCCAGTCCATCACAGGGGAAAATTAATAAAATAGAAAAAATCCCAAAGTTGACCTATTTCAGCAAGCTTTCTTGTTTCACATGGCATCTCGTTTTAGATAAGTTTCTGATTATTTTAGCAAGATAATACCACAGCACATTCTGCACATACAACCAAGTGTGGCTCTTCAAATAGAATCTGAGTGACTGTTCCAACTTGTCCACCTGTAAAAAATGTTTGCACTATGAAAAAAACCCCAAGATGAATGGCTCCCTGAGCTGAGGTTAAACAGTAGTAACACGAGTTTAAAGACCAAGAAAGGCTCTCCCATTTACAAATATTTCTCTTAGTTTTGACAAATAGTTGTCATTAGAATAATTCAGAATCATCATGTGTCATTTAAACTGTCACAATATCCTCTATACTATTTTCATGTAAATTTGTGTGCCACGATGTAGTTGAAACTTCTTTGCTCTTTGCTCAGAAACTGCAATGGGAAGGAAAATTTATGCACAGAGTGATTCGGAATCAGAGTATGTTAAGTGTGTATACAGGTATGCTTTTCAGTTTCCTTTCAGACCAATGCAACGTTTTAGACAATAATATCCAATCAGAGGACTGAGCAGTGTCTTTTACCATCAGAATGAGTGACATTGTCAGCCACAGACAGAGGACACCTTGGTTTTGGCCTGACTTTATCTATTACCACTTTGGTGAGGGGAAGAAGCATGACAAGACACTGAAGATTCTCCATTCCTTTACCTATAAAGTGAGTTACTGAGCCAGGGGTGAGCAGATAGCTTCACATTAAATGCCTTATTTAAATTTCGCAATAAAAATGGAAACTTCAACAGCATCCTCAACATTCTCTATGTCTAGGTGATAAAGGAAAGGTCTGAAAACCTGTCCTACATTGAATCAGACAGCGACTCTGACAATGGCAAGAGGAAGCGACAGGCCTTTCTGGATATGCTCCTGAAAACTACAGACGAAGACGGCAACAAGCTGAGCCATCAGGACATCCAAGAGGAAGTGGACACCTTCATGTTTGAGGTTGGTGATGAGAAAAATAAGTTGAAAAGAAAAATGGTTCTGATGTGATTAAAAAGTGCAGTTGTACAGTAAATGCATTTAACTCTTTCTCTTTTCCAGGGTCATGACACTACAGCTGCCGCCATGAACTGGACCCTCCACCTGCTGGGAACCCACCCTGAGGTGCAACGAAAAGTTCATCAAGAGCTGCAGGAAGTGTTTGGTAATATTAATACGGCCCCTCTTTCACTTTTCATTTAATAACTTAGTTAATATTTCAGCCCCAAAGAATTTTTGACTCATCTTGATTCAGAGTCATTTTTTCTCTCATAAATTTAACAACCATGACCACCCTTTGTTAAAATACATATTAATCTTCTCATTAAAAACAATTGTCTGTGCTGTGTGGAATAATGTACCGTGCTTCCATGCAGTTTTCTACAGTTTGAGCAAGAAGACCTTTGAGCTACAGTAAATGCTAATTTTGTACCAGCTGAAGGAACTAAAGATGCCCTGAAGTACAACAGCATTAAGTAACATAATTAAATCATGTACTGAAAAGCTCAATTTCCTCTTTATACCTAAAGCAAATTTCCTAACCCGACACACAGTGACCTGCAAAACAAAATCTTTCACTTTTTCACATTTTGTCACATTACAGCTGTGAACTAAAATGTATTTTTATGGGATTTTATGTGAAACATCAAGTAGCACATAACACATTCTGAAAGATAGGAAGGCCCAAGACCATTAAGACACGTAAAAACCATTAAAAGAACCTTAAAATCAACCCTAAAAGATACGGGGAGCCAATGCAATGAGTTTAAGACAGGTGTAATGAGCTCCTCCCGCCTTATCTTCATGGGGCCACGCGCTGCTGAATTTTGTAGAAGTTGTAAACCTGAGATACTCTTTTTGGGAGTTCACCACTTTGTCTTGTTTATTGTCCAAAGGTACATCAGGTCGACCCGTTAACACAGAGGACCTGAAGAAGCTCAAATATCTGGAATGTGTCATCAAAGAGGCTCTGCGGCTGTTTCCTTCTGTGCCTTTCTTCGCTCGAAGCCTCTGTGAAGACTGCAATCTGAGTGAGTTACACATGACAAAAAACCCTTTGATTAGAGTATTAATATGTGATAAAAAAAATTTCACATTCCCGTGGTGTAATTTACAATGTCATGGGAAGCTAAGCATGTATCATGATAGCTGTTTTTTCCCTTTTTTTTACAACTGTCTTTATGGCTTCCAGGAGAGTTCACCCTTCACTAATCCACATTTACTCATTGTAGCCCTACCTGTGGATTAACAGATACAAATAATCAGAGAAAAGTTCAAATCTCACATGTAATGTGATCTATATGTACATTATTTTATAAAGATATTACACAACAGCCTTAATGATTCTGGTTCTGATTCCTGTTTGGGTCAGAAGACATATGGAAATAGGAGAATTCACATGGCCACATTTCCCTGAAGAAGACTCAGTAGATCTTAAAAAATTCCTTTTCAATCATTAGTTGTCAAAGTGGGTCAAAAATAGTCACTATGAAACGTCCTGCAGCAGCTGGCTTGTCTTTGTACCTGAATAAGTCAAGTACCAAATGTCAACAACCACCAAAATATGAAATGAAGAAGGGTTTATAGGACTAGTACCCACTTGGTACTTGAGTCAATTCTTCTCTTTGTTAGTTCTTACCACATATCATTCCTTAGGGACTTACCGTCTAAAACAGATGGAGAAACAGAAGCATTTTGGTTTAGTTTTACTTTAAATACACAACAAATATTTACAGCCACTGAAAAATGTAAAAGTCATTTTGTAAAATGACAGCATAAACAACAAATTCAGCCCCAGATTTATTTGTTAGAGCATTAAGAACTAGAAAAGCACCCAGAGTGCAGACCTCTGCCAGGGCCACTGATTCAACCCCCCACCCCCCCATCCCCATGTTGTTATCCAATTCTAACTTTCGGTACTTTTCCAATAGAATGTCTCTTAATAAGACACATGGCTGTGTTCATGCTGTCACTGTGCTCTTCCAGCAGAGGGGAGATTTGTGCATGCTCGTTTAATTTGCTGTGCATATGCTCCAACTGTAGCAGGGCTGCTGCACAAGGGGACAACTTGTGAGCTCTCTGACACGGGAGAGGAGATCTGATTATATTAGAACTCAGCTTTGTTGTTCTCCTGAACAAAACCGGCCATCAATCATCAAAACTGGACCTCAATTAAGGAGTTAAGAATTTGATGGGAGTGTACCTTTGGGTTCATTTTTCATGAGGAACATGAAACCAACACATAGGATAAGTGGAAAGAGTTATGGGTCCTATAATTGTTCATGTTTGGGAAAGTCTTTTCCTGAATTAAACAGACGATACATCATTAAATTATGTTAGATCTGCTGCTTCAGCTTCAATGCCGATTACTCTGTGGATACAAATCTAAGTGACAAGAGAAAGTAATCAACAGTGTTGTTTAAAAGCAGTAAGGAGCAGTATGGTCTTCTTAAGCACTTTGAGCAACTTTTGGGTGACTTGGAGGGTAAAGGTATTTTTCTATAATAAATGTTGTGGTACACCATAGTTTGAGCTTCGCTGCCTTATTTCCTGCTGCACATCCTATTATTGTGGCCTTGACTCAGATGTTTTGCATAGCGTGTGAGTGAATGTTGCTTTAAGACTCACAGTCTCTGAGAGTGTTGGGAGTAGACTTAAAGCTCCAGTAGGTAACTCAGAGAGGAGAGCAGACTTTGCTTGAAAGTTTAAACCCAAACAAGCTTCACATCACTCCCCCTCCCTCTCCGATGCACTCAAGCCCCGCCTCCAATGCCTTCCTCCCTCCTTCGGCTGCGCTACTGGCGTAACAACTGCCAAAGATAATCAGCTGACGCGACTTAGAAAACAAACTTTCGTGAATATTTCCTAACAGTAAACCACGTATGACAACATTAGCTGTGAGTGCACGGATGATCGCATGCGCTGCGGAGGTTTACTGTAAAACCACCACCAAAAAACAAACAGAAACAAAACAAATATTGATCGAGCAAGGTTAATTACCTGTCAAGCAAAAACATTGAAAACTCGGAATTGGTTTTAAACACTTTCAGGTCCCGTAGCTCCCTCCACCTCTCAAAGGCTACGCCAATATTTACCCTCGTTTTATCTCGGGCTCGGTCAACTTCTTTCTTCTTAGCTTTTTTGTCCTCCTCGGTCATCTTCTTTTTTGTTATCTTAGCCGTATATGCTGTTGTTGGCAGCGGCGGTACGGGCAGTTTCTCTTTAGGTGGCTGTTGCAGCCGGTTGCGTAGCGGAGCGAGGGGCGGGTCGCTGTGTGTGTGTGTGAGGAGTGATAGACAGATGTCAGACACTCCTTCAGACGCTGCTTTGGCTCTGATTGGCTGTTTTCTATCGGGCACGGTGAATTCTTGCAAATCGCAGTAGGGGCTGTAGGCGTGACCAATTGAGCTGCTTTTTTTTAACAGATTACAAATCTCATTTCCTACTTTCAGGACATATGGACAGTTTTAGATAGTATCACAAAAAGTTAATTTTATTCAAGTTACCTACTGCAGCTTTAATGACCGAGCTCTGCAGAGATTAACATGATCTCACTGGCCCCTCAGAGTCAATGCTTGCAAGTTGTTTAGAGTAAATCTTACCACACATTCTCGACTAAATTTAGATCTGGACTTTGGTTTTAGATCTGAAGAAAGGAATAACTTGTGTTGGACCATAACTGGACCATAACACTTTGATTTAAACCATGCCATGGTAGCTTGGGTTCTATATTAAGGGTTGTTACCTTATCATCTAGCATTTCCCTCCATCAATCTTCAGATCAGCTAGGACCAGCTTTCCTGTCCCTGCTGAAGAAAAGCACCCCCACAACATGGTGCTTCCACCACCATCTTTTAGTATGTGGTTGGTGTGTTAAAGTAAAGGTGCAGAGTTTGTTTTCCTCCACACAGCTTTTTGAATGTTGACCAAAAGGCAGCATTTTTGTCTTGTCTGAGCAGAGCACTTTCTTCAACATATGTGCTGTGTCCTCTTTGCAGCTTGGAAATGTAATTTCTTATGCTTTCTTTTCAAGGATCACTTTCTTTCCACCAATCTTTCATAAAGGTCACATTTGTGGAGTGCATAAAAAAATACTGTTGTGTGGAGATATTCCCCCACCTGGGCTGTGCACCTTTGTAGCTCCTCCATATTTACCATGGGCCTTACCTCTGCTTATCTGATTACAGCTCTCCTTGCACGGCCCATTAGTTTAGATTGATTGCTGTGTCTTGGTAGGTTTGTCACTGTGCCGTGCTCCTATTTTCTTTCAATTGTCATCACATAATATCTCAATAAAACACATTGATGTTTCTGCTTGTAACATGACAAAATGTGGATGGAACATAAAAACCCAGATTTTGATTTTATATTTTTTTTGGGATTTTCAGTCTCATTGTCCTGTTAAACTAAATGGCCAGTATGACATTTGCTCCTATTGCACTATGCATCATGTTATATATTATTTATATAGGTAATCCAGATGTGTCAGGATATAGATAATAGGGGACACCTTTAGGAACTGAAAAGATTTGATACCCTGGGTATACATAAGGTGTAAAGTGAGATAACATTGTTTAAATCTGTATGAGAGTCTTCTTGTTTATGTAAAGGCTAAATGTTTTTAAAGATTATTAAATCAACTATAAAAGACCAATATAATTCAAATACACAAATGACTCAGAATCAGATTTAACAGAGATTACTGCTTCAGCATACATTACGTAGACATGGCAGTTGAATGAAACAAACAGTACAGTAAAAGTGTTCATTCATTGTCACAGCTCTGCTGATTGGATTAGAGTCAACATAAAATAGCATACACTTGTTTCAAACAGAAAACCAGTCTGCCTTATATGTGTTTAATGGAGTTGACAGTACTGTGTTTTAAACTGGATAATCTAAACTGTTGTCTCATAATCCAGTCTTTGAAAGTTTTAAACTGAAAAAAGAAACTCATCTTCAGCACCAAACTGAAAACTGTAAAACTTTATGCTTCGAGAGTGCTCATCAAGTGTTGTTGAACAGCTTAACAAGAAGTCTTTATTAGTCAGCACAACAGGGCAACACAAGTTATTCCTTTCATTCTTTTTTTTTTTTACAAAATTATAGTCTAAAATGCAGAAATAAGTTTTTAAGCTTAAATGATTATTATTCATATTAGATAACTTAAACTTGCTCCAATCAAAACAGTCAGATTTTGACAGAAGTTGACAAACTTTATTTCAACCAGAAATATCGTGGAGTTTCAATATTGTGAGATCATCTTACAGATGTCCTAATTCGTAAAGAAATGTAACTGGTTTTTACTTTCACTTGTAGATGGTTTCAAGGTCCCCAAAGGAGCGAACGCGATCATCATCACCTACACTCTTCACCGTGATCCCCGATACTTTCCAGAGCCAGAGGAGTTCCGGCCAGAGCGTTTCTTTCCGGAGAATTCAGTTGGAAGGCCTCCATATGCATATGTCCCTTTCTCTGCTGGACTCCGCAACTGCATTGGTAAGAGGAGGAAATTTGGGGTTTTTGGTCGGTGTTATTAGTGTGTTATTGTGTTATATGACTATTTGAGTGGTAATCTGATGTTCAGGTCAACGTTTTGCACTGATGGAAGAAAAGGTGGTTTTGTCATCCATTCTACGAAACTTCAACGTCGAGGCTTGTCAAAAACGTGACGACCTTCGTCCAGTAGGCGAGCTCATCCTGCGACCAGAGCAGGGCATTTGGATCAAACTGGAAAAGTGGGAACCTTTATCTTAATAAAATAAGCATCAGCTCAATAACTCAAATTCATTCATTCATGATGTTAACGTTGTGAATTTGAAGAGTTAAAATACCTAAGAATTCAATAAAAGATGTTCTAACATTTTATTTGTGTTTTCATTGAATTTTGTGGTTTTAACTGTTGTTAAAATTTAGTATCTTTCTTGTTATTAGAGGTGGAACTGGTCTATCTAGTAATCTTGTTTACAAATTCTTTAAATCAAACAGAGCTTAGCATGTCAGTGGAGCACAATTATTACTGATTATTACTTGGTGTTCACCTCATGCTGGGGTTTCTAAGCCCCAAATGATTCCATATTACCACCCTTAAAGAATGATTATTTCTTTAGTTTGGATAAATTCTATCTTTGCAATTGCTTTGTTTGTTTCTACACTTTTAGTTGTGTCATCACATGTTGCAAACTCTCTGTACATATTGTAAACCATAGCAACAGAAAAAGCAAATAAAAGATTGTTAATGGCTGAATTCTTTAACATGTTTTCAATGTTATGAACTTTACATTGAGCACATTTCAGGAAATGTGCTCAATTCATCTGACAGCTACTGTTTCTCTCTTTCATTCAAAAGACTGATTTTTTCCATCTACAAGGCAAACAAACAAATTACTATTTTTGTGAGTGTGGATGTGTGTATGAATGTTTTTTGTAACATGAAGGGCATTTTGGTGGCAGCTCAATGTGAAATTAGAAGTAGAACAAATTTCGGATGATTGATGATATTTTGTTTCAAGAAGGGGGGTTGAAATAGATAATTTGAATGCGTACAGTTTAAGAAATAAAATAGATGATATTCAAGATATTTTACAAAATGATCATTTATAGGCAATAACAGAAATGCATCTGGATTCAACAATAAATTGCCTTGCATTAAATATAAATGGTTACAATATTTACAGACTCACAGAAATCTGTGTGGTGTAGCTGGACATGTTCAAAATCACATCCCAGTCAAAGTAAGAACAGATCTCACCATAACAGGAGGCGAGGCACTTTGGTCACAGCTACAGTACCTGAATCAAATAGGAGAAATGCTGGATATGGTATGCGACACAGGAGACAAAATTGACTTTAGGGAATTTAAATATAGATTGGATATTTGAAAACTGTGCATTAAGGAGCAAATTACATTCATTTGCCAATACCTGTAATTATTCAAACTACAAATTGTCTGAGAATTCACAAGAGACCCATTTAAAAGTAATGTTGCACACTCTGCAACTCTGATTTAATTTTCATTATTGTGGCAGGGTTATGATCTGAGGCAGTTTCTATTTCAGTAGGTTGCAGTGATCTCAATTTAATTGCAGTTAAAAGGAACACAAAGATGTCTAATAACGGTAAACAATTAATTTGTAAAATGATATTTAATCATTTTGAAGAGAATGCTTTTGTAGAAGTAAGGAATATAGATGTGGCAGAGGTAACATAAGAACAAAATTCATTATTTCTAGGGCATCATCAAAGAAATTGGAGAGAGGAGGGCTCGTATACCTCATTCAAATCAATAAATAAATGGAACAACCCATTTTTACAAGAGCTACAAAAAACTAACCAAGACCTCAGTTATTAAATGCATACTGTCTCCAAGTATGAAACTAAGTACTGTGACAGCAAAACAGTGTATTTTTCATTTTGACTTAACCAAGGGTGATGCTAAGTGCAAGCACAGAACTCGCATCACTTTGAGAACCAAACAAGAGCCACAAAAACACCAAATCACAGCTACCCAGAAAGACAGTTTTTCTAATATGTGAAAGCAGCTGCAGATGATCAGCCAGGGGAGCAAAAGGCAGTGCTGATTGGTTCACAAGGGGATGGAACACCAGCCCATTTAGCAACAGCAGAGCGGTGCACCTAAACATAGACTGGCATAGTCTACTTTAAATAAAGAGCAAAATATTGAAAGTATAAACTATTACTAAATAAAACACAATACCACAATAATTTTTTCCTCTTTGTTTATGTGGAAAAGTAATTTAAAAACTTTTCTGAAACAAAAAGAGCCTTTTGAGCACTTTTGAACCCTGGTGTTTTTGGTGCCCAAAGCAAGTTTTCCCCCTTTTTATTACATTCATGGACAATTTTTGTCCAAAGCAAAAGTATAATAAAAAGAATTCTGGGACTGATTTTAATGTGATAATTTTACTGATGAAGCCATTATGGCTATATATCTAACATGTAAAAATGATTTTAATGTCAAACTGTTACAACTTAGCAAGGGATTTGAGTAGAATGAAGTCTTGTCTAAAACATTATTGGTCATTTATTGTGCAGTGACCTTTTTGGTTTTATGCTGTTGCTGTAAATTATTAATGTGAAGTGATGTTGGGTTTATGAAAACCTTGTGACATTCCTTAATAAGGTAATTTCACTGATCTAGAGTTTAAACAAACTAAAGGATTTTGTCAAAATAACCACCAGATGGCGTTAGTGGATAAACAGGAGTACATAATTGCCATGTGTAAATATTTTTGGCTTTACTTTCTCTAGTTTCTCTGGTGTGTAAAGCTGGGACAGCCGTGGGAAAACCATTTGAAATGAAAAAAAACCTTACATCTAATATCAACTGTTTAAAGACGTAAAAAATTAATTTATTTCCTAATTAATATTTCTAAAGAGTGAATGCATACCCTGTGATAATCCTTTGTTTATAATGACACAAATGCAGCAGGACACAGGCAGACAAGTGATAAAGATTAATTTAACAGTGAACTAAAAACAAACAAAACATGAGAAGACACAGAGCAACCAGGGTAAAAGAAGCAGATTAGCAGGTAATGTATTGGAGGATCCAATATGCTGTGGCAGAGGTGGACATGACAAAACTACTAAGAGAACTAATCAGAGGCAAATTGGGAGCAGCTGAGGCAGAAAACAGGTGAAAGGTAAGAGCTGTGAAGGGAGCAAACTAGCAAAAAAAAAACTAAGCACCAAGAACAGAACTAAAGATTGAAAAAATGAACACAAAGGAGTGAACTTATATGGCAAGATCAAAATGATATGAATAAACAACAAGAAGATTATCCAAACAAAAATCCAAATAATACCCAACCTCAAGCCTCTACTCTAACACCTTTGTCATCCTTAACCTATTTTGATTGTTTGCTTCCACAGTGCAGTATTCACCTCAAAATCTTACTGCTGGTCCTCTGAGCATATCTATCTTGTTACCCCTCACTGGCCTGTCCTCCCTCATCCTCAACCATTGTTCAAGATCAGCTACTATAACCAACCTCACAGATTTTCTGGGACCATTCTTAACTCACCCAACATTGAACATCCATCATCTACTTTGTGCACCCTTTGTTCACGCTTCAAATAAGATAACCACCTCTCACTATTCTTTTGTGTCACCTCGCAAAATTAGTCATGCAGCTTCGACTTTTCAGATTTTGTCACATTACAACCAATTTAATTTTATGTAAAAAAAATTCTAGGAAGTGTACATCTAAATTCAAACCTACTTTAGTCTCTCCTTTGTAGAACCACACCTCTTTACTGTAAAACTACAGCTGGAGGTCTTTTGAAGTATTTCTCTGCTAGCTTTTACACCTAGAAAGTCTTTGTCCATTCTTCTTTGCAATATAGCTAAAATCCAATTTGACTAGATTGAGAACATCTGATAATATTCACTTTCAAGTCAATATTTCAACATTTCAAGTTTGGACTCTGACTGGGCCATTCCAACACATGACGATGATTTGATGCAAATTTCCATTATAGCCCTGGGTGTATTTTTAGGTCCATTGTCCTGATGGAAGGTGAATCTCCACTATGGTCTAAAGTCTTTTGTAGCCTCTGAAAGGATGTCTTCCAGGATTACCCTGCATTTAGCTCCAACCATCTTGCCACCAGCTCTGATCAGCTTCACTGGCCTGAAGCATTCCCATAGCACAATGCTCACCTTAATCATGCTTAACCATGGGAATGGTGTGTTCAGGGTGTAGTGTTTTGAACCAACAATGCTAATAAAAAGTATTCACCCCCTTGGATGTTTTACCCTTTTATTGCTTTTAAAAATCAATCTTGATCAACAAAATTTGGCTTTTTTGATCAAAAAATACTAAAGACACCTTTAACATCAATCTGAAAACTGTTTTCTACACAATAATGACAAATAAACAAAACTTACCCAATATCCAATGAGTGATTGCATAAATATTCACCCTCTTCAAGTACATATTTTGCAAGTGCACCTTTGGCTGCAGTCACAGCAGGGAGTTTGGTTGATTAGGTCTCATTCTGGCTGCTCATCCATACACTGCAGTCTTCTTCCATTCTTCCAGCTAAACTGCTCCAGCTCTATCAGGTTGCATGGGGATTGGCTGTGAACAGCTCTTTTCAATTCCTGTCACAAATTTTATATCAGATTGAGGTATGGGCTTTGACAAGGCCACTCCAGAACATCCACGTTGGTGTCTTGAAACCATTTCTGTGTAGCTGCAGCTGGTGGTCTGGGCTGTGATTGACATCTTGACAGCAATGCTGCTGCATTGGCACAGTGGCGGAATCAGAACAATAGGAATGCACGATTCAAATTCAAGTATAGTGTAGAGTTTTAACCAGAATAGGGTGTCTTTTAGGGCGCTACTTTTCTCTTCTACTACTCTCCAGTTGCAGTATTTGCTGTTATTTCGACTGTTAACTTTGTTTTCTCTCAGTGTTTTTCTCTCCATAGAAGTTACACCTGGTCTGGAATCCTGCTTAGCTACAATACCCTGTTGGCGGGGGGTATCCCAGTAACTAACCCACGTGTCCTGTTATCAACGTTTTACTTTCTTTAATATAGAAAGTACAGTCGTGGCCAAAAGTTTTGAGAATTACATAAATATTGGAAATTGAAAAGTTGCTGCTTAAGTTTTTACAGGTCCTTCTCAAAAAATTAGCATATTGTGATAAAATTCATTCTCCATAATTTAATGATAAAAATTAAACTTTCATATATTTTAGATTCATTGCACACCAACTGAAATATTTAAGGTCTTTTATTGTTCTAAAACTGATGATTTTGGCATACAGCTCATGAAAACCCAAAATCCTTATCTAAAAAAATTAGCATATTTCATCCGACCAATAAAAGAAAAGTGTTTTTAATATAAAAAAAGTCAACCTTCAAATAATTATGTTCAGTTATGCACTCAATACTTGGTCGGGAATCCTTTTGCAGAAATGACTGCTTCAATGCGGCGTGTCATGGAGGCAATCAGCCTGTGGTACTGCTGAGGTGTTATGGAGGCCCAGGAAGCTTTGATAGCGGCCTTAAGCTCATCCAGAGTGTTGGGTCTTGCGTCTCTCAACTTCCTCTTCACAATATCCCACAGATTCTCTATGGGGTTCAGGTCAGGAGAGTTGGCAGGCCAATTGAGCACAGTAATACCATGGTCAGTAAACCATTTACCAGTGGTTTTGGCACTGTGAGCAGGTGCCAGGTCGTGCTGAAAAATGAAATCTTCATCTCCATAAAGCTTTTCAGCAGATGGAAGCATGAATTCAATTCAATTCATTTCAATTCAGTTTATTTATATAGCGCCAATTCACAACAGATGTCATCTCAAGGCACTTAACAAGAAGTCATTTCAATACATTTATACAAACATTCCAATCAGTTAAAAAGTTTCCTATTTAAGGAATCCCAGCAGATTGCATCAGTGATTGGCGTGAGGTTGGGCCCCGTTGATGCAGACTTTCCAACCACAGCAATCCTTCAGCAATCCCTCATACTGAGCAACCATGTAGCGACGGTGGAGAGGAAAAACTCCCCTTTAACAGGAAGAAACCTCCAACAGAACCAGGCTCAGTAGGAGCGGCCATCTGCCACGACCGTCTGGGGGTTTGAGAAGACAGAGCAGAGACACAGAAGGAACAGAAGATCTGATATAAGAGTACTCTCTATGTTACAGAAAGTAAAAGGTTGATAACATGACACAGTGGATGTTCAGTTACTGGGAGGATCATCCCAGTCGATGCCCCCCGTCCAACAGGGCATTGCAGCCAAGCAGGATACCAGACCAGGTATATCTTCTATGGAGAGAAAAACACTCAGAGAAAACAAAGTTAACAGTCGAAATAACAGAATGTACCTTAATCCAACTGGAGAGTCGTAGGAGAAAAGGAAGTAGCAGAGTGAAGAAAATTGGTAAGTCTGTCCTCCAGCAGTCTAAGCCTATAGCAGCATAACTACAGAGCTAGCTCAGGATGACCTTAGCCACTCTAACTATAAGCTTTATCAAAAAGGAAAGTTTTAAGCCTGGCCTTAAAAGTAAACAGAGTATCTGCCTCACGGACTAAAGCTGGGAGCTGGTTCCACAGGAGAGGAGCCTGATAACTAAAAGATCTGCCTCCCATTCTACTTTTAGAAATCCTAGGAATTACAAGTAAACTTGCAGTCTGAGAGCGAAGGGCTCTTTTAGGAACATATGGAACAATTAGATCTCTGATGTATGATGGAGCTTGATTATTAAGGGCTTTGTATGTAAGAAGAAGGATCTTAAATTCTATTCTGGATTTAACAGGGAGCCAATGAAGGGAAGCTAAAACAGGAGAAATGTGATCTCTCTTTTTAATATTCACCAGAACTCTTGCTGCCGCATTTAGGATCAACTGAAGGCTTTTAATGGCATTTTGTGGACTACCTGATAGTAAAGAATTACAGTAGTCCAGCCTTGAGGTAACAAATGCATGGACTAGTTTCTCAGCATCACTCCTGGACAAGATGTTTCTAATTTTAGCAATATTCCGGAGGTGAAAGAAAGAAATCCTAGAAACCTGTTTAATATGGGATTTGAATGTCAAGTCTCGGTCAAAAATAACGCAGAGGTTCTTTACGTTATTACTGGGGGCCAATTTAATGCCATCCAGATGAAGTGATTGACTAATCAGTTTCTGTTTAAGAACTTCTGGTCCAAAGACAGCAACTTCTGTTTTGTCAGAATTTAAAAGCAAAAAGTTTAGGGTCATCCATGTTTTTATGTCTTCCAGACATGCCTGTAATCTACCTAACTGACTGGGTTCATCAGGATTTATGGATAAATATAGTTGTGTATCATCTGCATAGCTGTGGAAATTTATCCCATGCTGTCTAATGATTCTACCAATTGGGAGAACAGAATTGGTCCAAGCACAGAACCCTGTGGAACTCCACAAGTAACTCTTGAGAGTGAAGAAGATTTATCATTTAGATGAACAAACTGGAATCAATCAGACAAATATGATTTAAACCAGCCTAGTGCTGTTCCTTTGATCCCTGCAACATGTTCAAGCCTTTCTAAGAGAATATTATGATCGACTGTGTCAAAAGCAGCACTGAGATCTAACAAAACCAGAACAGACACAAGTCCATTATCTGAGGCCATGAGAATATCATTAGTAACCTTCACCAGTGCTGTTTCAGTGCTATGATGAGCTCTAAAACCTTACTGAAACTCTTCAAACAGCTCGTTATTGTTTAAATGCTCACAGACTTGATTAGCAACAATTTTCTCAAGGACTTTGGATAAGAAAGGAAGGTTAGATAAAGGTCTGTAATTCACTAAGTCATCTTGATCAAGGGAAGGTTTCTTGAGTAAAGGTTTAATTACAGCTATTTTAAATTCCTGTGGTACGTATCCGTTTACTAAGGATAGATTCATCATATCCAAAATGGGGCCAGGAACCAAATGGAACACTTCTTTAAATAATTTGGTTGGAATTGGGTCCAACATACAAGTTGAAGGTTTAGATGAGGCTAATATTTTTGATAATTCCGAAAGCTCGACTGAATCAAAACAGCCTAAGCACAACTGAGGATCTACAGTTCTTTCCGATACTGCCTCATTTACTGAGGAAGAAGTAATCATGTTTGGGAGGATGCCAATGATTTTATTTTTAATAGAATTTATTTTATTTACGACGAATCCCATAAAATCATCACTGCTAAGAGCTGGGGGAATAGTTGGCTCAACAGAGCTATGACTCTGTGTAAGTTTGGCAACTGTACTAAAAAGAAACCTAGGATTGTTTTTATTCGCCTCTATTAATGATGAAAAATATGCTGTTCTAGCTTGTCGAAGGGTCTTTTTATACAGCAGTAGACTGTTATTCCAGGTTAAATAGGAATCCTCTAGGTGTGTAGAGCACCTTTTTCTCTCCAACTTCCTAGTATTCTGCTTTAAAGTACGCAACTCTGCGTTGAACCAAGGAGTCAGCCTCCTATGGCTAGCCACTTTCTTTTTTAAGGGGGCTACACTATCTAATGCCAAACGCAATGAGGACGTAACGCTGTGAACCAGATCATCAATTTCTGAAGGGTTAGAGATAGAATTGCTGCCATCCACTGTGTTACCCTGAGACACTAAGGAAAGTAAGAATGGAACAGAGTCTTTAAAAATTGTTACAGCATTGTCTGATAAAGCTCTACTATTATGAAATTTTCTTTCAGATTTAAAATGGTCAGTTAAAGTAAATTCAGAAGTTATTAAGAAGTGGTCAGACAGGACCAGGTTATGTGGGTGGACTGTTATTTCCTCACACTCAATACCGTATGTCAGTACAAGGTCCAAAGTGTGTTTGTCCGAGTGGGTTGATCCCTGTACTTTTTGGGTAAAGCCAATTGAGTCTAAAATAGCACTAAAGGCTGCATTTAGGCTATCACTTTCAGTATCCACATGAATATTAAAGTCCCCCACTATAATAACTCTATCAGTATTTAACACTAAATCAGATAAAAAATGTGAGATCTGATCCAAGAATTGAGAGTAAGGGGCTGGTGGACGATACAAAACCACAAACAAAAATGGTCTTAATGTTTTGCAACTTGGATGAGGAAAATTAAGGGTTAGATGTTCAAAATAACTGTAGCTATCAATTGGTCTGGGACTAATTAGTAAATCAGAACGAAAAATGGTTGCAACTCCTCCTCCTCGCCCAGTATTTCTAGGAATGTGAAAATTTAAATGACTGGAAGGAGTTGACTCATTTATACTGACATAATCCTCCTGCTGCAACCAGGTTTCTGTGAGACAAAGGAAATCAATGTGATTATCACAAATCAAGTCATTTACTAACAAAGTCTTTGAGGAGAGAGATCTTATGTTTAATAAACCACATTTAATAGATTTATTTTTCTGTTCAGTCAAAGTTGTATTTATTTTTATGAGACTTCCATAATTCGCTTTTGTTGGCTTAACTTTTAATCCATTTAATTTTGGCCGTGGGCAAGACACTGTTTCTATAGAGTAATGGGGGGGGGTAACAGTACAGAAGCAGCAGAGAGGTGGGTTAAACTACGACTCTGCTCCCTCGTCTGGACCCTGGGTTGTCAGTGTTTTGGAGGACTAATACATTCGGCCATATTCCTAGAAAGAAGAGCTGCTTCATCCAAAGTGGGATGGATGCCGTCTCTCCGGATCAGACCAGGTTTTCCCCAAAATGTTCTCCAGTTATCAATGTAGCCCACATCGTTTGCAGGACACCACCCAGACAACCATTGATGGAATGACAGCATGCAGCTAAACATGTCGTCACTGGTCCGATCAGGCAGGGGACCAGAAAAGATTACCGAGTCGGACATTGTTTTGGCAAACTTACACACCGAAGCAACACTAATTTTAGTGACCTCCGATTGGCATAACCGGGTGTCATTCCCGCCAGCGTGAATAACAATCTTACTGTATTTACGCTTATCTTCGGCCAGCAGTTTCAGGTAGGATTTGATGTCGCCCGTTCTGGCCCCTGGCAAACATTTGACTATGGTCAATGGTGTCTCTAATGCCACGTTTCTGACTATGGAGCTGCCAATTACCAGGGTCGGTTTCTCAGCGGGTGTGTCGCTGAGCGGGGAAAATCTGTTAGAAACGCAGACCGGCTGGTGGTGGCCCGGGGGCTGGGTCCTAGAACTATGCTTCCTACGTACAGTCACCCAACCAGCCTGGGGTCCCGGCTGCGCGGGCTCTACCGGAGGATAGCTAGGGGGATCTATCCTTGTTGGCTCCGCGCTGGCTAATGGGCTTCGGCTATCTGCTGGTTTTTCAACAGCGCGGAGCCGTGCTTCTAATTCTGATACCCTCGCCTCCAAAGCTACGAAAATATTACATTTATTACAGTTACCATTATCACTAAAGGAGGCAGGGAAGTAACTAAACATCTGACAGAGAGAGCCAGAGAGAAGAGAAGCGTTAGAGACAGGAGAGAGAAGAGTAGCCATAGCCGCAATGAAGCTAAGCTAACTGAGCTAGCGAGACCTTACCACCCCAAGAAAAGCTGTGTGAAACACAAGGAGTTCCCAAAACATAAAGTATACCACCACAAAACGTGTGTTTTAGTGTGCTTGTGTGTTAAAATAACTTAGAAAGGGCTCAGCAGAGAGAAATTAAGATCAATTCAAGAGACTCTGAACGCCAAACAGTTTACAGGGAGCGCAACAGTGACAACAGGAAATGACGCAATACGGCTTACCCCCGTCGAATCCTCGAGTCAGTGCTCCAAAATCTCCTGATTGCTAGCTGCATTGACCCTGCCCTTGATAAAACACAGTGGACCAACACCAGCAGCTGACATGACACCCCAGACCATCACTGACTGTGGGTACTTGACACTGGACTTCAGGCATTTTGGCATTTCCTTCTCCCGAGTCTTCCTCCAGACTCTGGCACCTTGATATCCGAATGACATGCAAAATTTGCTTTCATCTGAAAAAAGTACTTTGGACCACTGAGCAACAGTCCAGTGGTGCTTCTCTGTGGCCCAGGTCAGGCGGTTCTGCCGCTGTTTCTGGTTCAAAAGTGGCTTGACCTGCGGAATGCGGCACCTGTAGCCCATTTCCTGCACACGCCTGTGCACGGTGGCTCTGGATGTTTCTACTCCAGACTCAGTCCACTGCTTCCGCAGGTCCCCCAAGGTCTGGAATCGGACCTTCTCCACAATCTTCCTCAGGGTCTGGTCACCTCTTCTCGTTGTGCAGCGTTTTCTGCCACACTTTTTCCTTCCCACAGACTTCCCACTGAGGTGCCTTGATACAGCAGTCTGGGAAAAGCCTATTTGTTCATCAGAAATTTCTTTCTGTGTCTTACCCTCTTGCTTGAGGGTGTTAATGATGGCCTTCTGGGCAGCAGTCAGGTCGGCAGTCTTACCCATGATTGCGGTTTTGAGAAATGAACCAGCCTGGGAGTTTTTAAAAGCCTCAGGAATCTTTTGCAGGTGTTTAGAGTTAATTAGTTGATTCAGATGATTAGGTTAATATAAATGGTAAATGGACTGAACTTATATAGCGCTTTTCTAGTCATACTGACCACTCAAAGCGCTTTACATTGAAGCCACATTCACCCACTCGCATTCATACACCGACACCCAACATGGCTCGGTAGGACGATGTTATTTGGGGTTAAGTGCCTTGCCCAGGGGCACATCGACATGTGACTGGAGGAAGCTGGAATCGAACCTACGACCCTCCGATTGCAAGCCAACTCTACTCTACCACTGAGCCACAGTCGCCCTAATAGCTTGTTTAGAGAACCTTTTCATGAATTTTGGGTTTTCATGAGCTGTATGCCAAAATCATCAGTTTTAAAACAATTAAAGACCTGAAATATTTCAGTTTGTGTGCAATGAATCTAAAATATATGAAAGTTTAATTTTTATCATTACATTATGGAAAAGAATGAACTTTATCACAATATGCAAATTTTTTGAGAAGGACCTGTATAATAGAAATTTGCATACACTCCAGAATGTTATGAACAGTGATCAGATGCATTGCATAGTCCTAAGAAATGGCAGACTTGACATGTTAAAAGGAGGGTAATGCTTGAAATCATTGTTCTTCCATTGTTAACCATGGTGACCTGCAAAGAAACGCGTGCAGCCCTCATTGCGTTGCATAAAAATGGGTTCACAGGCAAGGATATTGTGGCTACTAAAATTGCAAAGAGGTTCAATTCTTGTTCAGAAGGCTTCAGGGCGTCCAAGAAAGTCCAGCAAGCGCCAGGATCGTCTCCTAAAGAGGATTCAGCTGCGGGATCTGAGTGCCACCAGTGCAGAGCTTGCTCAGGAATGGCAGCAGGCAGGTGTGAGCGCATCTGCATGCACAGTGAGGCGAAGACTTTTGGAAGATGGCCTGGTGTCAAGAAGGGGAGCAAAGAAGCCACTTCTCTCAAAAAGAAAACGATCAGGGACAGATTGATCTTCTGCAGAATGTATGGTGAATGAACTGCTGAGGACTGGGGCAAAGTCATATTCTCCGATGAAGCCTCTTTCCGCTTGTTTGGGGCATCTGAAAAAAGGCATGTCCGGAGAAGAAAAGTTGAGCGCTACCATCAGTCCTGTGTCATGCCAACAGTAAAGCATCCTGAGACCATTCATGTGTGGGGTTGCTTCTCATCCAAGGGAGTGGGCTCACTTACAATTTTGCCCAAAAACACAACCATGAATAAAGAATGTGACCAAAACACCCTCCAACAGCAACTTCTTCCAACAATCCAACAACAGTTTGGTGAAGAACAATGCATTTTCCAGCACGATGGAGCATCCTGCCATAAGGCAAAAGTGATAACTAAGTGGCTTGGGGACCAAAACGTTGAAAATTTGGGTCCATGGCCTGGAAACTCCCCAGGGGTCTCATTTATAAAACGTTGCGTAGAATCCCTACTAAAAGTGTATGTACGAAACAAAACAAAAAGTTTGCGTACGCCAAAAAGATTTCTGATTTATAAAACCATGCCTACGCACAGGTGTAAGCAATTTCCCCTTTATAAATCACAGTCTTCTTGGAAGTTTGCGCACGTGAATTTGGCTCATTTCCCGCCCTGAACACGTCCAAATCCGGCTATAAAAGGTCAATGCAAAGCAGGACATGAATATTGATGCATATGAAGAAGAGGGGAAATATGGCAACAACAAAAAAAACTAAGAAGAGAAACTTTACGGAGATAGAGATTGAAGTGCTAGTGGGTGAAGTGGAGGCTAGAAGAGACATTTTATTTGGTGGACACAGCAGTGGTGTCACAAATAAAAGGAAGAACTGCGACTGGCAGCATGTGGCGTCTGCAGTGCAGACGGTATCCGAAATTAAAAAAAAGTGGTCGGACCTCAAAGTTGAGGCAAAAAAAATCTTGCCTCCCACCGCCAGAGTGGGTCTGCTACTGGAGGGGGTACGTGTACACCCGAGCTGACACCACTGGACAGGAAGAGGGCAAGTATCATGGGAACATCAAGCGTGTACGGTATTGTGTCAGAGAAGGAGGGCGACACCGACCTGGCAGAAACGACACCTTTTGTATATATTTTATTACGTGGCTACGTTAACAAATTTGAGCATATTTTAAGGAGACAGACTAATATGCAGTGTCTTTTCAGCTTTTCCACAGTCGGTAGGTGGCAAGGATGAGGAGGCTGAGGAAGATGAGGTTGCCCAGCGTCCGGCTGCCCCCAGCACCAGTGCTGCCGGTGCCCGTGGTGCATCCAGCAGTGGTCGGGTTCTGACTGAAGCTGTGATGCAGACACAGAGAGACACCATCAGCGCCATCAATTCTGTGACAAACGAGTTAAAGGAAATAAAGAGTGTGCTGTGCGACATAGTGACAGCCATTGGTACCTTAAATGATACAATAAAAATTTTTAATAAATTAACCTTGTCGTTGTTATCTCAAACGCCGCATTACATCCTGGGTGAAAGGCTTGCTGTCGAGGAGGAGGCGGCTGTGGGTCGGGGTTCTCATGCTGGGGAGGGGGTAGGCCAGGAGGGAGGGGAATTCCAATTCTCAGTGCCATGTTATGAAGAATTCCACATGCCCTCACAATCTTGCAGTCCTTTGTAGGGTGGTATAATAGTCTGCCACCCGAGGCATCCAATGACCGCCACCTACATTTTAACAGGCCTATGGCACGCTCCATGACTGAGCGCGCACGCGTGTGACAGGAGTTGTAGCGCATTTCCTCTGCTGTCTGTGGGTCTGGGAACGGGGTCAGAAGCCAGCTCCTGAGAGGGTAGCCACTATCACCTGCAAGTGATAACACGTTTAATTCAGGCGTCAACAAGCAGCATTTCTAATGACGGTGAGGACTTACCGAGCAGCCAGCCATAACGCACAGCGCCTGCCTGCAGTCTGTTCCCTACACTGCTGTGTGTCAAGATAAAGGAGTCGTGTGTTGACCCAGGCCATCGTGCCACCATATTAGTGATCATCATGTGTGAATCACATATGATTTGCACATTAATACTGTGTTCATGTTTCCGATTGACGAAAACAACTTCATCCTCGGACGGGGCCCTTATAGCAATATGGGTGCAGTCAATTGCGCCGATTATGTTTGGGAAACCGGACATTGCTGCAAATTGCATCTTAATTTCGGCCTGCTCCCCCACAGTATATGGAAACGTGATGTATCGCCTGCTCATTTTAATGATCCCATCCAAGACTGCAGGCATTATTGCGCTCAGGGACGGCTGTGATATCCCAGACCTAGTAAATAAATGTAACATATTTGAAGGCATTATTTTCAAAAAGGGACTTTGGGCAGAATAGTAAGAATCATGTCACTCAGACACATACCTGTCGGCTAATTCCCGCTGGTAACAACCAGTTGCAAGAAACCCCAGAGTGGTGAACACCTGCAGCTGGACCGGAATGGCACAGTTCCGCCTGGACAGTCTCTCCAAAACCGGGCCCAATTCAGCACAGAGATCCAAGAGCACAGCTCTAGGGAATGAATCTGCTTATTAGCCAGTCATCATCATGGGCAAGGAGGTCCGCATGATCCCTGAACACGCGTTCTCTCCTAATCCTTCCATTTGCTAAATCTTCTAGCAACGCTAGTGCATCCATCTCAAATATTACGCTTGAAAGTGGTTGGGGTATTTCTATTGGCAGCAATAAGACTGATTGCTTCCTTCCTTGGCACAATGAACGTGCCAATCAATGATATATGGTACAGATGATTCCATTTATTAATTGGCATACAGTCCCGGCCCTTTTATCTGAGTTTAAGGTTTTGAGACAAATTTTATGTATTTATTTTAATATTGAAAAATGTTTTTAGAAGAGCTATAGCTCACTGCAAAGCTACAATATAGATATCATTGCTGGTTTGGATGTTTATGATAACATGAATCCATAATTAATGTTTGGTGTGAGGTGAAATGATATGTGTGAGAGGAGTAATATGCAGTCTGGCTGCAGTTCACCACCTCACCAAGTGCGTCGTCGATTCCCCCCGTCTCCAAAATGTCCGTACGCAGGGGTCAGAGTTGGTGTACAGGTGCGCACATTTTCCCGTCAAGTCTGTTTTTTATAAATCACAACTTTTGCTTTGAAAGTGGCGTACGCCAGTTTCAGGCACCGTTTTGTGCGTACACAACGTTTATAAATGAGACCCCAGATCTTAATCCCATTGAGAACTTGTGGTCAGTCCTCAAGAGGCGGGTGGACAAACAAAAACCCACTAATTCTGACAAACTCCAAGAAGTGATTATGAAAGAATGGGTTGCTATCAGTCAGGATTTGGCCCAGAAGTTGATTGAGAGCATGCCCAGTCAAATTGCAGAGGTCCTGAAAAAGAAGGACCAACACTGCAAATACTGACTCTTTGCATAAATGTCATGTAATTGTCAATAAAAGCCTTTGAAACGTATAAAGTGATTGTAATTATATTTCAGTACATCACCGAAACAACTCAAACAAAGATCTAATAGTAGTTATGCAGCAAACTTTGTGAAAAATAATATTTGTGTCATTCTCAAAACTTTTGGCCACGACGGTACTCTTACATCAGTTATTTTGTTCTTTCTGTGTTTCTGCTCTGTCTTCTTGAACCCCCAGACGGTCGTGGCAGATGGCCGCACTGAGCCAGGTTCTGCTAGAGGTTTCTGTTAAAGGGGAGTTTTTCCTCTCCACTGTCGCTACATGCTTGCTTAGTATGAAGGATTGCTGTGGTTGGAGTCTGCATCAACAGGGCACAACTGCCAGTTAATGACTCGATGCAGACTGTTGGGAATCCTTAAATAAAAAACTAGCTAAAACTTTAAACTGATGGGAATGTTTGTATTTAAATGACTTTTCTGTAAAGTGCCTTGAGATGTCATCTGTTGTGAATCGGCGCTATATAAATAAACTGAATTGAATTGCAGACATGTAGACAGCACTCATTTAGATAGTTTATCAGCAAAAAAAAGTTGATTTGTGGGTGAGTTGCTCTATGAAGGTTTTTTGTGTGTTTTTTTTAAAATGTAAAAATCTTTTTTTTAAAATAACAACTAAGTTATAAAAGCAATTGTAAAACATCCAAGGGGGTGAATATATATATATATATATGTATATATATATATATATATATATATATATATATATATATATATATATATATATATATATACATATATATATATATATATATATATATATATATATTTTACTGGCCCTGTAGAGCAAAACTAGACTTGAAAGCTTCCCGAAGTCAGACTTATTACTTGGAATTTTTTATTTTTTTTCTCAGAGTTTGACTTTCAGTATGGCCGCTTCTCGTATCAACAATAGTAGCCGTGGTGGAAACATGTTTATTTTACAAGACACACTTGTAAGATTCCATCTAAACTCAATATTACATGTACAGCCTGCAACTCTAAACTTAAAAAAATAAAAGTGGTGTTTGCATATGGACAGTACAGCTTGTAACAATGATGGCTACCTGGGCCTTACCAAATTGGAATCCTGATTTATCTGACTACACTACTGGTATGTCACTCTGCCAGGCTTCTTGACTGTACGAGCAGACAGAGATCTGAAGACGAGCAGGAAAAGAAAAGGAGGTGGAGTAGCATTGCTTGTCAACAAAAGATGGTGTCATTCAGGACATGTTACTGTGAAGTGTCGTCTCTGCAGCCCAGATATCGAACTCTTGGCAGTAAGTTTTCATCCATATTATTTACCAAGAGAGTTCTCCAGTGTAATTTTGGCAGTTGTTTATATTCCACATTCAGCCGTTGCTGACACTGCATGTGATGTCATCAGTTCCGTTGTTGCTAAGCTACAGACTCAGCACCCAAACGCATTTGTGCCGATATCTGGGGATTTTAATCATACCTCGCTCTCGTCTACACTTCCAACATTTCAACAGTTTGTCAACTGCTCTACAAGAGAAAACAGGACCTTGGATTTGTTTTATGCAAATGTAAAGGATGCACACATGTCCAAACCAAGACCTCTGGGACAATCAGATCAAAATCTTGTTTTTCTCTGTTCAGAATATAAGCCACTTGTTCAGAGGCAACCTGTTACAAAGAAAACTGTGAGAAAATGGTCACAGGAAGCTGAAGAAGCCCTGCAGGGTTGTTTTGCGACCACAGACTGGATGACTCTTTGCCAAGCACATGGAGAGAACATTAATGCCATGACTGAGTGTGTGACTGACTATATAAACTTCTGTGTGGACAACATCATCCCCACCAGCACAGTGAGATGCTTCCCTAATAACAAACCCAGTGACCTGAAGGAACTGATAAACAAGAAAAAAAGAGCCTTCAGGGAGGGAGACAGGGACTTACTGAGGAATATACAGAAGCAACTTAAGGTCAAGATCAGAGACAGCAAGAAGCTGGAGAACAAACTACATAGGAACAATATCAGAGAGTTCTGGTCAGGAATGAAAAAGATCACAGGCTTTAAGGACAGGAAGGATTGGATAGATGGAACTCTGGACAGAGCCAATGAACTGAACACATTCTTCAACAGGTTTAGTTCAGGAACTAGCTCAGCATCCTCCTCTCCTGTTCCCAGCCAAACAGACATCCCACCCTCCTCTGATATTTTATCCTTCACCTCAGCCATGAACTCTTCTGATTCCACAAGTTTGACTTCAACCAAGCCAGGAAATGCTGATACCCTATTTTCCTCCCCCTCCCACTTGTCTGTTTCCAAAGGTCAGGTGAGGAGGCAGCTAGAGAAACTGAACCGGAACAAGGCTGCAGGTCCTGATGGTGTCAGCCCCAGAGTCCTGAAGGCCGGTACAGAGCAGCTCTGTGGGATTCTGCAGCACCTCTTCAACCTTAGCCTGACCCAGGAGAAGGTCCCAGTGTTGTGGAAGACATCCTTGTTCCAGTACCAAAGAGAACTCACCCATCAGTCATCAATGACTATAGACCTGTTGCCCTGACATCCCACATCATGAAGCTCCTAGAGAGACTCCTGTTGGCCCACCTGAATAAGCATACAAGAACGTATCAGGACCAGCTGCAGTTGGCGTATCGCTGTGGAGTTGGAGTTGAAGACGCCATCATCCACCTGTTCAATCAACCCATTGTCATCTGGACAAAGCAGGCTGCACTGTTAGGATCATGTTCTTTGATTTCTCCAGTGCATTTAATACATATCAGCCTGATTTGCTTAGTCAGAAACTCCTCAAGACACAGGTGGAGCCTTCAACAATCGCCTGGATCAATGACTACCTGATAAACAGACCACAGTTTGTGAAACTGAAGAATTGTGTGTCAAACCAGGTGGTCAACAGCACAGGAGCACCACAGGGGACCGTACTCTCACCATTCCTTTTCATTCTGTACACCTCAAACTTCCAGTACAAATCAGAGATCTGTCATCTGCAGAAATACTCAGATGACTCTGCAGTTGTCGGGTGTATCAGAGATGGACAAGAAGCTGAATGAAGAGAGCTGGTGGATCGCTTTATGACATGGTGTGGAAACAATCGTCTTATCTTGAATGTGAACAAAACAAAGGAGATGATTGTAGATTTCAGAAGAAACAGGGATAAGTCAAACACTGTTTCCATCATGGGAGAAGTGGAGGTGGTTAAGGAGTATAAATACCTCGGAGTTCACCTTGACAACAGACTGGACTGGAGACTGAACAGTGAAACTGTCTACAAGAAGGGACAGAGGAGACTGTACTTTTTGAGGAAGCTTAGGTCCTTCAAGGTTTGCAGCAATATGGTGCACATCTTCTACAAGTCTGTTGTGGAGATTGTAATCTCTTCAGCCGTCATCTGTTGGGGTAGCAGCATCAGAGCCAGGGATTTAAAAAGGCTAAACAACCTGATAAAAAAGGCTGGCTCTGTTCTGGGGACAACTGTGGAACCTCTGGAGATGATGATGCAAAGAAGAATTCTTCATTAAATCAAAAAAAGTATGGACAACCCTGAGCATCCTCTTCATGAGACTGTCATACAACAACAGAGTGTCTTCAGTCGGAGGCTTCTTCAGTTTTGCTGCAATACAGACCGCTACAGGAAATTTTTCCTGCCCACAGCCATCACTATCTACAACAACTCCTTAAATAATTAATCATATGAGGTACAACAACACTGAATTTCCCTCTGGGATCAATAAAGTATTTTTGAATTGAATTGAATTGTTGATTACTCGGGTGTGATGTCAAACCCAGCTCCGAGTTCTGACTTCAGAGGTAAATGGAAGGCTCCATTACTGCAGTAAACATTTTTCAATTTATTATTAAGTGTTTCATTGTCAGTTCTTAAACTAGAATCTATGTACAAATCATAAACACATGTAATTTCTTTCAAAGTCAAACTGATCCAGTTCATATCTAGACATGATCAAATCAAGGAATGTTTTTAGAGCAACATTGAGGTTTGCCTTGAGAAAATGAATCACAATGAGGTCAGATGGCCCTACTGTGAGGAAGGGTAATCATAGCATGGCACACTTACAAATTACCCCATTCATTATGTCACAGGATGATTTAAAGGGCGTGTCTGCAAGGGTCATTGCCTAACACCAAAATGAATGACTGATGATGGTTAGTAGGATATTTTCCAATGTTATTATTTGAATTATTGAACACATTCCTAATCAATGACTGGAGGGAAGTGAGGTGCTTCATCTCCAAATGAAGCAGGAAGAGCTCATTCCTCTGAGGCTGCCTTAAAAAGCCTGTTATGAAGAAGCTTTAGAGAATGACGTGAGTCAAGTTTTAAACTGTCTTCAACTGTTTATCGGGTTCCTACCGAAACACAATAAAGAGGTTATAAATCAGAGTTTTGTAAACACTGTAGTAAAAAATATAATAAAAATAAGCATCCACATTCACTTTGTCAATATGTTCCTTTTTATTTAGAACGTTCTTTCAACCTATTAAAGCAGTTTTATAAATGTCTGAAAATAGCTGGAGGATGAAACAGACTGCTAAAACCTACTAATGGTGTTAGGATCCTTAGGTGTTTGTGTTTTGAGTTTCAGTTATTTCATTTCCTTATTCAGTTTTTTTTAAAATCATTTTAGTGCCAGGATCTTTAGGTGTTGGTGATTTGAGTTTCCTTCTTAGTGTTTGTATGTTTTTTCTCTTTCCACTACATTTTCTATTCCTTTCCTGTTACCATCAGGTGTTTGTACTAGTTTATCTTGTTTTTATGTCTCTGGATTTTAGTATCATCCAACCACATCCAACAGTTAAAGTCCTAGAAGTGTTTAGTAAACTCAACACATTCAAGTTTGTAACCGAAGAACAGAAAATACTTTTTGTTAGGTTGCCTACATATCCGTTGGCATTTTAATAACATGTAATGGTTTTTCTGGAGGTGACGCTTTTTGCAGTTCTCCGTTAGCTTTGAAGATTGTTTTACCTCTTATATCATTCTCCACAATGGACATTGAGAAATAATAACTTTAGAAAGGCCCTGACTTACATTTGGCGGATCTCACAAAACGTTTTGAGATCTGTTTAATTCGAACAGATGTAGAAACTTCCAGCTCTTCAAAAAATGATTCATTAAGTATTTTTTTACTGAGGATAAAATATGATCTGGGTTGTGTTCATTTTTGTTCGCATCTTACCTGGGTAGTTTGGCGTGCTTCCTCATAAATATTCTGCATTTTTGAACAGCCTATGATCTGAAAACAATGGGAGCAGTGAACCATGTGGTGGTGGTGTGCTGAGGTCAGCATTCTAAATGATGAAGTAGTATATTAGCTTACAGCAAACAACACAGCTGTTCAAACTTTGGTGACCACATTTTTGTTCTTCATCTTAGATATTTTAGATATATTAATCATGTCTCACACAGGTGCTCCTGGTCTTACCTATGTAAGTTCTTCATTGTTGTCATAATTCAGTGCTATAACAACTACCTCATCATCACCTAATCAGACCAGGTAATTTTTCAGGATTCCATATCAGTGTAACTGCTTCGTCTACGTCCGGAATAGATTCCAAAAAAAGCTCTGTGGAACCCCCCCCCCCAGTTTTAGTCAGTGAAGCAGAGACCCGATCTAATTTTAAGAAACTTAAAACTGTATGTTGCTTAAAACTTTCCTTTTTTATATAGCTTATAGTTAAAAACAGAATGATGTTAGCTAGAAGTTGGATGAGTGGAGGAGTGGGGGAGGAGTAGTAGCCGACAGCCTAAGCTGGTTGGCGTGGGGGTGAGTGGGGGTGGGGGGATGTAGTCCAGGCAGACGGTTCTCCCTGTCTCTGCCTCTCTCATCCTCTCAACCTGAGCTATCTCTGTAATTATGCCGCTATAGGCTTAGAGTGTTGGAGGACAGACTGATCACTTTTCTTCACTCTGCTACTTTCTTTTTCTACTAATCTCCAGTTGCATTATTTACCGTTATTTCAACTGCTAACTTTGTTTTCTCTCAGTGCTTTTCTCTCCATAGAAGCTATACCTGGTCTGGCATAATGCTCAGCTTTGATGCTTTGTTGAAGGGGGGCATGGGCTCGGATGAGGCTGTAACACTGAAAGTACTCTTACTTCAGTTCTTCTGTTCTTTTTGTGTATCTGCTCTGTCTTCTCAAAGCCACAGACGGCCGTGGCAGATGGCCGTTCGTACTGAGCCAGGTTCTGCTTCTGCTGGAGGTTTCTTCCTGTTAAAGGGGAGTTTTTCTCTCCACTGTTGCTACAAGCTTGCTCAGTATGAGGGATTGCTGTGAAGTCAATAACACAACCCAGGTGACTGTCTTACTGTTGCTCGTCCAGGCGGAGTGAATGCTGCAAGTCAATGACTCGATGCAATTTGCTGGATTTCCTTAGATAGAAAACTTTTAAACTGATTAGAATGTGTGTAGGATTTAATTGAAATGACTTGTAAAGGGCCTTGAGATGACATGTGTTGTGAATTGACACTATATAAATGAATTAAATTGAATTGTATTAACTTCAGAGCAGTGGTCATGGTAATCATTACAGACGGGGAACTTGATTTTAAGTGTTCTCGTCATCATGATCATTTGAATCAGTGTCCTTCTGATTGAAATATTCTTTAATGGCTGTTGGGGTCAATAGCATATGATTTGGTTTTCCTGGACTTGATGTCGTTTCTGTCTCAGATCCTGTTTTCTGCCCTATGGTTTTGGTTGCATCTGTCAGTCGAGATTTTGTAGAAAAGGCAATTTATTTGTATAGCACACTTTCAACAACAAGGTCATTTGAGGTGCTTTACATGATTAGGCGATAAAGTATAAACAGCAATAAAGCATAAAACTGTTAGGAGTCAGGGGTGTTCGGCTGTTTCTCTGTTCTGCCTGCTTCTGTCTAATCCGTCATTCCACTTCACCCCTTGGCACAGGCTTCTTCTTTGTTGGAAAGATGGCTCTCTTCGTCCCTGTATTGACTTCCGAGGACTAAATCTAATTACCATTAAAAACAAATACCCAGTTCCGCTACTATAATCAGGTTTTGAACCTATCCAAGGAGCAACCATCTTCACCAAATTAGACTTCCGTAACGCCTATCACCTCGTTTAAAATACGCCAGGGAGAAGAGTGGAAGATGGCTTTTTGTACACCTCTTGGACACTTCAAATATTTGGTTACGCCTTTCGGCATGACTAACGGCTTGGCCATCTTCCAAGGAGTAGTCAATGATGTACTGCGTGACTTTCTCAATGACTTCATATTTGTCTATCTTGACGACATACTCATCTACTCCAAGAACCTCTCAGATCATCGTAAACATGTCCGCCAAGTCCTCCAACATCTCCTCGAAAACCGTCTTCTCCAAAGCCCCCATCTTGGTCCAACCTAACCCGGAACAACAATTCATATTGGAAGTCAACGCATCCAACACAGGGGTTGGAGTCATTCTCTCTCAGCGCTCATCCTCCGACAATACAATTCATCCATGTGTCTTTTTGTCTCGCCGTCTGTCTCTATCAGAGAGCCGTTATTACTTTGGGGACCAGGAACTCCTAGCCATCAAACTTGCCCTTGAGGAGTGGCGTCATTGGTTGGAGGGCACAACCCATCCTGTCGTGGTTTGGACCGATCACAAGAACCTTAAAATGGCTAAGAGACTCAACCCAAGACAATCTGGATGGTCATTATTCTTTTCCAGATTCAACCTGTCCATCTCTTATCGACCAGGCTCAAAGAACATTAAACCTGACGCCTTCTCCAGAGTTTATGCCCCGGATGAGGAAGAACCTACCCCTGACACCATCTTGTGGGCTCACTGACCTGGGAGATCGAGAACCTCATTAATCAGGCTCAACAGTCCGAACGCGACCCAGGTACCGGTCCACCTAACAAAATTTATGTTCCCTCCTCCGTCAGATCCCGGTTTATCCACTGGATTTATACAGCCAAATTCGCCTGTCATCCCAGAATAAGTCGAACCATTGCACTCATCAATAGAAGATTCTGGTGGCCGTCTATCCATAAAGATGTCAAGAAATATATCTCCGCCTGCTTGGTCTGTGCTCGTAATAAAACCAACCGCACAGCTGAGCAGAATCGTTACTATGCAGATCACAAAAGATGACCTGCTCCCACATATCTCTCAGGTCAGAAAGTATGACGGTCTGCCCTAGACAGTCCTCTAAAGGCGATGTCACGGAAACTTTTCCCCAGATTCATTGGCCCAAATGAAATCCAGTCTGTCATCAGTCCCTCTGCTGTCCGTCTGAAACTACCAACTTCTCTCAGGATCCACCCAACATTACATGTTTCTCAGATCAAGCCGGTCCTTTCCAGCACCTTGTGCACTCCATCTGACTCCCCTCCACCCGCCGTAAACATCGACGGGCACCCAGCCTATGCGAGCCGACAGATAGTGAATTCCCATCGACGTAGTAAAGGGTGGCAATACTTGGTCGACTGGGAGGGTTTCGGTCCGGAGGATCACTCCTGGGTGCCCCGAGCTCTTATTTTGCTACTCAGTAAGCTCTGGTTAGTCATCCACGTCTGATGCCTTTAAGCTTGCAGTTCCTCCATCTGCGTGTCCTGCCTGCCCGCCCTCCGTGCTCATACTGTACCTCGCTCCCAGATTCAACCATCTCCTCGCCCCTGGATCTTCAGCTGGAAGTTCTCGCTAATATCCTGGCATTTCCTCCCTGGCGTTCTATCTGTCATACACCAAGTATAGTAGTAGCCAACTCAAAGTTTCCGCGATTCCTTAGTAGGACCTCTGCAGGACTGTGATTGGTCTGTGACCGGCTGCCGCTCATTTGTCCATGGGGAGGAGCAGTGATTGGGCTATGTCCTGAAGTAATCGTCAATCACTTTTCCTCCTCATTTCTTTTTTCCCTCAGACGAATTGCCTCCAAAACAGGCGATCTATAGTACAGTAAGTAGCTTCAAAGATACATAAAGATACATGTGTGTGGGGGCCTTGTGGACACCTGCCTGCTGACTGTCCATGGCTTTGCCTCCTCATGCACAAAGAACTGACAGATATTACTCCAACCACTGCACTGTATACAAGGGTGTCAGTTTGTTTTTAAAACTGCTGGGGACAATTATTGATTATTCATATAGCCTATAATTATTCAGCCGTAGGCTACATAGACTATATGCACAATAATAAAACGCATTACCTTTACAACCCTTGCCGTTCTGTGCGGGGAAACTTTAACAGTTCAGAGTCCTGCAATGGGGCAGCTACCTTCAGGTGGAATATTCCAAAGAAATAAAAGAGAAATAATTGATTCTACTATAATTTACATTAAAACAGGGATCCCGTTATTTTCTGTCTTTGACAGTTTTTTAAACTGTGAAAAATCTGAAACATATTTAATTCTTCATTCATTTTAGTTAATATTCAGCCCAAACAATCTGAACAAAGCAATTCCATCGTTCCATTACACATGGAACAGATGAAAACATTTACTAAATATGAACATTTTACCTGCAGTCTCACAACTTTCTCATGGTCTATGGATGTGAATTGCGGATCTGCTTGTGTTTAAAGGAGGCTGAATCCACTCCGGTCGGACACTGCAGACTGGAATAACAAGCGCCACTTCTTTCTCAACAAGGACTTTCCTATTGCCTCAGCATGAGGAAATAGCATTGACTACGGTGTCCAGGTCTGAGATGATGATGCTCAAATGCTTTCATAATAATCTTTTTTGATTGATTCAGTTTCCTAAACTCTGTGCGTAAAGTTGAAAATAACTGTGTGTCTGCATCAAGTGGTCGATTGCGTAAATTGTAAACTTTCAAAATGAAGGACGTCTGTTAGTTTGGGTCCACAGGTGTTTCTGATTATTGTACTGAATGATGAATAGAGATTGCGTCATAATAAAGTGACAGCAAAAGCTCATCACACAAACACTGTTCAGATGGGGTTCCTTTTTGTGAATGCACTCACTTCCGATAGAGAGGTTGAGCCGCCCGTCAGAAAGTGAACTTTTGTGTGATGTCCTGCTTCATTTTCTCACTCCCCATTCATTTCCTGCCACACCGTAAGGAGCCCTGCTAACTACGGCCTTTAAAAAAAAACATTTCTTACATATTTATTTGATGCAGAGATCGCTGTGCAGAAACCAAATATTGTCCACAGTCCCTGGCTTTATCTGCGCTCTCCGTTCCTGAATCACAAATTCAGTGGCAGAAAAATCTCTCTGGCAGCGCAGGATAGCGGGAACATTCTGCTGCCAGTGCAAAGTTGGGGGAATATTCTGGCATGCTCTCACCACAAACACAATATATCAACACACTCTTTGGGAGTCTTAAACAAACAAAGGTATTAAATTAATATTTTTTAAGCTGCAGTAAAGAAACTTCAGCCAGACCCATGAAATTTAATTGATGTATTTTTCCATCTTGAAACGGGTACCAGCGGCACTTCGGGACTCTGCTATGAACGTGTTTGCATACGCACTAGTCCTTTAAAACCTTGACGTATCCATTGCTAAGAATGCTGCAGCATCTGCGCAGAAAGAAACTGTATAAAAAAGTGCAATGGAGTAATTTAAATGATAGTCCATTCAGATACTGTGGAAATTGTGCTGGGATCACAAGTAGATGTTAGATGTTAGACTGGTAGGAATTTCCGCATCAGGTTTAGAAAAATGGTGGGGACATGTCCCCGACGTCCCCGGCTAAAATGAGGCCTATGACTGTATATACAACAGCATTGTAAATAGAATATGGCATTGCTTTATTTATTGCACTGTTTGTAGTTAATTTTTTTGCGAATTGCATGACTTAATTGCCTTTGTGTCATTGCACCGTATATATATAGTTGTGAAATGGTTTTTGCCATGCCATTTTACACAGTTCTCACAAGCATTATTTTTCACTTAAGTTAATGTTAACTAACTTATAGGGCATGCGCTCTCAGCCCGATGAGAGCTCCCCTGGGTCGCCTCTCCATGTTCTCCATTTCAGCTGAATAAATACAAAGTCCTAATAAAAATAATTTCCCGATCCATTTTAAAAAGTAAATTATGAAAATTTTATTTTGATGATTAATTTGATTAAATATATTACACAGACTCAGGTCACAGGTAAACAGATTTTTAGATAGTAGATTTAAGAAGGATTAATTAGTTTGAGATTAGTTAGGGAATATCTGCGGTTGCTAGGCAATATGGAACTGAAGTATTTTGGATGGACTATTATGGGAAATTATTAAACACCACTTCAAAGTCCACTTTAAAGTTTCACTCTGGCCCAATGACAGTAAAAGCTCTGGCCTGGGCCAAAGCTCAGATATGGCATTACCCCATTTTAGGGCGCGACCACGCCTACGTTCTACCCGGGACAGAGCAGCAGTCCCCCCCCCCCCACACACACAAACTTTTTCCGGGCTGAAGCGCGGATCCTCAGCCCACCTCTGGAGGGCGCGATTAGGTTTCAGCGTAATTGGGGTCATTGTCATGAAAATTGGCCCTTTAGACGTTGCGGCAGCGTGGTGGGTTATCGACATGGCTGGTGTGACCGCAGGCCGTCTTTTTTAACCCGGTTGTGCTTAACCGGTTCACTCAGGTGTGACCGCAGCACAAAGCCCTATAAAAGATAAAAAGAATATACAATATATCACACAAAATCAAGTAATAAAAACATGGTCTCCACCCCTTGTGGACCAAGCAGACAGAACCCCTAGCGTTGAGGAGTTAAAACATTAAAATCCTACAATAAAGATAAATTTATCCTGAAAATAAATTAATAAATAAAATAAATGTAATTTAAAAGCTAACTTGTCAGGATCGCCGGTGGACAGGGAGCAGGGATCGGGTGATGCTGGGTGCTCCAGACGCAGATCGGAGTCCCCCTGGGTTCAAGGCGCAGGGTGGAGCATGCTGTTGAGTGGATGGTAGAGAGGCGGACTGGTTTGGTCGGATAGCTGAAACTGGAAACTACTGAAGACTGGAAGGAGGAAGACTTCTGGTCTGACGAGTAGGAGCTCTGGGAATTGGATTACCGATGACTGAGCGATGTGAAGGTGAGTGGAAGGGTCTTTTAAGCTGAGGGGAGAGTGGAGTAATTGTCAGGAAGCTCATCAGACATGGCTGGTCAGAGCTGGAGCTGATGACTTCCTGACAGAACCCCCCCCCCTCTATGTCCGGCTCCTGAAGGGCCTCCCCTGCCACGGGCTCGAGAGTCCAGAATCTGCCTTACCGTGTAGCCCGGACCGAGGAAAAAAAGGAGAAGAGACGCTCACCTTGCCATCACCAATGACAACAGCAAAACAAAAACAGCAGATTCTATACAGAGACGTTGCATGCAGTTTCTGCTCCTAGAGCATCATGGAAATGCAGTCTATTTCAGCGTTTCATACTCTAAATAAACATTCAAATGAAATGTACAGTAGATTAATTGTTCATTTATCTATCTATAACTGTTGGAGAATCTGATAAATGCAGTCTGTTGTTTTGTTTAACTTTGTGTGTCAAGACTAAGGGAAGTAACTTTTAGTGTGGGGGTAAGAACCTTCTTAAGGAAATGTGCTTATAAGGAGCTGACTTTGCAAAAATATGCTGTACAAACAGGATGCACCTACAAACCGTTAGAAACAGTTCTGCTGTGTGTTGTATGGTGATAAGATAATGGGGGTGTGGTGAAACGGTTCAAATGTGTGAATAATTAGAAGCTGTGATTCTCAACATCTTTGAGACTCTGCTGGAATGGAACTCAGACTGGTGTGTCATTTCTGTTACTGCACGGTCTCCCTCAATTGAGCAAACACATTTCACATCTCCTCTGTGCGTGCTTTTCTTTCTAGGTAACCTGTGAATTCTAAAATAACCTAACATTTCTGGTGTCGTGACTCGACGCTTGGTCCTCGGGGGAAGGTCTTCGCCGGAGGGCTGAAAGGGATCCCGCCTTCACCAAAGTCCAGGCTGCGGTTTTGCTTCACTGGCCAGCTGTCTTAGCTCCGCCGGACACCTTCATCCCTGGTCCCTTGCGATCGACTCGGTTTGAATCGCTCGCACAGGGGGGAGATTGTGAGTACCAGTTTGGTTTTTTTGCACCCTTATTTTAAAAAATATCTAACGAAGACAGAGAGGGTATAGTTCTGCTATTCAGGTTTAAAAGGGAAGGCAAGGCAAGGCAATTTTATTTGTATAGCACACTTTCAACAGCAGGGCAATTCAAGGTGCTTTACATGATTTGGTGATTTAAAAGAAACACATAAAAGAAACACACATTATACATGATACACAATAAAGCAAGAGAAAAATAAAAAAAAGCAAGAGAGCATGAACACATTTCATACATATAACATCAAGCATTTACTCAAAGGCAATTCTAAACAGATGGGTTTTTAGTCTCGATTTAAAGCAGTTCAGAGTTTCAGCAGCTCTACACTCGTCAGGAAGTCTGTTCCAGATAAGGGGAGCATAGAAACTCAAAGCTGCTTCTCCATGTTTAGTTCTGAGTCTAGGGATGTTTAGTAGGCTAGAGTTGGAGGACCTGAGTGGTCTTGGTGGTTGGTACCATGACAACAGGTCTTCAACATATTTTGGTGCTAAGCCATGTAATGATTTATAAACTAGTAAAAGTATTTTAAAGTCTATTCTCTGAGCTACAGGGAGCCAGTGTAAGGACTTTAGAACTGGGGTGATGTGCTCTACATTCCTGGTTCTAGTGAGGACGCGAGCGGCAGCGTTCTGGATCAGCTGCAGCTGTCTGATTGACTTTTTAGGCAGACCTGTCAAGATGCTGTTGCAGTAATCAATCCGACTAAAGATAAACGCATGGATGAGTTTTTCTAGGTCGTGTTGCAAAATCAGTCCTTTAATCCTAGAAATGTTCTTCAGGTGATAGAATGCTGACCTTGTTATTGCCTTTATGTGACCCTGGAGGTTCAGGTCTGAGTCCATTACTACACCTAGGTTACGAACCTGATCAGTAGTTTCTAGCTGTATTAATTGAAGCTGTGTGCTGACTCTTGATCGTTCCTCCTTGGGTCCAAAAATAATCACTTCAGTTTTGTTTCTATTCAGCTGGAGAAAGTTATGGCACATCCATCCATTTATTTGGTCAATGCATTGATTTAGGGTTTGAATGGGTTCAGAGTCACCTGGTGACATTGTAATGTAGAGCTGAGTGTCATCCGCATAGTTATGGTAGCTAATGTTATTGGTCGCTATAATCTTGCCTAGTGGGAGCATGTAGATATTAAATAAGAGGGGCCCCAGGATGGAGCCCTGGGGCACCCCACAAGTGATTTCTGTTTGTTCTGATGAAAAGTTTCCTATTGAAACATAGAAGTCCCTGTTCTTTAGGTAAGACTCGAACCAGCCAAGTACTGTACCAGAGAGTCCGACCCAGCTCTCCAGTCGTTCCAATAAAATATCATGATCAACAGTGTCAAATGCTGCACTGAGGTCCAACAGAACCAGCACTGTGGTTCTTCCACAGTCTGTATTTATGCGGATGTCATTAAATACTTTGACGAGGACAGTCTCGGTGCTGTGGTGAGCGCGGAAACCAGACTGAAAAGCATCAAAACGATTTGTCGTTGTTATGAAGCCATTTAACTGCTGAAACACAGCTTTTTCAATAATCTTACTGATGAATGGGAGATTAAAGATTGGCCTGTAGTTCTGCATTAACGTGTTGTCCAGATTTTTCTTCTTTAGCAGTGGTTTAATAACTGCTGTTTTTAAAGCCTGAGGGAAGACACCTGATAGCAGTGATGAGTTCACTATTTGAACAAGATCAGAACCAATAACAGGAAGAACTTTCTTTAGAAAAGCTGTGGGTAGGATATCAAGACAGCAGGAGGAGCAGCTTAATTGGATAATGATTTTTTCAAGGCTGTTCTGGTTTAATTCGTGGAATTCAGACATTTTCTCTACATTGTTGTTTATTGGGGATGGCACTGGTTGTGGGTTCGATATTGAGGTACAGATTGACCTTCTAATTGTTAGAATCTTTTCAGTGAAAAAGCTGGCAAATTCATTGCAGGCCCTGGTAGAGTTTAGTTCAGGGGCTACTGTCACTGAAGGATTAGTTAGTCTTTCCACTGTTGCAAATAGAGTCCGTGCGTTATTAATGTTTCTGTTGATGATTTCAGAAAAGAACGATTCCCTAGCATCTTTTATAGTTAGCTGATATCTATTCAGTCTCTCTTTGTAGATCTCATAGTGATCCTGGAGTCGAGTTTTCCGCCATTTTCTCTCGGCTCGTCGACACTCTCTTTTTTCACTACGTACCAGTGGATTACTTGTCCACGAAGACTTCTTTCTACCTGAGACTACTTTCACTTTAGTTGGAGCAATGGAATCCATGATGTCTGAGATTTTCGCAAGGAAATTATCTACCAACTTATTTACTGAGTTTGAGTTGGGAGATGAGGGGGATGTGGTGGAAGGATAAATACGTTTAAAGGTTTCTACTGAACTGTCCCCTAGAAAACGCTTTTTTATAGTGGTCTTACTGTGGCTGGATAATTTAGCACAGATGGTACTTTGAAAGAAAATACAGAAATGGTCAGATAATGCAATATTAATTACAGAGATGTCAGAAATATTTAAACCTTTGCTGATAATTAAGTCCAGAGTGTGTCCTTTATTGTGTGTTGGTTGTTTGACATGCTGGATCAGTCCGAAGTTGTGGAGAGTATCATCTAATGTTTTTGCTTGTCTATCTTGGGGGTTGTCGGTATGGATGTTAAAGTCCCCCACGATGATTAGTTGGTCATAGTCGATACATATTACAGAAAGAAGGTCATTGAAGTCATTAAAGAAGTTAGAGTTAAGTTTCGGTGGTTTATATAAACTTAGAAATAACGCTTTGTTAGGCTCATTTATCTGGGTGGCTAGGTATTCAAAAGATTCAAACGCGCCCAGAGTTACCTTTTTAAAGTTCATTGAGTTGTGAAAGATGGTGGCTACACCTCCGCCTCGTTTGTGTTTTCTGTTCTCGCTTAAGAAATTATAATTTGGAGGACTGGATTCAATTAATGAAGTTGTTTCGTTATTTTCATCTAGCCAAGTTTCTGATAAAAAAAGGGCGTGTAAATTATGCTCAGTGATGAAGTCATTGATAAGAAAAGACTTTCCGGATAGAGATCTAATGTTTAATAAAGCTAACTTAAGTATTGTGATGACGGGAGCTGACCCTTCCGACAGGTTATCAATTTGAGATTTTGTTTAATATGAGAGCGTGTGGTTAACGGTTTATGTTTCCTGCTGCTGATAATCACTGATATAGCCTCAGGGGTGCCGGGTGAATTCTGGGAGACGGTAGGGGTGGATTTATTGCCCGGTTCCCTCAAATATCAGATATCTGTAATAATCAGTGGGGGGAAGCTCCCAGGCTTATGGACACTAGTCCCAGGCGTTTGGTGTAGTCTAAGTTTAGGTGTTAATTGTGTCCCAAGTTTGATTTGCTCATTCAGTCTGTCTGTAAAGTTTCTAAATGGAGACTCATTTGATGTGGCTGAGTCACAGGAAGATGAAGACTTAATCTCTGATGGTTGTTTATCTGTTCGGTCCTGTGGTCTCATCATGACTTGCTGTTTTTGTTCTCTGATATCCATGGGCGCCTCAAGGTCAGCTTTTGGGAGCAAGTGTTTTGCTTTCTGATGTTGATAAGAAAAAATGTTTGCTGCCAACAGCCTTACTCCGGACCTGTTCAAATAGCGCATTCCTGCTTTAAACAGATGATTAGCACTTCCAAATACTTTGAAATTATTAATAAATGTGAACGACTTCTCAGCTGATTGTTTCTTCAACCATTTATGGAGCATGCGGAGTCTGCTAAATCTTTCATCATTCCCTTCAGGGACTGGTCCGCTGATGAGGATGTTTACGTTAAGTCCATCAAGTCTCTGTAGGAGATCAGAAAAGTCTCTCTTCAGAATCTCTGATTGTCTCATCGCGATATCTGCTAATCCAGCGTGAATGACGAGCTTTTCCAAAGCAGGATGTTGGTCCAAGATTTTAGGGATTTTTTCTGATATTTCTCTCACTGTATTTTTGTAGCAGCTATAAACTTTGGTATTCTTGCTACAAAAAGCCTCAATTCCATTAATTGATCCGTCTTGTATGATAACAGTCTTTGCTGGGGGCGCTCTTACTTTATGTGTCCGTTTGATGCGGCTGGGTTTCTCCTGGTGGCTTTGACTGGTCCCGGGGGATGCGTCATCTTTCTGGGAACTCAGGGCTGCGAATCTGTTTTTCAGCGGGATTCCAGATGGAGAAATATCTCTTGTTTTTGGCTGAAACCTCTTTTGTTTACTTTTAGCAGAAGCGGCAGTTCTGGGTTCAGAGGTTTCTCTGTGTCTGAGTTTCTTTTGTTTTTTCTTCCTCGGAGAACAGGCTGGGGTTGATTTCATGCGTTTTAAAGCTGGCCAGTTTTCATTGTAGTGCGGAGTTCTTCCGCTCAGACGCCTGTAGGGAGTCTCTGTGACACGGTTAGACCGATGTAACACCGGGCTGATAGGTTGTTCCCTGTTCAACGGTAAAGTTGTTTCATTTTGTCCATAATCAGCGTGGAGATCAAAATTAATTTCCAGACGACGTAGCTTCGTTTCAATGCCCTCAATTCTGTGGATCAGTTTTTCAAAATCCTCAGCTGAGCAAAAAGCCATGTTGATAAGTCCATAGAAAAGTAATCCAAGAAGAGATCTGGTCCAATACAGTAACTCCAGGGGCTGGGAAAATAAAGTAACTAAGAAAAGGTTAAGAAAGAAAACAAGAAAAGCAAACAGAAAATAAAATAAAATAAAATAAGTGAACGGGTCTGGAGAGAGACAGAGAGCAGCTGCTCCTCCTTCAGCAGACAGACAAGAGCTTTAAAAGACGTTTTAAACCTCTGACTAGGGAGTCAGGTATTGAGCCTTCCCGGGACAAAATAGGATTAAAATAGGTATAAAACAGTTGATTATATGGGAAGGTTGTAACGGATTAGATCGGTGAAATCTAAAACCACCTCAGAGGGATATAAAGAACGCCACTGAAGGCAGTAAAAATATGAAACAGCAGAACTCAAAAATAAAAGTACCGACCCTAGGTTGGTATAAGTTAAGCAGGCACACGACATAATCCTTATGCATGCAATTTCCTCCTGAAACCTGACGGTGTTAACGTACGGAGAGAAAGGCATTCAAGGGACGTCCTGTGCGGATCTAAAAATTGTACTGTTCTTAGATTAGAAAAGTCTATTGACTCAAAATAAGGGTACATGAAACCGGAACATAAAACTATACGATCCTTAAAACAATTAAAACAAAAACAAAAAATAAATTGGAACTAATGCCTGATTTTATCCAGAAAAAAACAACGTTTCTTATTGCGTGTTTTACTATTATTTTAATTGTAATAATCGTTGTAGTAATTTTAGAATTATTGGGATTTATTCCTGCAGATTTCACCTGACCAATTAACAAAACTAATTAAAATGGGTGCTGCAGAGTCTGCCCTCTTAAAGGGGGATCTTAAATATATGCACACAAAGCATCCAACGAGTTTAAAATACATAAAAAGATGGCAACAAAAATATAAAGTTGATGGGAAATTAAAAGGGGACCAATGGGACATTTTAGTCACCCAATTGGAAGCAAAAGTTGCAACCTCCACTGGCAAAAAGAAAGAAGTGAAAGATGATCAATTGCGAATTGCTAAAATAGTGGCTGCAGAAACTAGGACCCGTAAAGCTGCTATAAATAACAAAAAGAAAACTAAACAGGGTGGAGGCGACGGTAATGGCACTTTTTTCCTAAAGAAATTGAGTGATGAGCTTTCAACTCTGCCACCACCCTATGCACCAGCACAACAGCAACAGCAGCCAGCAGCTGCCCCACAGGCCCCCCTTCCACCAGACCCCACTGGGGGTCCTCCTCCAGACCAATCATCTGAATCTGAGTCAGAGGAGGATGGTGAGGAAGCCTCTGCCCCACCGCCTAAACCGTCTAGGAGCAGGAAACAATGGGAGCGCAGGGGAATGGTGACCTCAACAGGAAAACCTATCACACATGCAAAGCTGTTAATGCAACTCTTAGAAGCAGTGTTACTTCCGAGTAAACTAGCCATCTGTAAATGTACAGCACATACTTCAGGAAAAGATCAAGTTTCAAAGGGGAATAGACGGGCAGACATGGTGGCAAGAGAAGCTGCTGAGGGCCACCACGGAGTTTCAGACATTTTCAGTGTTGATTGTGATAACAACTTAATCAGCCACACAGTGTTAAAAGACATGCAAACTCATGCACCTAGTGCTGAAAGGCAACTTTGGAAAATAAAAGGAGCCACCCTCAATGATGATGGACTGTATGTTGTACATAATAAACCTGTTTTACCTAAATCCCTTTTCAAGGCACAGCAATATTGACCCATGGCCCTTGCCATGTGTCAACAGGGGCGATGGTTAGTATAATACAACAACACTTTACAACATACAATCTAGAAACTTACTTAAAACATTTTTGTAGATCATGTGTTATTTGTGTAAAGCACAATCCTCAGGGAAACATGAGACCAAAACGTGGCCAGTTTCCCCAACCAAACCAGCCTTTCCAAACTATACACATGGACTTTATTGAACTAACACAGAGTGGTTCCTATAAATACTGCCTGGTCATAATTGACGCATTTTCTAAGTGGGTTGAGATTATTCCAACAGCCAAAAATGATGCACTAACAGTGGCAAAAGCGTTATGCAAAACAATCATTGCCAATCATGGCATACCAGAGACTATCTACTCAGATAATGGACCACATTTTGTTAATGAAGTTATTCAAAACATGGCAAAACATTTAGGAATAGTGTTAAAAAATCATTGTGCTTATCATCCTCAAAGTGCAGGTCTGGTTGAAAGAAATAATGGGACAATAAAAAGCAGGCTAAGAAAATGTATGGAAGAAACAAAAAGGCCATGGACAGAATGCTTAGATTTAGTTAAACTCTATATGAGAATAACCCCAACAAATCAGGGATTAACTCCTTTTGAAATAATTTATGGTAGACCATATAAATTGCCCATTACTGCACCGGACCTACAGAAAGTAGATGAAGAATTAACCCTAGCTGATAGAGCACATAGTTTGCCTGTATCTTCTTCTGTGTTACAGGATCCTGAGAACCCCATAAAGCCTGGAGATTGGGTATTCATAAGAGTCATCAAGAAAAAGAATTGGACAAGCCCAAAGTGGGAAGGACCTTTCCAAGTTCTGTTAGCAACTCCCACAGCTGTGAAGATTGCCGAGAGACCTTCCTGGATTCACCTTTCACATTGCAAACTGCAGAGACAATTGGATTAATAGACGTGTGACAGGAGGAAGTCTGGGCTACAAAGGGCATTGGTACCACTAGGGCCTTTGGTCTCAAACCCCAGCAGAAAAGCAGTCCTGTCACCTAGTGGTCAAACTCTCTGAAAAGAGGGGCTATTCATCCAGCTGTTTTTCTCTGCCAACACCATGAAGATTATTACATTATCTGGTCTGACATTGCTAAGCTTTGCAGTGTTATGGCTTCTGATGAATTCATACGCTAGCCCATCACGAGATAAAATTTTGTTATTAACACCCACCACGTTTTTAAGAACACCGGGTACCAAGTAGCTAATTTGACTGCTAAACGTTTAGGTTTTAACACTAGTTGTTATGTTTGTTCTTGGATTCCCCATCACTCGGAGGAAGTCCCTACGATGACAGCTGTACCTACCACTCTAAACAACACTATTTGCTTGTTATACAAGTTAACGATTGACCACTACAATAGAAATTGTTCAGCCCTACCTCATTGTTGTGATCCTAACCATAACAGAATCTGGACTGAACCAGGAGACTTTTCTGAAGCTACTAATGCAACAATAGCCAGAGGAATCAATCTTTTGCGCCTCACTGGGAAAGACAATTTTTGTTTCTCTATAAACTGCACCACTGGGACAACTAAATCTCTCGGATCCTCTGACTGTGAAGATGTGTTCCCCTTATCCAATTTAAATGATACTTTCTGGAACACCACAACCTGGTTCACCCTCCATTTTCGTGGTGATACCACCGTTTCTATGCGATTTGCCACTCTTAATCTGACAGCTCTGAAGCAGAGGATTTCTGGTTTCCGTGACAACAGTCCTGATGGCACATACCTACTGGAAGTACCTTCACAAAGGGGCCTAGGAACACCTGATGGCTACATTTGGAAGTGTGGACATACTTTCTACCTTTACCTGCCTAAAGACTGGTGTGGTACCTGCAGTTTGGCTCGACTGCAACCATCCTCATATATCATCTCAGAGAATGGTTTTGGCAGATTATCATCATCAGAGCTGAAGAAACGTGATTTCTCAACGGTCCCGAAGTTCGTTCCATTCACTGATAATGATGGACATAAACCACTCTACAACGATGCTAAAGGAATCTTCTATTAAATTTTTCCTATGATAGGAGTATGCTTGTTAAGTTAATTTTAATGAATTCTACAATGTAAACTACTTTAAAGGTAGCCATTGTATGAAGGATGTTTAAGAGTTAATTTTACAAGTATCTAGTTTTAACAATTACTTTTAAAATTATCCTTTATTTGGGTTACTACTATTTTTGTAACTCTTTGTTGTTTGTCATTTTTATCTTATACATAGATCTGCTTCATATTTTTTACAGACGGATGTTTTTATTGTTTCTTTTACTAGAGTTGTTAAGACTGCATTTCAGGGGGGAAATGTTGGAGAATCTGATAAATGCAGTCTGTTCTTTTGTTTAACTTTGTGTGTCAAGACTAAGGGAAGTAACTTTTAGTGTGGGGGTAAGAACCTTCTTAAGGAAATGTGCTTATAAGGAGCACACTTTGCAAAAATATGCTGTCCAAACAGGATGCACCTACAAACCGTTAGAAACAGTTCTGCTGTGTGTTGTATGGTGATAAGATAATGGGGGTGTGGTGAAACGGTTCAAATGTGTGAATAAATAGAAGCTGTGATTCTCAACATCTTTGAGACTCTGCTGGAATGGAACTCAGACTGGTGTGTCATTTCTGTTATTGCACGGTCTCCCTCAATTGAGCAAACACATTTCACATCTCCTCTGTGCGTGCTTTTCTTTCTAGGTAACCTGTGAATTCTAAAATAACCTAACAATAACTTATCGGTGTCTATCTACTAATCTATCTATCTATTTATATCTATAGCATGTATATAATCTTTGGTTTGATTAATTTACTAACCCTTGCCATTTGATAGGCTTTTCATAAATACATTCTCAACAGCCGTCGATGAAGCGAGAGGGGGGTGGGGGGATTGCAGGCGGAGACAGAGGCGAGGTGACGTGACGTTTGAGGAGGGAGCAGTGGAACACCGGGTGGACCTTGAGGGAGGCTGCAAGGCGAAGACGGTATGTGACCGGGTTGATGCTTTGAAGGACTGGAAACGGGCCGATGAAGCGGGGGGTCAGCTTCTGGCAGTCGGTCTGCAGCTTAAGATGCCGAGTAGAGAGCCAGACCAGGTCCCTTGGTTAAAAGGTGGGACCGGACCGGTGGCGACGGCGGTGCTGTTCCCAGGGCCGGATTTAGCCAGCCCCACTAAGGGGTGCAAGTAAAATATCAGGGGGGGCGAGTCTGGATGTGCTGAAAATGTTTTGGGGGTCACATCCCCCCAAACCCCTAAAATGCATAAGACACTATGCTATCATCATATCAGTTCATCTTTCCATATATCTATCTTCTGCTTTGATCCATTCCTGACACTACCCTCTGCATTTACCCGTACTTGGGACCGGCACAAATAGGACACTGACTTGTGGCCTGTTGAGGCTGCATTTATGTTGTTTTGTTTTTCAGCTTTTTAAATCTGTCTGTCTGTCCTTTTTTTTGTCTTTTATTTTATTTACATCTTTTTTATTTCTTTTATGTGAATTTGTTTGTAATTATTATTTCTTTAGTTCTGTACACAGCATGGCTTATATCAGTCATTATAGCATTGGTCATCTCCTTTTCTGTGCAAAAGTCCTAACAAATGCATCCATATCTAGGCCTGTTGTTATGGCCTATGAGCCAGAATAACTAAATTTATTTTTCTCTCATGTAGCATGGTGCGGCGGAAGGGGGTAAGAACACGAGACAAAGTGGAGAAAGAGCTCTGGCATGATGCAGATGATTTTCCATCACATACATGCAATGGAGCTGAGGAAAGGCATTCTTATACCTGTGTAGATATTTGCAAACGGTGGAGAGGTCTACAAACTCTACATTGCCATCATCATCAGTCTTTTTGAATTATTTTTCCTACATAATTTTTGCGACAAGAATCTCATTGGAAAGTTTGCACTGTCACTTCCTGCCATTTTGTGCAGAGGACTTAATATGGCAACATCCATAAAAGAGGGAGATTGAGGTTAAAGACAATTAACTGCTTTCATGAGATCGAGATTGCTTTTGGAGCATCTTGTCCCCATCTCTACAATGGGTATGTCCAAAATGTTGACAAGAGCTCTTTTCAGAGCCTGGCCAGGAGTCATGGAGCCTGAAAAGAAATTGCTGAGATATCTCAAGAAGACAAAATTAATAGAGTGAATATAGTTTTTGGTTTTTAGTACTTATTTTAGTAAAAATAATTAGGGCATATTTAGAAGGGATCGAATGTTGCTTACCAACCTCTATTAAACAGAAGTTTGTGGCTTATGGTATTATTTTCTGTGTTTTTTGTTATAAGTTTTTAATGGCCTACGTTATTGAACTCACCATGCATTTCGAACGTTCCTTGAATGCACCACAGGTGTGAGATGCAGTGTAGTACAGACAGCTTCTGTCTGATGTTTGTGTGTGGCTTATAAAAGAACGATCGGTCTTATATACTCGTGTGATTATATAATATAAATGGGTGAAATGAACAGAGAAAGGTGTTGTGATTGTACAGTGTGTACAAAGAGTCAGGACGACAAGTATAATGTTCTGTTCGAACCCTTGTTTTATTAATGAGTGAGCAGAGCTTGCAATGTTTTACAAAGTGAACAGGGAGATGGAGACAACATGTCACGTTAAGTAGTGCGTCCTTAACCATGTGACACTAATACCCAATCAGGGTGTACCTCAGGCCAAAAAAAACAATATTCTATCAGAATATTACATCCCCCGTCTTTTAAACAATAAAGTGATGTAGATTAGTCCACACAGAATAGCCTAGTTACTGCAATAAAATATGCTCAAATATTACCCATTTAGCTCATGAACAAATGTGCAAAATATGTATGAAATATTGCAAAACTACTGAACTCATGGCCATATAACAATTGCCAACAGCACATTAACCATAATATAGCACGTACATGCATAGTGCGTATTATATCGAACGTACTTCTTCAAACAACTTTTATGTCAAGTAAACAACAAACACATTTCTACCTTAGAGATCTAAAATGTCTCTAGGCTTAACCTTACGACTAGATCGTGTGTAATAGTCAACAGTTTTGGGAGTTGTTTGTGTTTGTGACACACACACTGCCTTTTCAGGTGTATGCTGGGCATTGGAGAGATCATTGGATTGAGTAAGGGTAATTTCTTTAGTGTCCATGAGGTGATGGCGGTTCCTCCTGTACTCAGCTCCATCCGGTGTTCTAATGTGGAAAGATCTGGCAGTGTCTGCAGCTTGGACAACAACTGCTGGCTTCCAATGTCCATTCTCTTGGAAACGAATACTCTGCCCTTCATGTAGAGTTGAGAGTGGCTTTGAGGATTTGTTGTAATACTTTTGCTGGTGATTTTGGTGTGAGTATCACGGCAACGGACGACTTTAGGTTTGAGTTGCTGGTGCGTGCAGGGAATGATTGATCGGAGGCGACGGCTCATCAGCAGCTGAGCTGGTGTTTTGAAGTTGTCCATAGGTGTATTACGATACTCAAGAAGACTCAGATATGGATCCTTGTGATCTGCTTTAGCCTTTTGCATGAGTGACTTGGCAATTTGGACTGCTTTCTCTGCAAGACCGTTGCTTTGTGGGTAATGCGGGCTTGAAGTTATATGTTTAAACTCCCATGTGCTTGCAAATGTCTCAAACTCTCTGCATTTGTATTGGGGCCCGTTGTCAGAAATTACGGTTTGCGGAATACCGTGTCTCGCGAAGTTTGCTTTGATCTTGTGTATTACTGTAGTAGCGGTTGTGCTGTGAAGCTTGTCCAACTCAAAGTACCTACTATAGTAGTCCACGGTGATCATGTAGTTTTCATTGTTCCAGCTCAAGAGATCAGTTGCAACTGTTTGCCATGGTCAGTCTGGGATGGGATGACTTATCATGGGCTCTTTGGTATTTGAGGGCCGGTGCTCCAGACACACTGGGCATTTTCCAACCAGGTCCTCTATTTGCTTGTTCATCCGTGGCCAAAACAAGACATCACGTGCTCGCTGCTTGCACTTTTCCATGCCCATGTGGCCTGTGTGAATTCGTGAGAGCATTTCTGGACGTAATGTTGCTGGAATTATGATCTTTTCTCCTTTGAAGAGGATATTGTTCATTTGAGACATTTTATCTCGATAGTTCCAGTACTCTGCAATGCTCTGAGGGTACTGTTTCCTTCCTTCAGCCCAGCCATCCTTGATTGTCCTTTTGAGAAGTGCGAGCTGTGTGTCCTTTTCCGTCTCAGTTTGTATCTCATTCAGTTTAGTGTCACTGACCGGCAAACTGCTTAATACTGTGTGTACCTGCAAGTCCATGCCTTCTGAGAGGCTGTCGACGTGGTCTGGAAGTGACTTTCTGGAGAGAGCATCTGCGAGAGGAATGTCTTTGCCTGGCTTGTGAGTGATCGTGACATCATACCTTTGCAACTGGAGAATCATTCTTTGCAACCTGGGAGGTGCTGCAGTGAGTGGTTTACGTAGTATGGATTCAAGAGGTCTGTGGTCACTTTCTACAATGATGTGACGTCCATACACATACTGGTGGAAACGCTTGCATCCGAACAAGATGGCATAAACTTCTTTCTCGATCTGTGCATAGTTTACTTCACTGTCGGTGAGTGATCTTGAGGCATAACCAATAGGTTTACCTTCTTGCAGCAGGGTTGCACCCAGTCCGTACTTGGAGGCATCAACTTGTGGTCTGAGGTCCTTGCTGGGGTCATAGTATGCGAGAACTGGACCTGGTTCACGTGTGATCACATCTTTCATTTTCTGAAATGCTCTGTCGTGCTGTGCATCCCAAACCAACTCACTCGACTCCTTTAGTAGCTGACGAAGTGGAGCGTTAATGTCTGACAGCAGTGGGGCAAACTTTGACAGATAGTTAACCATGCCAAGTATAGTTTCCAGCTCGCCTTTATCTTTGGGTGGCTCCATGTCTCTGACAGCTTTGATCTTGGCAGGATCCGGTTTGACTCCGTCTTTTGTGATAAGATGTCCAAAATAACTGACCTCTGTGGTGCAGATGATGCTTTTGTCAGGGTTCAGTTTGACTCCTTGCTCTCTGTAGCGCTGCAGCATTGCCCGAAGATTTTTATCATGCTCCTCTTTGTTTTTGTCATAAATGAGAACATCATCAACTATGACTGTGACGCCCTCCAGACCTTCGTAGGTCTCATCGACTTTGCGTTGGAACTCATCTTGTAATGATTTGAGTCCAAATGGTAGGCGTAGAAATCGGTACCTGCCAAACACAGTGTTAAATGTGGTTAGTTTTAATGACTCCTCTGTTAGCTTTATTGCCCAGTATCCTGCCCTAGCATCCATTACACTGAAGTAACAAGCTCCTGCTAGTTTGCATGTGATGTCCTCAAGCGTTGGAAGTGGATAATGCGGGCGCTTGATCACCTTGTTGAGGTCTTTGGGGTCTAGGCAGACTCTGAGTTTACCAGTACGTGGCTTTTCTGCTGCAACCATTGAGTTTACCCATTCGGTAGGTTCTGTGACTTTTGCAATGATCTGTTGTTTCTCCATGCTTTTCAGCTCGTCCTGGAGACGGTCACGCACTGCGAGGGGAACACGTTTTGGTGGGTGAATAACTGGGACAGCGTTGGGGTCAATGTGGATGGTGCATTCGCCAGGAAATAGTCCTATTCCTGAAAAAACATCAGAGAACTCATCCATTATGGACATGCCAGGACTGTTTGAAATGGACATTATCAGCTTAATGAGTCTAAAGTCAAGGCATGCTTTAAGTCCCAGTACTGGTGGCGCGTTTGTATCAACAACAAACGCGCCCCAGTGTCTAGCTTGAATCTGACTAGACCTTTGTTACGACCAACAAGAATGTCCGCAAAAACCTGCTCTTTGTCATTACAGTAATTGTCTTGTGTCACTGCGTCAATAAACAACTCTTCATCGTCTGTGTACCTGTCTGGTTCATTGTCACTTACTGTATGCACAGTTTTTCTATGTTTGGAGCGACACACTTTAGCAAAATGGTTCCATTTATTACACACTTTACACTGCTTTCCTTTGGCTGAGCAGCTGTCACTCGAAGTATGTGCTTTATTTCAACAGTATCCACACGTACTTTTGAACTTTCTGTCTCCATCAGCTTTGGCGTAACTTGCAGCGCCGCCATTTGCTTTACTGATGTGGCGCGATTTCCACAGTGCCGTTTTCGGTGGCTGTCGGCTAACTGCATGTACCGACTTTTGGCTGCTGCCTTCTGATATGGTTTTGAGTTGCTCTTGTGCAATTTCGTGGGAACGAACGATGTCTACCGCTTTGTCCAAAGTTAGATCCGACCCGGCGTCTAGTAGTTTCTCTCTGACTCTTGCTGAGCGAATCCCAAAAACAATGCGGTCCCGTATCATTTCCTCGCTGTTAGCGTAATTGCAGTCTCTCACAAGCAGCCTAAGTTCCATCACAAACTGTTCAAATGGCTTGTTTTGTCCCTGTACTTTCTCGTTGAACTTATAGCGTGCAAAGATAACGTTGCTCTTCGGCATAACATACGCTTCATAGTTGTCATAGTATGCTTTCAATGTCTTACTTTCATCCTCAGTCAGCGTCCATGTGTTGTAAATGTCTCTGCCTTTTTCCCGACCCAGAGGAGAAGGTACCTGCATTTCTCGTCTTCACCTTTTTTCTTTAAAGGACCGGAAAACATCAGCTCAACGAGTTGCTTAAACTTTCGCCATGTTTCGGGCAAGTTCTTCGCATCCCAGTCCATGCGGGGCGAAGATATTCCAGAGTCCATCTTCTGTCGATAGTCCGTTTACTCTGACACCACGTTGTGATTGTACAGTGTGTACAAAGAGTCAGGACGACAAGTATAATGTTCTGTTCGAACCCTTGTTTTATTAATGAGTGAGCGGGGCTTGCAATGTTTTACAAAGTGAACAGGGAGGTGGAGACAACACGTCACGTTACGTAGTGCGTCCTTAACCATGTGACACTAATAACCAATCAGGGTGTACCTCATGCCAAAAAAAACAATATTCTATCAGAATATTACAAAAGGTTTGATTGGTCAGGTGTACTGTGGTAATACTGCATGCACATGCAGAAATCATTCCCATTCTGAGTTTCTGGATGCAGAATGAGCCGGGTCTCTAATCTGTAGAGACAAATCGGCGACAATGATTCACAGAAAGTAGCTAAGGGTAGTCAGAAACGGCTAGATTTGTCGCTAATTGGTTTTTTTGGGGGGAGAAAAGTTGTTAAGCGGGTCTGAAAGTCGTTAGAAATAGCGACAAAGTCGCTAAGTTGGCAACACTGGCTGTGACTGTGAGACGTGGAATGACAACCAAGTGCAGCGATTGCCCCCCCTTCCCCCCAATGCATCTACCAATCAATAGCTACTTTGAATGAGAGCAGAGAGCACTCTGACCATTTTTCTTAAAATATCTTTGAAATTTGGGATTTTTGAATGCCATCACGTTTGGGGGGGCAGACACGGCATTTAGGGGGGCATTGCCCCACCTTGCCCGTGCCTAAATCCGGCCCCGGCTGTTCCACATAACTGGAGGTTGCCCGTCTGATGGTGGCCCGAGCCCGGATCCACGCGGCCTTGGTACGGCAGATCAGTTGTTGGGCTGCCGGCACCTCTACCTCTGGTTTCTGGTTAGAAAAGATGGATGGTTGGTAGCCGTTGCAGACCTCGAAGGGCGACATGCCTGTAGCGGAGGAGACCTGGAGGTTGAGGGATACCTCAGCCCACAGCAACGCACGCGGCCAGGTGGAGGGCTGTGTCGAGGCGAAGCATCTGAGGTATTTCCCCACCTGCTGGTTGGCCCTCTATGTTTGGCCGTTGGTCTCAGGATGGAAGCCGGACGAGAGGCTGGCAGTTGCTCCGATAAGACGGCAGAAGGCCTTCCAGAACTTAGCGGAGAACTGGGGCCCGCGGTCGGAGACAATGTCCTGGGGGAAGCCATGTAACCGCACCACATGCTCCAGGACCAGCACGGCTGTTCTTTTGGCCGTGGGCAGGCCAGGCAGTGCAACGAGATGGACCGCTTTGGAAAAACGGTCTACGAAGGTGGCGATGGTGTTCAAGCCATCTGCGGTAGGGGGGTCCCGTCTCACAGTCCACCCCGATATGGGACCAAGGGCGAGGTGGAACTGGTAGAGGTTGAAGGGGTTACGTGGTGGACTTGGCTCTGGCACAGGTGGTCCATGCGCCGACGAAGCTGCTGACGTCCTGTGCCATAGTGGGCCACCATAGGGTGTGGCGGATGAAGTTGAGGGTCCTAGCAGTGCCTGGATGACCGGCTATGGCTGATGAATGACCCTAGAGCAGAGCCTCCTGGCGGCAACTGGTTGGGACGTAGAGACGGTTTGGTGGTGTCTCAGGCGGCACCGGTTCCTGAACCAGTGCCGATCGGATAGAGTCCTCCAGCGGCCACTGGAGAGACGCCAAGATGCGGTGGGGAGGTATGATGGCATCTGGCTGATTTGGGACAGTGGCTTAGGAGTGCTGACAGGAGAGGGAGTCAGCCTTACCGTTTTTGGAACCGGGTCGGTAGGAGAGGTGAAAATTGTAATGTTCAAAGAGAAGCACCCAGCGAGCCTGGTGAGGATTTAGCTGCTTGGCGTTACAAATGTGCAGGAGGTTCTGGTGGTCTGTCCAGATTAGGAATGGTTTGGACGTCCCCACGAGCAGATGGGGCCACTCCTCCAGAGCCCACTTCACTGCCAGAAGCTCACGGTCCCTGACCTCATAGCTCTGCTGTGTAGAAGTGAACTTCCGAGAAAAGAAGCAGCAGGGGTGTAGCTTCTGGTCCGGGCCGCGTTGGGACAAGATTGCCCCAACGCCAACCTCTGAGGCATCCACTTCGACAGTGAAAGTCTTTGCTGGGTCCGGATGGGAGCTGAGGTGAATAGTGTGATGACTTGGTTGAACGCTTGTCGGGCCTTGGGGGGTAGGCTGAACAAGCATGGCCGGTCGGTCGACATTGTAAGGTTGGTGTTGGGGGACCACAATGGTGCTGTAGTTCCAGATGAACCGTCTGTAGAAATTTGCGAAGCCAAGGAAGGACTGGAGCTGTCTGAGGGTCCGGGTCACTGCTGCCACCTTCTGGGGATCCATGGCTACCCCTTCAGCCGAGATAACGTAGCCTAGGAAGGTGGTGGGGCGCTGGTGGAATGCGCACTTCTCCAATTTGCAGAAATTCTGAAGGAGGCGCTCAAGGATGGCTCGGACATGTCGGACGTGATCCATCTCAGAGTTGGACTAGACCAGGATGTCATCCAGGTATACGAATACCCACCGTCCGAGCATGTCCCGCAGCACATCATTGAGCAGCCGCTGGAACACTGCTGGGCTGTTGCAGAGACCGAATGGCAACACCAAGTACTCCCAGTGGCCAGAGGGGGTGCTGAGCACCGTCTTCCATTCATCCCCTTCTCGAATGCGAACCATATTGTAGGCATTCCGGAGGTCGAGCCAGGTGAAAATGGTTGCTTGGGAAGAGAGTCCAGGACAGTGTTCAGCAGGGGGAGTGGATGGCAATCCTTTATGGTGACCTGATTTAGTCCTTTGTAATCGATGAAGGGACGCAGCGTCCCCTCTTTCTTTTTAACAAAGAAGAAGCAGGCTGATGCTGGAGAAGTGGATGGGTGGATGAATCCTTGGTCCAGAGATTCGGCGATGTAGGTCTCCATCTGGGCTGATTCAGCTTGTGAGAGAGGAAACTGATGGGTGCATGGAGGCTCCTCCCCTGACTTCAGGTTGATAGCCATATCATATGATTGATGCGGTGGTAACTTGGCAGCTCGGCTTTTGCTGAAGACCTCTGCCAGGTCCTTGTAGGGCGGAGGGATATTTTCCAGGGCGGGCACAGAAATAGTCTCGAGCGGAGCTGACGATGGGGGACAGAGACACCTCTTTCAACAGTCGGGACCCCAGCCGAGTATCCGCTGCGCGGACCAGGAGATGTGCGGATCGTGTGTGTGGAACCAAGTATAGCCAGGATGAGCGGCGCGGAGCAGGAAGCGATGACGAGGAACTGGATGAGCTCTGTGGGATCCCCCACCCACAGGCGGATCTTGATGGTGCGATGTCTGACAGGGTAGGGCTGCAGGGGGTACCCGTCGACAGAAGTCACCGGGAATGGACTGCAAAGGGTCTCCAGCGGTATCTGGAGCTTTGTGGCTAGTTGGGTGGTGAGAAGAGCGCCGAATGTATGCTGTGGATTGCGATGAATGAGCCGGACAGCGAGCTGGTCCTGTCGGGCCAGGTGAGACCCCCCGAGTCTCACATGGCCTGGTCGTTTCCCGGTCGGAGTGGGCACTGCAGACGACGATGTTTGGGCGACCCACAGTAGAAACGTCGGTCCCGCTCCTTTGGTGACAGATGCTCTAGCTGCATCGGCTCCTCTCTGTCGCCGGAGTGGGAGATGCAGGGAACAGCGCAGGGCTTAACTTAGCGGAGTGAAGCAGGACGCAGCAGTGGAAGACGGGATGCTCGACGGTTGATCTCGAGAGCCAGATTGACTGCCTCGTCGAGGGATTTTGGAGCTTCTCTGCCGACCATCTCGTCCAGGATATAGTTGGCGAGACCCTCCAAGAAGAGCAATCGCAGGACCGCATCTCCCCAGGCTAGCTTAGCCGCCAGCGTCTGGAACTCTGCAGCGAAGAGGTGAACAGGTTGGTGTTGTTGACGGAGTTGAAGGAGTTGCATCTGCACGTCCACTTCACTGCAGGGCGGCGTAAAAGTTTTCCGCAGCTCTTCAACGAACTGGACGTAATCGTTGCAGAGCACGGACCTCCGATTGTAGAGGGCAGCCGCCCATTCTTGTGCCTGCCCGGAAAGGAGGGAGGTGAGCAGAGCTACCTGGGAGCGGAGGAGGCGTACATTGAGGGCTGACACTCAAAGATCATGACCAGGGTGGCTAGCAAACCGTCTGGCTTGCTGTCAGACCCATTCCACTTATCTGGGAGACAGATCTTGGGTTCGGTGGTGGAAGATGGTCGTTGCTGTAGGGTGTTGACGAGCCTGATATGGGCCTCAGACAGAGTGTCAAGTACCACCTCAGAGCGAAGGGCCTCTACCTCCGCTGGAGCGCTCGTTGAGGGCTCAGTCATCCTGTCAGGATCGCTGGTGGACAGGGAGCGGCGATCGGGTGATGCTTGGCGCTCCAGGCGCGCATGGGAGTCCCCCTGGGTTCAAGACGCAGAGTGGAGCAGGCTGTTGAGCGGATGGTATAGAGGCGGACTGGTTTGGTCGGATAGATGAAACTGGAAACTACTGAAGACTGGAAGGAGGAAAACTTCTGGTCTGACGAGTAGGAGCTCTGGGCATTGGATTACCAATGACTGAGCGATGTGAAGGTGAGTGGAAGGGTCTTTTAAATCTGAGGGGAGAGTGGAGTAATTGTCAGGAAGCTCATCAGACACGGCTGGTCTGAGTTAGAGCTGATCACTTCCTGACAAAACTAAAAAGGTAGGTCTCTTTTTGAAAACATCAACATTCTCCCTGTAGCTCACAGAATAGACTTCAAAATACTCCTCCTAGTTTATAAATCATTACATGGCTTAGCACCAAAATATGTTGAAGACCTGTTGTCGTGGTACTAACCACCTAGACTACTAAGGTCCTCCAACTCTAGCCTACAAAACATCCCTAGACTCAGAACTAAACATGGAGAAGCAGCCTTCAGTTTCTATGCTTCCCCTATCTGGAACAGATTTCCTGACGAGTGCAGAGCTGCTGAAACTCTGAACTGCTTTAAATCGAGCTTTAAAAGCCATCTGTTTAGAATGGCCTTCAAGTAAATGATTGATGTCATATGTATGAAACGTGTTCATGCTCTCTTGCTATATTGATCTTTCTTTTGCTTTATTGGGTATCATGTGTTATTGTGCATCATGTGTAATGTGTGTTTCATGCTAATTTGCTATTTTTACTTTTAATTTCCAATGTTATATTCCATGTTTGTTTGTTTTGATCTGTTTTTAATCACCAAATCATGTAAAGCACCTTGAATTACCCTGTTGTTGAAAGTGTGCTATACAAATAAAATGGCCTTGCCTTGCCTTGACTTGCCCTAATCCCCATCTTCGCTTGGGCAGCAGAGAGTGGATTCAGCCTTAACAACAACATCCCAAACCTACATGACAAGTCATCTGCCCGAGGCAAAACTCCAAAACCTTATGATACCAGCCTCTTCTGTAATCCCACTTTTTGATTATGCACCCGTAGGTCCACATTTCACATTGCATTTCATTGTTTATATGTAGGGCCCCAATCAGTGGTTTTTGTCATTGTGGAGAGAAAAAGTGACATGTATTCATCTGCTTGATGTGTGATGGCACGATGTGGATTGTTCAAACTCGTTCAGATTAAGAATTCAAATGAATACAAATGAAATACTTCAGAATATGAACTGACAGGTAAAAATCGGCTATGATCGGATTTTTTGACCCCGTCGGCCAAACTGATGAAAAAGTGCAATATATGTTATATTATGTTTTTTTCTAAAAGGCTTAGTTTTTCCTCTTTATATGTCGATTCACAGTAAATAAATTGTGATTAAAAATTTGACAGGAGGTATTAGCTACAATAATTTAACTCCAGATAAAACAGTGGCCAGCTAATATCCAGTAGCTAGGTTTGTTATAATTTCACTTCTTAAATCACATGTAGGTATTAATCACATGAATGTCACTCTTGGTTCTATGAATTATGTGAAATTCCACACACCACCAGAGGCGGCGCTTTAAATCTGGTGGTGTGTACTGTATTTTGTGAGAGAAGCGCCATCTCCTGGTCATGTTCTGTATTTCAGTGAGTGGGAGGAGTTCCAGTAAAAACTGGTTGGTGGGGGTCAATCCAGTCAATGCTCCAGTCGCTGGAACTCTGCTGGAACTCTGATTGGAGTCTGCTGGCAGCTGAATGGCAGCCAGCAGGGATGGGAATTTCGATTTGGCTACTACTGTAAGCCTCACCGGAGTTCATTCTACACAAGACTCTGTCTCATCTCTGGGCTTCTCTCTCTGCAGTTCCTCATCATCTCCGTTCCATCCACAGTGTTCCCGGCCCCCATGTCCTTCGTCATCTTATTTCTTTGTCAAAATAATAAAAGAAATTAAACTTTTACAACTGGTCTCATAGTGGGGTTCTGCATGTGGGGCACAAGACTTAATCTGAACATGACAAAAACAAACACAAAACATATGACACATGAAAACATTACTCAAAGGCAGCTCTAAACAGATGGGTTTTTAGCCTTGATTTAAAAGAACTCTGTGTTTCAGCAGCTTTGCAGTTTATTCCAGATTAGAGGAGCATAGAAACTGAACGCTGCTTATCCATGTTTAGTTCTAATTCTAGCAATACTGAGTAGACTGGAATTAGAGGACCTGAATGGCCAGGAGGGTTGGTATAGTGACAGCAAATCTTCACTATACTTTGGTGCAAGGCCAGGCTATGATTTATAAACTAGATTAGCAGCATTCTGGATCAGATGCAACTGTCTAATTGACTTTTTAGGCAGAACTGTGAAGACACTGTTGCAGTAATCAATCCTACTAAAGATAAATAAATGTATGAGTTTTTTTAGGTCCTGTTGCGACATCAGGCCTTTAATCCTATAAATGTCCAGTTTTGTTTCTGTTCAGTTAAAGAAAGTTATGGCACATCCATTCATTGATTTGCTCCAGGGGCGTCTCCAGCCTATGATTATAGATTACAGAATATAGCATAGTAAGATGCCTAAATTATAATTTTCAGTGCATGCATGTCAAAAAAGTGTAATTTACCATCTAATAAACAATGGTTTATAATATTATATCTAATGTTCAATTTTAATGTTTAATGTTCAATGTTTTGTATTATAGAAAATTACATCTGAAAACAGCTCAACCAAACAATAATTTAGGTCCATCAATCTTTCTTCACCCACTTCTGTTGGTCTCCCTTTTGTCTTCTTTATTTAAATGTCCCCTTTCATTTTCCCATTTGTCCTAGCTTTTCCATTTATCTCCTTCCACCCGTGAACTCCCCCAATCTTTTTTTAATTAGAATGCTAACACACACCATGACATACTATCATACATACACTATTCACCTATTGCTGTCGCTCTCTGTCTTAATCTCTAGCTGTTGTCTCTCCTCTTCTCCCTCTCATCACTGGGTCTTTTCTCATCCTTGGTATTGTCTTGGATAGTCTGTTTGGCTTTGTCAATAATGCCAAATTGGTAAATGAGCATATAAGGAAAAGCAAAGCTGTTTATTATAACTATCTATTATATCTTCAACGATGCACTGTTATTGACCCATTTTGAATGAGCTTCTATCTATATTTTAATAGGTATTATGATAGTTGGAATTAAAGGACCTTTACTTATTAGTTACAATGCTCAGCATAAATGAGTACACCCCCTTTAGAAAGCACGAATTCAATCAGTAGCTCAATGAACAAAAGAACAATTTCCAAATTTTTCACAAGGCTGAGTTTTATTGAACACTTATTTAACTCCATAACATGAAATTAAGGTTAATAATCTAATTTAGATCACAAAATATTGGCTCCCTGTTAAATCCAGAATAGAATTTAAGATCCTTCTTCTTACATGCAAAGCCCTTAATAATCAAGCTCCATCATACATCAGAGATCTAATTCTTCCATATGTTCCTAACAGAGCACTTCGCTCTCAGACTGCAGGTTTACTTGTAGTTCCTAGGATTTCTAAAAGTAGAATGGGAGGCAGATCTTTTAGTTATCAGGCTCCTCTCCTGTGGAACCAGCTCCCAGCTTTAGTCCGTGAGGCAAACACTCTGTTTACTTTTAAGGCCAGGCTTAAAACTTTCCTTTTTGATAAAGCTTATAGTTAGAGTGGCTTAGGTCATCCTGAGCTAGCTCTGTAGTTATGCTGCTATAGGCTTAGACTGCTGGAGGACAGACTTACCAATTTTCTTCACTCTGCTACTTCCTTTTCTCCTACGACTCTCCAGTTGTATTACAGTACATTCTGTTATTTTGACTGTTAACTTTGTTTTCTCTCAGTGTTTTTCTCTCCATAGAAGATATAACTGGTCTGGTATCCTGCTTGGCTGCAATGCCCTGTTGGACGGGGGGCATCGACTGGGATGATCCTCCCAGTAACTGAACATCCACTGTGTCCTGTTATTAACTTTTTACTTTCTGTAACATAAAAAGTTCTCTTATATCAGATCTTCTGTTCCTTCTGTGTTTCTGCTCTGTCTTCTCAAACCCCCAGACGGTCGTGGCAGATGGCCGCTCCTACTGAGCCTGGTTCTGTTGGAGGTTTCTTCCTGTTAAAGGGGAGTTTTTCCTCTCCACCGTCACTACATGCTTGCTCAGTATGAGGGATTGCTGAAGGATTGCTGTGGTTGGAAAGTCTCCATTCAATTCAATTCAATTCAAAAATACTTTATTGATCCCAGAAGGAAATTAAGTGTTGGGATAGCTCATATAATTAATTCTTTAAGGAGTTGTTGTAGATGATGATGGCTGTGGGCAGGAAGGATTTCCTGTAGCGGTCTGTATTGCAGCGAAACTGAAGAAGCCTCCGACTGAAGACGCTCTGTTGTTGTATGACTGTCTCATGAAGAGGATGCTCAGGGTTGTCCATAATTTTTATGATTTTATGAAGAATCCTTCTTTGCATTATCATCTCCAGATTTTCCGCAGTTGTCCCAAGAACAGAACCAGCCTTCTTTATCAGGTTGTTTAGCCTTTTTAAATCCCTGGCTCTGATGCTGCTACCACAACAGATGACAGCGGAAGAGATTACACTCTCCACAACAGACTTGTAGAAGATCTGCAGCATCTTGCTGCAAACCTTGAAGGACCTAAGCTTCCTCAAGAAGTACAGTCTCCTCTGTCCCTTCTTGTAGACGGCTTCACTGTTGCGCCTCCAGTCCAGTCTGTTGTCAAGGTGAACTCCGAGGTATTTATATTCCTCAACCACCTCCACTTCTTCTCCAATGATGGAAACAGTGTTTGACTTATCCCTGTTTCTTCTGAAATCTACAATCATCTCCTTTGTTTTGTTCACATTCAAGGTGAGACGATTGTTTCCACACCATGTCACAAACGGGTCCACCAGCTCTCTGTATTCAGCTTCTTGTTCATCTCTGATACACCCGACAATTGCAGAGTCATCTGAGTATTTCTGCAGATGACAGGTCTCTGATTTGTACTGGAAGTCTGAGGTGTACAGAGTGAAAAGGAATGGTGAGAGTACGGTCCCTTGTGGTGCTCCTGTGCTGCTGACCACCTGGTTTGACACACAATTCTTCAGTCTCACAAATTGTGGTCTGTTGGTCAAGTTGTCATTGATCCAGGCGATTGTTGAGGGCTCCACCTGTGCCTTCAGGAGTTTCTGACAAAGCAAATCAGGCTGGATTGTGTTAAATGCACTAGAGAAATCAAAGAACATGATCCTCACAGTGCTGCCTGCTTTGTCCAGATGACAGTGGGTTGGTTGAAGTAGGTGGATGATGGCATCTTCAACTCCAACTCCACAGCGATAAGCAAACTGCAGCGGGTCCTGATACGCTCTTGTTTGCTTACTCAGGGGTGCCAACAGGAGTCTCTCCAGGACCTTCATGATGTGGGATGTCAGGGCAACGGGTCCATAGTCATTGATGACTGATGGGTGAGTTATTTTGGATACTGGAACAAGGCAGGATGTCTTCCACAACACTGGAACCTTCTCCTGAGTTAGGCTAAGGTTGAAGAGGTGCTGCAGAATCCCACAGAGCTGCTCTGCACAGGCCTTCAAGACTCTGGGGCTGACACCATCTGGACCTGCAGCCTTGTTCCGGTTCAGTTTCTCCAGCTGCCTCTTCACCTGACTTTTGGAGACAGACAAGTGGGAGGGGGAGGCAAAAGGGGTAGCAGCATTTCCTGACTTGGTTGAAGTCAAACTTGTGGAATTAGCAGAGTCCATGGCTGAGGTGAAGGATGAAACATCCGAGGTGTAACAAGAAAGCTGTTGATCAGAGGAGAGTGGGATGTCTGTTTGGCTGGGAACAGGAGAGGGGGATGCTGAGCTAGTTCCTGAACTGAACCTGTTGAAGAATATGTTCAGTTCATTGGCTCTGTCCAGACTTCCATCTATCCAATCCTTCTTGTCCTTAAAACCTGTGATCTTTCTCATTCCTGACCAGACATCTCGGATATTGTTCCTCTGTAGTTTGTTCTCCAGCTTCTTCCTGTATGCCTCCTTGCTGTCTCTGATCGTAACCATAAGTTGCTTCTGTATCCTCCTCAGTAATTCCCTGTCTCCCTCCCTGAAGGCTCTTTTTTTCTTGTTTAGCAGTTCCTTCAGGTCACTGGTGATCCAGGGTTTGTTATTAGGGAAGCATCTCACTGTTCTGGTGGGGATGATGTTGTCCACACAGAAGTTTATATAGTCAGTCACACACTCAGTCATGGCATTGATGTCCTCTCCATGTGCTTGGCAAAGAGTCATCCAGTCTGGGGTTGCAAAACAACCCTGCAGGGCTTCTTCAGCTTCCTGTGACCATTTTCTCACAGTTCGTTTTGTCACAGGTTGCCTCTGAACAAGGGGTTAATATTCTGAATGGAGAAAAACAAGATTGTGATCTGATTGTCCCAGAGGAGGTCTTGGTTTGGACATGTATGAATCCTTTACATTTGCATAAAACAAATCCAAGGTCCTGTTTTCTCTTGTAGAGCAGCTGACAAACTGTTGAAATGTTGGAAGTGTAGTAGAGAGCGAGGCATGATTAAAATCACCAGATATTGCCACAAATGCATTGGGGTGCTGTGTCTGTAGCTTAGCAACAATGGAACTGATGACATCACATGCATTGTCGGCAATGGCTGAAGGTGGAATGTAAACAACTGCCAAAATTACACTGGTGAACTCTCTTGGTAAATAATATGGACGAAAACTCACTGCCAAGAGTTCGACATCTGGGCTGCAGAGACGACACTTCACAGTAACATGTCCTGGATGACACCATATGTTGTTTACAAGCACTGCTACTCCACCACCTTTTCTTTTTCTGCTCGTCTTCAGATCTCTATCTGCTCGTACAGTCAGGAAGCCTGGCAGACAGACGTTGGAGTCGGGGATATGATCCAGCAGCCACGTCTCCGTAAAACACATAACACTGCATTCACGGTACTCTGGCTGAGTCCTTGTAAGGGCTTGGGGTTCATCCATCTTGTTAGCCAGTGATCTTACGTTGCCCATTATGATCGATGGAAGAGATGGCTTGAACTTCCTCTTTCTCTGTATCCTTTTCGCTCCTGCTCTGCATCCACGTCTCCTCCTTATCAACTCATCGGGGATTTGTGGTTTCAGATTAGGTATTATTTCAGCTTTTGTGATGTTAATCAGCTGCTCCCGGCTGTAAACTACATTGTTGCCATGGTTACGCATCATAACAAATTGTCAGAAAGGGAAAAATTTACAGCGAAAATCCTTCCAGCTTCACAGCACCAAAAACTAGAAAGTAGAAAAAAATGCAATCTTCTTTAAGAAATAAGAGGAACCAATGTACAAAAAAACAAAACTTAATATGTAGCCAACAGAGCCACTCCAACATAGCCACCCAGAGCAGTGCAATTCTAGAAATAAGATAAGTTATAAGTTATGCTTGATTAAACAATGAAGCTATCAAACTGTACTTTGGTTTTTCACTGAGTGGATATTTATCAACTAGTGTTTTATGTGATCTTGTTGTGTACCTTGTCTCTTTGTATGTGCATAATATTCTCTTCTGGGATATCTCTTGACCACAGGAAACCTTGTAATCGCCCTCCACGTCTCTCCCATATACCCGGGATGATATCTGCATTTTTCAAACATTTTTACAGGATCTCGCAAAAGTAAGTCAGGATCCTTTTTTTGTCCATGTCCCCCATGGGGCTTAGTAACTATGCACTGTATGTTGTGGCAGGACAAACATGGGCACTGTTGGAAAGGTGTTTTCACTCTAATTTAAAGCCTCTCTTAAAGGAACAGACACCCATTTAATTTTATGTACCCTGGGCTCTCTCAGGCTCTTATTTCACCTTCCAGCGTGCTCGTTCATTTCTGTAAAAAGGAGCAATAAGAACAACAAACAACAATTATATATTTTAACAGCGAGACGTCGTTCGCTGGACTCAGTTCTCTTAACTGGGCCCAGATCTACGTCAGCATAGAGTTTTTATTGAAACATGAGTTGCAGGAAACCCTTCCCACATGGATCTTTGTTCACAGAATAAGGATCAAAGCCTCTTCACATAACAGATGTCCTGCACTACAGAATTAAACCGTCATACAACAAAATAAATGTACTCTCAACATTTACAGAATTTTTATCTCTTCAGCACCCATCCAGCTTTGTTTGCCATATTTAAAAATTGCTCCAGGACTAGGTGTGAATGTGTTTAAGTGGGTATGTCTGTTCTTGTATCTGTTTTCTGACAATTGAAAATCAACACACGTCTGCCTTACTTCAACTGAATGTTCTATTGTCGTTCCCTTTTGAGCAGGGAGTTAACAGCCAGCAGCAGTGTGGTAGGTGCTGTAAGGTTTCCAAATTAAAGCAGCATGTCCATCCATCAATCCATTTTTTTGTACCTGTCATTCCTATGCAGGGTTGGGGGGGGGGGGGGGGCTGATGCCTATCTCCAGCTGTCATGGGGCGGGAGGCGGGGTGCACCCTGGACAGGTCGCCAGTCCATCACAGGGCAACCAATTCACCTAATAGTCATGTTTTTGGACTGCGGGAAGTAGCCGGAGTACCCAGAGAGAACCCACGCATGCACAGGGAGAACATGTTAACTCCATGTAGAAAGTCCCCAGGCCGGGATTTAAACCCAGGACCTTCTTGCTGCAAGGCAATAGTGCCAACTGCGCCACTGTGCAGCCCCTAAAGCAGCATGTGTAATTTAAAAATTAAACCAAGAGTCCACATTATTTAGTGGGAAATTAAGTATAAATCAAATAGACATATTAGTTAATGATAAAAGCAAAAGCAAAAGCAAATTTAAAATAAAATTCTTTTTTTATATTTTGATATATTTTGTATTCTTTATTCCTTTCTGCTTAAGCCAATTTTTGTCCAAGAGTTTTTGGTCAATTGTCTGATAATCAGATACTCCAAATATTCTGGACCTTAATTTGTTGCATTCATCCTCAATAAACTGTTTATATTTTATGCCAAAATGTATTGAAGGTTGAGAAAAGCAGAAAAAAACACATTTTAACAAGTATACATTTCCATCACATTGCTGACACCCACAATACATATATTGTTTTAGTGCATACTGGACACATGAAAACTCTAAAAAAATTAGCAGTAAGAAACGCTTTAATATCAGCAAAGTTCAAGTGAGACACCCGGGTGCCCTCTGGAGCTCTTGGATTAAATAGAATGTAACCCTTTTGAAAAGAAATATGGTGATTGATTTTCCCATTTTCTTTGAAATTGAAATTGAGCTCAGTGTAAAAGACATAACATTCTGCTCAAAGGACACAGCAAGGTCTTCTAATTTAAGAATTAGGAGGGATAACTTTCGAAAAGGAGAATCATTTAACTGTCTAACTTCTCAAATGTAGAATTCACTGCAGATGTAACCTCTGACCAGAGAGTGGCAGCAGTTGATCATTTCCTGAATATGACCACTGCAGAGACAAGTTAGTTGGTTAGTTGTTGACTGTCTGCTCTCCAGTGTATGTATGTCAAAGATAGTAGCGGAGTAGAAAACAACAAAAACGGCAGAATGCCTAGTATGCTTGATGTTTAATTTGTTTAAATGATGAATGGCAGTTTTGTGGTCTGAGTCTAAAACAAATGACAGAAATCTTTTCTCACCTTTGAAGAGCCATATGAATTCAGTGTCATGTTTTAATATGTGCGACACTATAAATAATTTAATATGTGCAACACTGTGCAACAGTGCTACTAAAACCCAGTTCAGCAGCGACTTTTTCAGTGATTACTTTTGTCCTCTCATAGAAATAAAATGTACTAGTTTTGGAAGCAGATGGGGGGGCTGCAGCCCCCAGACCGATGACTGAAATATCCAACACCTTAACTCAAAAAACTTTACTGAACCAGCGGCAAGAATATTCTGTTTTTACTGATGTGGCGATTTAAGCAAAAACTATTAGCAAAAGAAGTTATGAAGACAGGAATAATAAAAATGATAATAATAAAACCGTCTGGTCCAATCGATCTCGGGTTTTTAACTCTGAGTTGTGTATGAAAAGATGCAAAGACAGCTGGTATGGCTCAGTCCGCCGTTTATTAGCTGAATGAAACAGAATATGCACTGCTCAGTACAGTTGGCTCAATACAGGAAATGAAACAGAACTTTGTTAAACATACATGGATTTAGTCCAGACAGAATGCTTCCTCCTACAAAGCATACATGCTAGGTAAACTGGTGACAGGATGTGAGTGTGTGCATACATGATTGTTTGTCATGTGAAGGCCAGTGATTGGCTGGTGACCTGTTCAAGAAGTAACCAACCACTCCCAGCATAATGGCTAAAAATGGGGCCAGTTACCCTGCAAGGATTTAGTAGGTACAGGTACTAGAGTAGTTGAGCTTCTCTCGGATTTCTTAATGCTTTGGCAGAAACTTAAAATTGTAAAAAGAGATTAATGTAAAGGGAAATAGTTGATAAACCTTTACAATAGTTGATAGCAGTCATGTTTCAAGGGAAGTTGGGGACATGGAACCTGAATGGTTCATTCAGTCCAAACATTTTTGTAGATTCTTATTCTTATAATTGTATATCCTATGGTATTTTGTGGGGCTGCTGCAGTAGAAAAGGGTTTTGGGTGGTTTTTAGGGAAATCTGTTCAATGTCAACAATGTCAGACAAGACCAGGGATGCCTTTTGACAATGATCGTGTTTGTTATGTCCATGAAGTTGATCTCAAGGTGTGAGGAGGAAGGTGTCTAGTATAAGAACTTCAGAATCTCATATTTGTTTAGGGTGGCTAATGTAGTAGCTCTGTTGGTGTATTCAGGCCACAACCTTCAGGCCATAGTTCTCAGCTGAAAATATTTGGATTGTGCTCTTTGGGATATGGGTGAGTCTCGGCCTCAAGCAGTGGAATTCAAGGATCTTTGCCGTGGCATTGAGGCAATCAGCCTGTGGAATTGCCTGGGATTTATGGAACCCCAGATTTTCTCAATGCTTGCTGTCAGCTCTTATTTGTTTTTGGGTCCGGTGCCCCTCATCTTCCTCTTGATAATACCTCATAGATTCTCAATGGGGTTAGGGTCTGGCAAGCCTTCGAGATGTCTGGAAAGCAACTGAAACTGACTTGAGCCCAAATGGGATTTTTGTCATATGAGTAAGAAACAGGCTCTTTGTCATGGGAGTGACAGAAAGGTCATGTGTAAAAACAAATTTCTCAAAAATGATCCAGGGCCTTATGCCTTGCATTGTCATAAACACATCTATTATCCCAAGGGAATGACACCTGTAAACTTTATGTATTCAATTAACTCTTCTTTTTTTCTTTAAAAAAAATTAACAGGTGAGGACAATGATGATGAGAGGGTGATTAGGGCAGCTTCGTGCCCTTCCAGTATACCAGCGGGAGGAAGACCCAGAATTTTTTAGGTCATGTACTGTAAGTGTTTTTTCCATTACCTAAATTCTACTAGTGAGATGACATTCCATGCTTTCCATGGATTTTAATTTTTTTTCCCCAAGCAGCAACCATATTGCTCCAGCAATAGCCAAAAAACCAGGCATCTAAAAGTTGCAGGACACCAGATCTCAGCGACTGGAGTTGCAGACCCCTGCATTAGACCTTATTAACCACTGGGTACATGCCATGTAACTGAATATTTTGCTAGATTACATGTCATGCTTGTCAAATTCCCTCAAGTCAACTTTACTTATTGATACTCTGTCTATTCCAGGTGGATACATTAGATGAGACAAACCTGACTGACACTCCAGTTGTCCTTCTCACAGTGATTACTGACAGCACTGCCCAGACCAGTCCAGAGCATATCAGTTCCTCAAGCATGGCTGTTATGGTGGAGGGCGAGTGGGTGATATTTACATATTTCCTGATTCATTTGTCTTATTGTTTGGCTTGATCTATGCTCTACAGACTAGACTATTGCACGAAACTTATTCACACATTTACCTTTGTCCAAAACGTCTTCATGGGGCTTGATGATGGCAAACCACTGAAACCCTACCTACCTGCTCTGAAAAATGATTTTTTATTGAAAGAGTAGTTATGCAAGTTATATAAGGCAACTGACTGTTTGGACATTCACACTGTTACTGAGCACTATGTTTAAAGCACTTTAAGTTAGCTACTGGATCTGGGTGGATGCAACTACAACAGTTTTTTATTTCTTTTTAAAACAACAATTGTTTTGTGTCTGACTTTTTGTGTTCAATTTTTGTATAATTTGAGGAAAAAGCCTTTAGGACAGATGTTGTATGTTTTATTAAAAGGTAAATGTTCTTCACTTCACTGCATTTAGTAGGCTCACTTTATGGTGTTCTTGTCCATGTTGGTGTTTTTTAAAGATATTTATGTGATGCTTTTTACATGTCTAGAAATATTTTAATAAACAAAAAGTTAAATAAAATAATTATATAAATAGTTTTTTGAGAAGTCTTAACCAAAATACTTGAAATGTTTTATTTTATTTTAATTAATCAAAAATCAAATGAGTTTAGGTTATAATTCAGTTTAATTGAATTCTGTTGCTTAAAAATAATGAACTACAAAGGACACATAAATATTAAAATAAAAGTATATAATGTTTAAGTAAAGCTGAATTGTTAAAATATAAAAATTCATTATAAAAGAGATTATTTAGTTTACTTACATTTTTTGAGGTAATCGGTTTCCACAAAAGTTTAAAGTTCAGTCAACTTCGGCGGATTTACAGTGTGAGGAGAAGGTTGTTAGGATTCCTGTGAGAAAGGTAAGTTTGGTGTGGGTGGGTTGTTTCTTGTTTTGATCCAGGAGATGAGGACGATTCAGAGCAGACAAGCAGGCAGTCTGGCAGAGCGCAGCGCATTGACTGTGAAAGGAGAGACTCCGTGGTGGACTGATCAACTGAGGTATGACGAAGGAATCCAATTTGCAGTGTAAACCATGAAGAGAGCAGACCTGGGAGGCACAAAGAGCCAGTGGGTCAGTAAGAGAATCAACTGGGAAATCAAAGGCAAAACAATGAGGAGAGAATATCTCAGATAGATTGGTGGCTTGACTCTATCGGTGTTAGTTAACCTCTTAAACCCCACTGAAATTTCCGCCGTAAATGTTTTCAAAACACAAACACAAAATAAATTCAAGCTGTTCTTTAACAATTTTGAGTAGAGATCAGGGCTGGGGTCTCTTTGGAAAGAAAACACTCTACAATTTCTCCCAGGAGAGGGAGAGAATGTGTAAGTACTTTTGTTACCAAGTTATATGACTTTTAATGCACTGTAAAATATGACATTTTATTTCTGCCTATTTGTTGCCTAAAAATACATGCTCTAAAAGTGGCTTTAATATGAAGTGGTCACCTAAAACACACTTACCTTCATCCAGATGAAAGTTGACAGCAATAAACCAAAACAAAAAAAGTATTTTGCAGGTTTTTTTCAAACTAAAGATCAAGACATCCCAAAAGTGTGCCAGATGTGTGATGAAATGTCTTCACTGCTGTTTAAGGCAAGGCAAGGCAAGTTTATTTGTATAGCACAATTCATGTTACAAGACAATTCAAAGTGCTTTACATAAAACATCAAAAGCATTACATCAGGGTTTCAGAAAAAGCAAAAGTACAGGAAGAAAAACCATGAATTAAAAATGAAAAAAAAAAAAATTCTATCTTAAAAGAAGCTGTGCAGATTTAAAACATAGAATAAAAACCTAATCAAAAGCAGCTGAGAACAGGTGGGTCTTTAACCTGGATTTAAATAAACTGAGTGTTTCAGCTGATCTGAGGCTTTCTGGGAGTTTGTTCCAGACATGTGGAGCATAGAAGCTGAACGCAGCTTCTCCATGTCTGGTTCTGACTCTGGGAACTGATAAAAGAATCCAGATGACTTGAGGGGTCAAGTAGGTTCATACTGGGTCAGGAGATCACTGATGTATTTTGGTCCTAAACCATTCTGAGCTTTATAGACCAGCAGCAGAACTTTGAAGTCTATCCTCTGACAGACAGGCAGCCAGTGTAAAGACCTCAGAGCTGGACTGATGTGGTCCACTTTTTTGGTTATAGTGAGAACTCGAGCAGCAGAGTTCTGGATGAGCTGCAGTTTCCTAATTGATTTTTTAGGTAGACCTGTAAAAAAGCTGTTACAATAATCAAGCCGACTAAAGATGAACGCATGGACTTGTTTTTCCAGGTCCTGCTGAGACATCAGATCTTTTATCCTTGAGATATTCTTAAGGTGATAGTAGGCTGATTTTGTGATTGCCTTAATATGTTTTTCAAAGTTTAGTTCTGAGTCCATCACTATACCCAGATTTCTGATGTGGTTGGTGGTTTTTAGGTGTATGGACTGAAGCCCTGTGGTGACCTTCAATCTTTTCTCTTTAGCTCCAAAGACAATTACCTCCGTTTTGTTTTTGTTCAACTGCAGAAAATTGTGGCACATCCAGTCATTAATTTCCTCAATGCATTTGCCAAGAGCCTGTACAGGCCCTGGGTCTTCTGGTAACATTCTAATATATATCTGTTTGTCATATGCGTACCTATGGTAACTTATATTGTTGTTATTTATTACCTTTGCCAGTGGGAGCATATAGATGTTAAACAGAAGAGGTCCCAGGATGGAACCCTGGGGAACCCCACATGTAATTTCAGTCTGCTCAGATGTAAAGTTACTTATTGACACAAAGTACTTCCTGTTCTCTAAGTACGTTTTGAACCAGTTTAGTACAGTGCCAGAGAGACCAACCCAGTTCTCCAGTCGTTTGAGTAAAATAATGTGGTCAAAAGTATCAAATGCAGCACTGAGATCCAGTAAAACTAACACGGACATTTTTCCAGTGTCAGTATTCAAACAGATGTCATTGATGACTTTGGTCAGAGCAGTCTCAGTGCTGTGGTGCTGTCTAAAACCTGACTGAAAGACGTCGTAGCAGGTGCTATGTCTTAAGAAGTCATTTAGCTAATGAAAAACCGCCTTTTCAATGATCTTACTTAAAAATTGAAGATTGGAGATGGGTCTGTATTTGTTCATGTGTATCTTGTTCAGATTGTCTCTTTTCAGCAGGGGATTAATTACAGCTGTTTTCAGGGGCTCTGGGAAAACACCTGACATTAAAGATGAGTTCACAATCTGTAACAGATCTGACTCCAAGATCTTTGAGACCTTTTTGAAAAAGCCTGTGGGGAGGATGTCTAAGCAGCAAGAGGAGGAGTTCAGTTGACGTAAGATGTCCTCCAGATCTTTGCTGTTAATGAGATAAAATTGTTTAATGGTGTTTAAACAGATTTTCCGTGGACACTGTACATAACCTGAACCTGCCGTTGATGAACCAACCGCTTGTCTAATATTTTGGATTTTGTCTGTGAAGAATTTGGCAAAGTCATTGCAGGCCTTTGTGGAATAGAGTTCAGGTGCTACTGACACAGGAGAGTTTGTTAGAAACAGTCATAGTGCTCGCACATTATTTGCTGTAGTCGACAGGCTGTTGATGTCAGAAAAATATGACTTCCTTGCATTCCTCAGTTGTATGTTATAAGAGTGAAGTTTCTCTTTATAGATGTCATAATGAACCTGAAGTTTTGTTTTTCTCCATCTGCGCTCGGCTTTCCGACACTCCCTTTTTTCATTTCTCACCAGTGTGGAATTTCCCCATGGAAAATTTTTCCTTCCAGAGATAACCTTCACCTTTGTGCGAGCAATAGTATCCATAACATTTAATATTTTAGCATTAAAGCTGTTGACAAGTTCATTGACTGAACCCCCTGACAGGGCAGGTGTTAGAGAGAAGACCTGGTTAAAGATCTCACTAGTGTTTTCAGTTATACATCGTTTTGTGATTACCTCCATTAAAACATTTATGTGAACCGAAATTATACTCTCAAAGAAAACACAACAATGGTCAGACAAGCCCATATCACGCACATCAATCTTGGAAATGAGCAGACCCTTCGAGATCAGTAAGTCCAAAACATGACCCTTATTATGTGTGGGCTCTGTTATATGCTGAGTCAGCCCAAAGTTGTCCAGAGTGTTACTCAGGTCTTTAGACCCTTTGTTCTGGGGACTGTCTACATGGATGTTAAAATCAGCAACAATGATTATACAGTCAAAATCAACACAGATTATAGACAGCAGTTCACTAAAATATTCATTAAAGTCAGCACAGTAATTTGGAGGCCGATAAATGTTAAGAAATATGGCTCTAGATGAGGCCTTCAGCTGTACAGCAACATATTCAAAAGAAGCAAAACTTCCAAGAGATAACTGCTTACACTGGAATGATTCATTAAATAAAACAGCAACTCCTCCACTTCTCCTGTTCTGTCTGGCCTGGTTGACAAAACTAAAGTTGGGAGGGATTGATTCGATAAGAGAAACACTGCTATTCTGATCTAACCAAGTCTCAGTTAAAAACATAAAATCAAGGCTGTGCTCAGTGATAAGATCATTGATTAAAAATGTCTTCCCTACTATAGAGCTGACATTTAATAAGGCCATCTTAACAGGTTTAAGAGTATTATTGTGCCCCTTGTGTTTTGGGGGCGGGCTGTGTACAGCGTATGTTTACTTAAAGGAGTCATAACCTAGTATTATCTTGGATACCCACGCTCTATTATGGTCTTTCAGGCCCTTTCAAAAATAGAAAAGTTGAAAAAAAGTGAAGAAAAATAAAAACAGAGCTCCTCTGACCCTTATTTATGAAGGCATTATTGTCTCGCGAGATCTAATGCGATACTTTGGCTGTCGTGGACGAGCATTGTAATAATGCAAATGAGGGACGCGTTGATTGGTGGCAGGAAGGAGGGGGGTTGACACCGCAGGTAACGCTTCAGCATATCTACCCCATATCTACTCCTGCTAGCATACAATAGCCACATTAGCAGTTAGCTGCTGTTTGTTACACACAGCAGAGCAATAAAAACATAGCCTTACCGTTTCAATTGCAGGCAAGTCTCTGATTGTTGGAATTGCCCCTATTTCCAAACGGAGCTTTGATGCCATCTTCACCTGATATTGTCCCAAATTCGTAAAGGATTCCGGCGTAAAAAAAATAGAAAAAATATTTCCATGTTGATTCTGGCAGTCAACAACAGAGCAACTGACGTGTGCACTACTTTTCTGGCAGAAATGGTTTTAGCTTATTAAAATAAAAGGCTGACACGAATATGTCTTCTTCATGCATCATTGCGTGAAGAAACCTTCTGCATCATTCACGGTGGAGTTCGTACTTCAAATCGGTGATGTGGTGGTCGTGAACAAACCGGCTCTACGAGCTAAGTCTTTGAAGTGAACGATGGGAGCTGGCTCGTCATTTGGAAACGTTTTTTTTATTTTTTCATTCCCCCCCCCCCCCCCCCCCCCCGCTTGTTTTGGTACATTTGGTAGACATCGTTTTGCATTAATTTTGGTAATAAATACACTTTAAGCAACAGAAAATCTGAGGAGCATAAAGACCCAGCTCTTTATGGTGAGCAAAGCCAAAAGAACTGGCTCTCCAAAAAGAGCTGGAATTCCCATCACTAGAATTCAGTAATGGCGGCGCTCGACTGAATATGAGGGAGAGAGGAGCGAGAGGGAGAAGGGAGAGAGGGAGGGCGGGCGGGCTTTCTGCAGCATAGGTAAGTCTGCGATGTCTATATATGATAAATCCTGCGCCGTCTTGACGTCAAGTCTGCCAGAAATTAAAACCACGTATTTGAGTGCGCATGCACGTGGGCTGGTTGACGAACCCAGGGGTAAACAAATGCTTCACTTTTAAATATCGGCTTCCCGAGCAGTGTATATTCGTTAGGCAATTATAACATCCATTTTTTCTCATGGAAAAGTGAAAATTACAGGTCATGACTCCTTTAAAAACCTTTTAGAATGCAGTGCTTTGGGTTTTGAAATAACTACATTCTGTTACTTATAAGTACAGAAATGATCGAACCTTCTAATGAACAGGGTCCCAGCTTGTCCTGGGAAAAGTTCTGACTGCTGATATCCACGCAGCCTGGACCCTTAACACATCATACATCAGACTGTGGAGATTGTACATGCTTACGTGGTGGGGAAGGAGGGGGCCGGGCTTGTTGCCCTACCTTTGATCGTCCTGGTGTGGGGTTTATGGGTAAAGAAAACAGATTGGTATGGGGGGTAGATCTGAGCCCAATGTTGACCCGCTCCATCATCTGCTCATGGAATTTCAGATGGGGGAAGTGGGGGGAGGGGGGGCGGTAGGGAAGACGGTGGGCTGTCAGGGATTTGCGGTGGCGATTGAGGTCCGCTGTCCTGTTCTTTAGGGCTGTTAAGGGCTTTTGGGGCAAATAAAGATCCTTCTTCCTGCTTCTGTTCGAAGCTTCCCATGAGTGAGGGGAGAAGTTCCTCCCCCTCTGCACTCAGCTTTATTTGGTCTTCCTTTTGAGATAAGTCTTTGTGTATCTCCTTTTTGGCTCCAAGCACAGAGGGATGATGCAGGAAGTAGAAAATATTGGATGTAAACAGTCTTACACCTGACCTGTTCAAACTAAATGCATTTGCCTTAAAAAGTTGTCTGCGCTACCAAAAAATCTGAAAGTTGTTAATAAATTGCAGTTTTTTGTCAGCACATGCAGATAAAATCCACTTATTTAATGCCAAAATACGGCTAAATCTTTCTTCTCCTCCTCTGATGGGTGGTAAAGGTCCACTGATGAATACAGCTGCATCCGACGAGCTCACGGTGTTCAATAATCCAGTGAAATCCCATTTCAGAACCTCCGATTATTGCTTGGTGACATCATTTGACCCTGTGTGGAGAACGATGTTTTTCAATGTTGGATATTTAGTCACAGTTTTCAGAATCTTCTTCTGCATGTCACTGACCACATCCTTTGGAAAGCAGAGGACTTTGGTGTTCTTTCCACACATCCACTGAACGTCCTCTACAGAGGAATTACCTACAATCACAGTTTCAGGCCCAGTCTTTTGCTTTCTCTGTGACCTCTCACTCTCTGACAGGTTATCAGTCCTCATCTCGCTGCCTTGGGGTGGATGGTCATCAGATAAAGATCCAGGGTTCTCCAACAGTGGAGCAAATTTGTTCCACAGCTTCACATTCGGTTGTTTTGAAAGTCTGTGGCTAACTTTCCCATTTGCAGCTGTTCTGTTCCGTGTCATCTCATGTACGGGAATAGAAGAAGCCCTCTCTCTTGTAGGGAGTGCAGGCCAGTCGGTCTCATCACAGATTTCCGCTCGCTGTGTCCAGCCTGCACTACATCCTCCCCTCTCCCAGAGACATGATTTAGTTTTTGGCTTAGCACCAAGACAGTTCCAGGGAGGATTATCACTCGGTGATTTAATGTAATGAGCAGAGGCTCCCTCTTTCTTGGTCGTGTTATCTCTGCCTCTTAGCCGTGTGTTAGCTTGCTCATTTCCACTGTTTTGAAACAGTGGTAAGGTTGTTTCATTTCCACACAATCCATTTACCTCCACGTTAACTTCTATCCGTTGAACTTTCCTCTCCAGTGCTGTTATCTTTTGTAGAAGGTCCTGGTAGTCCATTGTGGAGACGGAAGGCATCTTGTTGCTGTAGGTTAGCGTTAGCACCCTTACGAGCTATATCTAGCTTTAGCTGAATGCTAAGTACTTAGATGCTGTAGATCAGGCTTCAGCTGTGTGTAGGCCACGCACACAGAGCGCTGAAGATAAAAGATCTATGAAGTATTGCCTTTACTACTAAAAAGGTTTTTCCCATAAATTTATATGTATTCAAATGTCCTGCAGGTCGGATCATAAGGGGAAAAAAATTAAAATAAGCAGAAAAATGCATGCAGAAGGGAGAGCGAAGTAGTGAAGCAGCCGATTGCAGCGAAGCAGGAAGCAGAATTTTTTTACGTTTAAACGTAAAATGTCTTTGTCAATATGTATAGTTTAATAAATGTTATGGGAAATGTGTTCATTACTCTTTACATTTAAAATGTTTGTCAGTAGTTTTGTTTCAAAGATGTTAATATCTATGTTGATTTAGTAGTTGTGGTGATAACATGTGACCAGCTGGGGGAGTCTAGTGCTAGTGAGCCATAGTACAGAGCACGGCACTTCTCCCTCCTTCAAAACACGTCTCAGCAGAGGAAGTAACGTGTCGTGGCTCTTTTATTATTTAATTCCGTTTTCAGGGCTTTTACAAATGCGACCTCCCCATTTTGAATGCATAACTCTTCACAAAACATTGTCAGAATCATTACTTTTTCTTCTCAAGCAAAGCTTCACGCCTTCCTATGTGTTATTCTAAAACTGTGTTTTGACATGTTCCTGAAAGGGTATATTACTGGTGTAGGCAATATGTGTAGTTATTTCATGTCTGTGTTATGACATGCCATTTACGCTCGCCATTTCTACTGGCAGTGAGGTATGGTCGTTTTCAGCATTTCATTGGCTAGTTCATGCGTCAATCATAGGAATTCTGTATGGGGGTAAATCCCTGCCATAAATCAAGAGCGCATTTTGTCCATCTGAGAGCATTATTAGTTGTTTTTATGCTCAGATCTTATGCTTTTCTCCCTCAAAACACTCTGTTCACACTCAAAAAGTTCCTTCTTGTGTTCAAATATGTGTTCTTGCACTTAAATTGACCCCTGCGTTTGAGCTTCAGTCCTCTGTGCTCAGATCTCATCTCTGCGCTTTCAAAACCTGCTCACATGGGTTTTTCCTGTGCGCTTGGATTTCAAGCGAAATAATCTTGGCAAAAGTCCACAGCCAATAGGAAGCCAGATATATCCCATTAAACCATTAAACTGAGCAGGCCCGGCGCCATGGGCTGCGATGAAGGCTGTCCAAATTCAAAGATTCCTTCAAATGCGGCCCACAAATCTGTCCTTCTTTTCCCCGATTTGAAGGATGGGTCCGGTGCATAGACTGTATATAAAGGGTGTAATGGCAAAAAATAGTATCTCAGGGTTTCCATAATAAAGAAGACTTGAGTCCAAGAAGGCGTTTAAGTATTTAATTCAAACATGTCTGGCCAGACACGGAGGAGACAGAGTTACTCGTGCATCACCCTAACCAACCTTTCTAACTAACCGCCTAAATGGTATTCAGCAATCATTGTTTATCTCTGTAGATGTCTTCTCCAACGTTCACGCCCCGCCTCCGGAGAACTGCTTCATGCGAGTCTTATATCAACGCATAAGGCAGCTCATCCGAAGGCCAGACTGTTATCTTACTGCCCCGGCGTCTGTCTCTCTGGTGACCTGACACATATATCTTTCTCATAACATTAAGCTGGAACAATAAGCTAGTCATTTTACACTAGATGTATTCACTAAACAGAGAATATACACTTAATTCCTAATTGCATAACAATTTTCCACCACAAGGGTCTGGTGTGTCCTTCAACACACTCAATATACCAAAATGCATTGCGAGCCGAACAGGAGATTTTTGTTCCAGCAACAATGGCGGAGGAAGCAACTGGCGAAGCGGGATAGGAGTACAGTTTTAAATGTAAGTACATTAAAATCTGGTGGTACGAAAATTAAAAACCTAAAGCGGTTGTGTTGTTTGGCTTTTGTTGTTGGTATAGACATATATTTTAATATTATTTTGTAAACCATCGCTCATAAACAAGCTCGTATGTTGTTCTAATGGTTCTCTGTGTATTGCCCCGCTTACAGCTAATTTCGTTTTTGGCAAATAAAGCAAAAATACTCTTTTTAGGAGAAATTATTTCCTCTTTACCGGGGCAAAATTGAGCCACGGTGGCATGGAGATAGAAGAATAAATCTAGTTACACACCTTATGCTTAGAAGAGTCTTATTAAGCCTCAAAAACTACAGAACCTGTGATCTCAGTATGTGATGTCATGTGTTAATTAACGCAGTTGCTGTGTTCCTCATCTTTACTTATTTTATTTTTTGAGAACAATTCTGGTGGATCTGGAGGGGAATGTCACCCCTTGTTGGCTGAAAACAAATGAGATTTTTTTCAATTATGAAAAAGTACTGTATGTGCATGTGCAGGAGTGAATCAAATACATAATTTATTACTGAAAGTGTTAATAAATGAGGGTGAGGAGAGGAGGGATCAGGATGGATAGACTGTTTTCTGTTTGTCAATTTATGTTTTTGTCACATTGGTTATTTAGTTGTTCGATGGTTGTTATAAATAAATTCATTTAAACAACTGGTAAATATCATGTCATTTTATTAACAGTTACATTATTATTAAAGTTTTTTTAAGATATAAACATAAAGCTTACTATGAACAATTTAAAATGACTATCAAAAAAGAAATAGCAACAACTGACACGAGAATAAATTATTGTGTAGTTATTTGTAGTTACTCATGCAGGATTAACCTGAATGACCTCTACCTGCACAGTTCTTTAAGCTTTATTAAAATAAACAGGCAGTTTTCCTGGATCGGCTGTATAAAGATCAGAGATGTGGATGAAGTGAAGCTGAGACCTCTGGCTGGTCTTTTCTGGTTGACGAGGGGAACATCAGGGTTTAGGGAAGCTTGTTCGCACTGTCCACTGCATCGTCCAGGGCTGACTCAATCGACGGCTACCACATCACTAAGACATGTTCAGAAGACAGTTTGTCCCACCAGAGAGCCTCATCCTCTGCTACATCATCTTCAACCTCATCCCCAGGGGCCACAATGTCCCCAGCACTGAAGCACATGAGGAGAAGAGTTTATGCCGTCATAACCTGCAATGGTGTTAAAATTAATGGTGTTGCAATGGCTGTTTAAAAAAAATCTATTCAGTTTATTTATTCAGAAAGTGCAGATTTGCTAGACATTACCAGGTTTAAAAAATTATATATTCAACTTCAAAGATACTTCATTGATCCCAAAAGGAAATTATTGATATATATTGTTGAGAAGGTGTTTTCACTCTAATTTAAAGCCTATCTTAAAGGAACAGACACATTTAATTTATGACCCTGGGCTCTCTCTGAGCTCTCATTTCACCTTCCCGCGTGCTCGTTCATTTCTGTAAAAAGGAGCAATAAGAACAACAAACAACAATTATATATTTTAACAGTGAGACGTCGTTCACTGGACTCAGTTCTAGTAACTGAGCACAGCTTTATCTCAGCATAAGGTTTTTATTTGAAACAAGAGTTAAAAAGGAAACTCCTCCCACATAGATCTTTGTTCACAGAATGTTCACAGCTTCTTCACACAAGGCACACAGGATGTACCACATTCCTCTTGATTGTTCACTGTTTCTAAGTGTTGCCACATACACTACAAAATTAAACCCTCATACAACATTAACAGAATTTATATCTCTTCATCTCCCTCTTTTGATCTCTTATAATAAGAGATCACCATATATAAGGAAAAATGTCAGGCATCACACTTATAGAATCATATCAATTTTGAGTCCATCTTCTCTGGAACTTTTCGGATCAGCAGTCAAGTCATCTTGTTCTGGCCGGGAATAGTGGTCGTCCGGCTCGCTCTTCTATGACCTAAGGTGAGAGGTTGCCAGCACATCACCTATATGCAGCTAAAGTGTATCTTTTCAGTAGCCCTGAGTTTGAAAACTCTAAGGACTGCACGCAGACCAGAGGATTGTTCTGCCCCATTTGGCAGGGGTCTCAGCTTATTTTCCTTCAAACCCTGCTTCCCCAGCTGGGCAGCTCTGTGCTCCAAGCCACCCTGTCACCTGATGGTGCAGGTGTGCTGAAGTTGGGAACCTCTCAGCAGAGGGTTCAAGTAGGTTGTGTGGTCTGCTCCATGCTGTTCTTCTCCCCCTCTGGCTTGCTGCTCCTGGATGTCCTCTCAGGTGCGTCCTGGCTCCTCAGTGGGAGAGTTTGGTTGGATGATTGAAGCTCTAGATAGAACATCAATCCAGCTGTAAGCCGTATTGCGTCATTTCCTGTTGTCACTGTTGCGCTCCCTGTAAACTGTTTGGTGTTCAGAGTCTCTTGAATTGATCTTATTTTCTCTCTGCTGAGCCCTTTCTAAGTTATTTTAACATACAAGCACACTAAAACACACGTTTTGTGGTGGTGTACTTTACGTTTTGGGAACTCCTTGTGTTTCACAATGCTTTTCTTGGGGTGGTAAGGTCTCGCTAGCTCAGTTAGCTTAGCTTCATTGCGGCTATGGCTACTCTTCTCTCTCCTGTCTCTAACTCTTCTCTTCTCTCTTGCTCTCTCTTTAAGATGTTTAGTTACTTCCCTGCCTCCTTTAGTGATAATGGTAACTGTAATAAATGTAATATTTTTGTAGCTTTGGAGGCGAGGGTATCAGAATTAGAAGCACGGCTCCGCGCTGTTGAAAAACCAGCAGATAGCCAAAGCCCAATAGCCAGCGCGGAACCAACAAGGATAGAACCCCCTAGCTGTCCTCCGGTAGAGCCCGCGCAGCCGGGACCTCAGGCTGGTTGGGTGACTGTACGTAGGAAGCATAGTTCTAGGACCCAGCCCCCGGGCCACCACCAACCGGTCCGCGTTTCTAACTGATTTTCCCCGCTCAGCGGCACACCCGCTGAGAAACCGACCCTGGTAATTGGCAGCTCCATAGTCAGAAACGTGGCATTAGAGACACCATTGACCATAGTCAAATGCTTGCCAGGGGCCAGAACGGGCGACATCAAATCCTACCTGAAACTGCTGGCTAAAGATAAGCGCAAATACAGTAAGATTGTTATTCACGCTGGCGGTAATGACACCCGGTTACGCCAATCGGAGGTCACAAAAATTACTGTTGCTTCGGTGTGTAAGTTTGCCAAAACAATGTCAGACTCGGTAATCTTTTCTGGTCCCCTGCCTGATCGGACCCGTGACGACATGTTTAGCCGCATGCTGTCATTCCATCAATGGTTGTCTAGGTGGTGTCCTGCAAATGATGTGGGCTACATTGATAACTGGAGAACATTTTGAGGAAAACCTGGTCTGATCCGGAGAGACGGCATCCATCCCACTTTGGATGGAGCAGCTCTTCTTTCTAGGAATATGGCCGAATTTATTAGTCCTCCAAAACACTGACAACCCAGGGTCCAGACCAGGAAGCAGAGTCGTAGTTTAACCCACCTCTCTGCTGCTTCTGTACTGTTACCCCCCCCATTACTCTATAGAAACAGTGTCTTGCCCACGGCCAAAATTAAATGGATTAAAAGTTAAGCCAACAAAAGCGAATTATGGAAGTCTCATAAAAATAAATACAACTTTGACTGAACAGAAAAATAAATCTATTAAATGTGGTTTATTAAACATAAGATCTCTCTCCTCAAAGACTTTGTTAGTAAATGACTTGATTTGTGATGATCACATTGATTTCCTTTGTCTCACAGAAACCTGGTTGCAGCAGGAGGATTATGTCAGTATAAATGAGTCAACTCCTTCCAGTCATTTAAATTTTCACATTCCTAGAAATACTGGGCGAGGAGGAGGAGTTACAACCATTTTTCGTTCTGATTTACTAATTAGTCCCAGACCAATTGATAGCTACAGTTCTTTTGAAAATCTAACCCTTAATTTTCCTCATCCAAGTTGCAAAACATTAAGACCATTTTTGTTTGTGGTTTTGTATCGTCCACCAGCCCCTTACTCTCAATTCTTGGATCAGATCTCACATTTTTTATCTGATTTAGTATTAAATACTGATAGGGTTATTATAGTGGGGGACTTTAATATTCATGTGGATACTGAAAGTGATAGCCTAAATGCAGCCTTTAGTGCTATTTTAGACTCAATTGGCTTTACTCAAAAAGTACAGGGATCGACCCACTCGGGCCAACACACTTTGGACCTTGTACTGACATACGGTATTGGGTGTGAGGAAATAACAGTCCACCCACATAACCCGGTCCTGTCTGACCACTTCTTAATAACTTTTGAATTTACTTTAACTGACCATTTTAAATCTGAAAGAAAATTTCATTATAGTAGAGCTTTATCAGACAATGCTGTAACAATTTTTAAAGAATCTGTTCCATTCTTACTTTCCTTAGTGTCTCAGGGTAACACAGTGAATGGCAGCAATTCTATCTCTAACCCTTCAGAAATTCATGATCTGGTTCACAGCATTACGTCCTCATTGCGTTTGGCATTAGATAGTGTAGCCCCCTTAAAAAAGAAAGTGGCTAGCCATAGGAGGCTGACTCCTTGGTTTAACGCAGAGTTGCGTACTTTAAAGCAGAACACTAGGAAGTTGGAGAGAAAATGGCGCTCTACACACCTAGAAGATTCCTATTTAACCTGGAATAACAATCTACTGCTGTATAAAAAGACCCTTCGACAAGCTAGAACAGCATATTTTTCATCATTAATAGAGGCGAATAAAAACAATCCTAGGTTTCTTTTTAGTACAGTTGCCAAACTTACACAGAGTCATAGCTCTGTTGAGCCAACTATTCCCCCAGCTCTTAGCAGTGATGATTTTATGGGATTCTTCGTAAATAAAATAAATTCTATTAAAAATAAAATCATTGGCATCCTCCCAAACATGATTACTTCTTCCTCAGTAAATGAGGCAGTATCGGAAAGAACTGTAGATCCTCAGTTGTGCTTAGGCTGTTTTGATTCAGTCGAGCTTTCGGAATTATCAAAAATATTAGCCTCATCTAAACCTTCAACTTGTATGTTGGACCCAATTCCAACCAAATTATTTAAAGAAGTGTTCCATTTGGTTCCTGGCCCCATTTTGGATATGATGAATCTATCCTTAGTAAACGGATACGTACCACAGGAATTTAAAATAGCTGTAATTAAACCTTTACCCAAGAAACCTTCCCTTGATCAAGATGACTTAGTGAATTACAGACCTATATCTAACCTTCCTTTCTTATCCAAAGTCCTTGAGAAAATTGTTGCTAATCAAGTCTGTGAGCATTTAAACAATAACGAGCTGTTTGAAGAGTTTCAGTCAGGTTTTAGAGCTCATCATAGCACTGAAACAGCACTGGTGAAGGTTACTAATGATATTATCATGGCCTCAGATAATGGACTTGTGTCTGTTCTGGTTTTGTTAGATCTCAGTGCTGCTTTTGACACAGTCGATCATAATATTCTCTTAGAAAGGCTTGAACATGTTGCAGGGATCAAGGGAACAGCACTAGGCTGGTTTAAATCATATTTGTCTGATAGATTCCAGTTTGTTCATCTAAATGATAAATCTTCTTCACTCTCAAGAGTTACTTGTCGAGTTCCACAGGGTTCTGTGCTTGGACCAATTCTGTTTACCATATATATGCTCCCAATTGGTAGAATCATTAGACAGCATGGGATAAATTTCCACAGCTATGCAGATGATACACAACTATATTTATCCATAAATCCTGATGAACCCAGTCAGTTAGGTAGATTACAGGCATGTCTGGAAGACATAAAAACATGGATGACCCTAAACTTTTTGCTTTTAAATTCTGACAAAACAGAAGTTGCTGTCTTTGGACCAGAAGTTCTTAAACAGAAACTCATTAGTCAATCACTTCATCTGGATGGCATTAAATTGGCCCCCAGTAATAACGTAAAGAACCTCGGCGTTATTTTTGACCGAGACTTGACATTTAAATCCCATATTAAACAGGTTTCTAGGATTTCTTTCTTTCACCTCCGGAATATTGCTAAAATTAGAAACATCCTGTCCAGGAGTGATGCTGAGAAACTAGTCCATGCATTTGTTACCTCAAGGCTGGACTACTGTAATTCTTTACTATCAGGTAGTCCACAAAATGCCATTAAAAGCCTTCAGTTGATCCAAAATGCGGCAGCAAGAGTTCTGATGAATATTAAAAAGAGAGATCACATTTCTCCTGTTTTAGCTTCCCTTCATTGGCTCCCTGTTAAATCCAGAATAGAATTTAAGATCCTTCTTCTTACATGCAAAGCCCTTAATTATCAAGCTCCATCATACATCAGAGATCTAATTGTTCCATATGTTCCTAACAGGGCCCTTCGTTCTCAGACTGCAGGTTTACTTGTAATTCCCAGGATTTTTAAAAGTAGAATGGGAGGCAGATCTTTTAGTTATCAAGCTCCTCTCCTGTGGAACCAGCTCCCAGCTTTAGTCCGTGAGGCAAACACTCTGTTTACTTTTAAGGCCAGGCTTAAAACTTTCCTTTTTGATAAAGCTTATAGTTAGAGTGGCTAAGGTCATCCTGAGCTATCTCTGTAGTTATGCTGCTATAGGCTTAGACTGCTGGAGGACAGACTTACCAATTTTCTTCACTCTGCTATTTCCTTTTCTCCTACGACTCTCCAGTTGTATTACAGTACATTCTGTTATTTCGACTGTTAACTTTGTTTTCTCTGAGTGTTTTTCTCTCCATAGAAGATATACCTGGTCTGGTATCCTGCTTGGCTGCAATGCCCTGTTGGACGGGGGGCATCGACTGGGATGATCCTCCCAGTAACTGAACATCCACTGTGTCCTGTTATTAACTTTTTACTTTCTGTAACATAGAAAGTTCTCTTATATCAGATCTTCTGTTCCTTCTGTGTTTCTGCTCTGTCTTCTCAAACCCCCAGATGGTCGTGGCAGATTGCCGCTCCTACTGAGCCTGGTTCTGTTGGAGGTTTCTTCCTGTTAAAGGGGAGTTTTTCCTCTCCACCGTCGCTACATGCTTGCTCAGTATGAGGGATTGCTGAAGGATTGCTGTGGTTGGAAAGTCTGCATCAACGGGGCCCAACCTCACACCAATGACTGACGCAATCTGCTGGGATTCCTTAAATAGGAAACTTTTTAACTGATTGGAATGTTTGTATAAATGTATTGAAATGACTTCTTGTTAAGTGCCTTGAGATGACATCTGTTGTGAATTGGCGCTTTATAAATAAACTGAATTGAATTGAATTGAGTGCATTGGCTCCAGCCTTTTTTTTTGTATGATTACCTGAGAGATTGTGGTCTGGTTGGCTGCTGGTCTATCACCTGGTCAACAAAGCCTAAAAGAAGAGCTTGCAACTAATGAGCTTTTTCCTGTTTGCTTTATCCATAATTGAATCTGTTTTGAGATTCATTTCTTATGCATTTGTCCTTTTTTTTTATTAAATCAAATCCCTCACTCACCTCATAGTCTTAAGTAGTGCTGCACTGATCGGCCGCACTAACACAAAATCAAACTATTATCCAGACTGCTTACAAACTAAGTCTATCTGTAGAAAAAGCTAATACTTTTGCTGTATGTAAATCACAAAAATCATCATTGACGCAAAGTGCACTCTAAAAATCCTGTATCAAAAATGAGCAACACTGGAACCACCTAGACCATAAAGAATATTTCTTCAAAATATATAGTAGAGGTTATAATGTAAATAAAAACTTCCAAACAAACACTAAATGCATAAACATGACACAAGGTAAGATGAATGGGTTGTGTGCCAAAACAACCAACCACACAAAGGTGCCAAAACAGGATGGAAAACAGGAAACATCTGGTCTTTTTGGATTATGGAAATGGCATCATGAGCATGACAGACCGCTCAAAAGAAAATGTGCTACTTTAAAGCTCAACCCGCAAAAAACGATCACAGTTTAATTTTATTAATTTACACTGCTAACAGCCTAAGTTCATTAAACCTATAGTCTTATAAGATTTTACCACATCACCGACTATTGTTATTCATTTTTCTGAGCTGATGAAGCCCAATACTAGATAACTAGAAAACTATAACTTCAACCTATTTAACCAAAAAAACTGTTGAACCCTAAACAAATGCTGTTTTTTATTTATTTTTTCATTTATCTGAAATGCTTTTAAAGCAACAAATTGAAAGACTTTGTTTTGTAAAAAATAATTCAAATTTAAGTTCCCCTAGTGCCCAAGGATCTCCTCCCTTTTTCTGAAACAGAACTGTTTCAGAAACATCCAATTATTTAAGTTTCCTGTTAATCAGGTGTGACTAGATCTGCAGCTTGTTACGGAAAGATGTTATAGTTCAATAAACACCTGTATTGTAGATTAATCTCCATGTATATTTTTAGTTAAGCTTAATTCCTAGCTCTCAGCTGCTATACCTTTTAGAACTGCCAGGGAAGAATTAACAAAACCACTGAATCTATAATTTAATGTGCCCAATCATAACATGACCTTACCCACCCCGGTCCATGGGAAAAAAGATAATAGAACCTTATTTCCCTCACTCCATAATTTGTTTTCAGGGGGCATATCGGAGCCCAGATGGGACCATGAGGGGCTGAAATATCACGCCTCCTCCTTCTGCTGTGTCGGATCTCCTCTGCAAATACAAGAAAAGAATGCTCTTTAAGTCTCAACAGAAGCACATCCACCATTCTCATTTTGAGGGTAGTTGTGTCAGAGCCAAAATCCGCAGAGAATCAGCAGGTCGTCCATAGAAAAGTTCCCATCACATTCACGATATGGAGCACATACTATATACTTTTTTCCCATGTACCCAGAGTGGTATGAAAGTGTGGTCAGATTTTTATCATTTTAAAAACAAATAAATCTTTGGTCAGTTCTTAAATGTACTGGTCCAGCTTTAACTATTTAGATTAATCCCATGTCATCCCAGTCTCCAATTTACCCTTACTTTTGTCATGGAAGTATATACATTTTTACCCATATAACTTGCTGTTCGTTCATGTACTGCACACTCAGAATTTGTCCAAATCCTGGAGAGGAGTGAAACATCTGGAAACAGATCATTAAGATTAGTGAAAGCTTGTACATATCTGGGTAAATGTCCCACAGAATATGGCATCTGAGAACAAACAAAACAGTTAATGTTTTATTTATTTGCTAGATATCTTGCATATTGTCACCATACACTAGTTTCAAATGGGTTTCTGTGTGTCCTCCTCTGAGTGAACCAAGAAAATAATCAGTATTCTCATGTGCTATTTGTCATTTTTCTGTGAGTCCCAACGTTCCTATTGAAATAACACCGCCAAAAAGCTGTAAAAATAAAAATACTAAATAGCAGAAAAACCAGAAAAACCTTCATCGTCACTATCTCTCCCTTCAAACAGTCTCTATAGAAAAGTGGATCTCCTGGTTCTCTTCACTGAGGTTGAGACAAGTAGAACCTAATGTATCTACCTCCCTTTGGAATCAGTCTTTTTTCTTAGACTGCTTTCCCTATATCTAGTAATGGTCTCTCCTTTTTATAATGGATTAATTCAATTCAATTTCAATTCAGTTTATTTATATAGCGCCAATTCACAACAGATGTCATCTCAAGGCACTTAACAAGAAGTCATTTCAATACATTTATACAAACATTCCAATCAGTTAAAAAGTTTCCTATTTAAGGAATCCCAGTAGATTGTGCCAGTCATTGGCGTGAGGTTGGGCCCCGTTGATGCAGACTTTCCAACCACAGCAATCCTTCAGCAATCCCTCATACTGAGCAAGCATGTAGCGACGGTGGAGAGGAAAAACTCCCCTTTAACAGGAAGAAACCTCCAACAGAACCAGGCTCAGTAGGAGCGGCCATTAAGTGTATCCAACTCAGTCTCTACAGCCATTGGTGTGGTCAAAAATACCTGGAATGGCCCCTTCCACCTGGGTGATGACCAATTTTCTGTTTACAGCTTTTAATCAGGATCCAGTCACCTACTTTCAGCTCACTTCTTCCTGTAGGAATATAGGATCATCTGGCATATGATTAGTTTGCATTTATAACTCATGTACTTATCAGTATTTTGATCATGAAAACTCCCAGATCTTAATCAAATTGTTTTTTAGAAGAGAGTAAACCAATCTAAGGAATTCTATATCTATACCCATAGATTATTTAAAATATAATCAGGCCAATATTCAAATTTTGTCCCGTTTCTTCCATCGCGTTTTGTTTTTTTTCAATTTGCAACATTTTTATCATAAAGTCATAAATCAGTTTGTAATTGTTCCTCTTATTTTAATATACCAAACTGTAGGAAGGATAAGGTCTCATCAAATTCGTTCAATTACTTGGTGTTATATTTATATATAACTTTATCATAACCAAACAGGATCTCCAATTCTGTTTAGTCTTATCCATGGCCTTTCTTAATCTGCTTTTAGAATCCAAATGTCTCTTAAAAATGATCTATAATCTTTGTCCAATTTTATCAATTATTTCATTGACAAAATGTGTTCCGTTACCACTGTAGATCATTTGTGGATATCAAATATAGGCATTATTTCTCTAAACAACATTTCTGCAACAGTTAGTGTATCTAAATGTTTCACCGTTAACATTACAAATCCATTAGGAGAAATTATCTTTTCTTACTAAATAGAGCTTCTTCAATACAGCCTTTGTTTGCTCGAAGCTGTTTCTTAATTTTATATGAGAATCTTTTCTTTTTTTCCATGTCTGACACACTTCTTGTCCATGAACTAATCAGTTTGAGAATTGAATTGTCTGTAAGAAATGCTTTTAATTAGTTCGCAACTAGAGGTCGCCATACCCCTGTTCCCCATTGTTGGCCAAATGCCAAAAACATGCAAAGTTCAATTTGAATCTTCTGTTAGCGATAATTTGATTATTTATCTTCATCTGGTTACAAACTTCAGTTAAAACTTTAATTTTTCTTTTTCCAAGTAAAACAATTATTTGGTAGCTGTCCCGTTTCAAGAATTTTATGAAATATAAAATTTGGATTAGTAATTTATCCCCTACAGAGAACATGCCCAACTTCAAGTGAAATAGGAAATCTCTTCCTAACAAATCAGAAAATAATCTCTAGATACTATGATTAACACAACAGATTTTTCCTGTAGCAAAATCTATTATTTTTATTTCATTTTTCTAACAACTCAATCTAATGTTTAGTGGAAAACAAAATTCCTAATTTTTTTTTATCCATCTGGCTTCACTAACTTCCTACCATTTTGTCAATGAGATAATCAGCAACTGATATTTCCATAATCAAAACATCACATCTCTATTCCTTGCTCTCTGCTTATCTGCTCCTTCATAAAGATTCTACAAATTAGCTTATTATTATGATTATATGTGGAAGAGTCTGTTGCTAGATGCCCAAACACGTGGTAACCATTCTCAACTGAGATTGGAGCAAAGGCCGGCATCCTCTCCCAATCTTAGGTGTAGGTCCAGACATCTTTCCTGCTTAATCAGACCCTTAATTTTGTCCCATTAGCAACAACTCCATTGAGTGTAAATATTGAAGTGCGCTTATACTCAGTGTGCTACGGTAACTAAAGTTGAATTTTGGAGTGCGTTACTACATTCCTTATTACGGTAATCCCGTAACGAACATTTCTTCTCTTTTTTGCAGTCTCTAACCCAACGCATAACAAGATTGTTTCCTTTCAACATGTATCTTACCTGTCATTAAAATGTTAGAAGCAAACATCTGAAGCTGCCACTTGTTACAAAGAATAAATTCACGTAGCCACCCAGCTGCTACCCCACAGGACCTGTAGACATCCGCCTGTATTTCAAAATAAAATCACTCTGCTCATAATCTGTCATTTTTAAACCATTTCTTTTATACTATATGAGAGATCTCACAGACCTCCCATGAATATCATAAAAAATATCAGCTACGTTTTTTAAATTATTATTATAGAGTAAAAGTTGCCGCTGCACTCAAGAAATCCCAACCCTTTGTATACAGAGCGAGCTGCACGCAGCTAAAACATCCTCCTCCTTATCAGCTAGCGGGGGGAGGTGTGTTCCTTCCCTTCTGCCTTCCAGCAGTTGGATAACCTTTAACAATTTTGAAACGCATGATGAATCTGGTTTCAAACAAGTCTTTCTCAGGAAGTCCATTTTACCGGTTTCTGTCGCAACCCATCACAGTTGGTTTGTTTATTAAGAGAACAACTAACGACCCATTGTTGAGGGACAGAGGGGGGGGGTCGCTTGTTTATTATCAGAACAGCCCTTCCTTGAAGTGAAGGGGGGAAGGTGGTCGCTAGTTTAAGATAATTCATTTAGATCACAGTAAAGTTTTCCTTACTCTTGATAGGATTTTTTAAAATATGGAAGTGAGTTTTCTCTTTTATTTTATTTTTCTTCGGCGGAACTTTAGGAGAAAACAAAGTTTAAAAAAAATGTTATCCTCCCGAGTGCTAAAAAACACATCACCTTCACGCATTAACCCCTCCTTTTTCTCTTCTTTACTCCTTCAAGAAGAGTTCCTTTGTTTGAGACGCCAAATGTCTATTCTTCAATTTTGATCTTTTTAGTTTTATTTTATATCGCAACTACCATGAAGTGCGAGAAATTACTCAGTCAATCGTCCTTCAAATTCATAATCTTTATTTATTTTAAATAAATGTTGTATTGTCTTTTCTCTTACATAAATTTTGCATCTCCTTTAAACCTTCTTTGCTATTTTTTCACCATATTTCGATAAGTTACATTTTACTGTTTTTATTTTTCATTTTTAAATATTTATCATTCTCATGTTAATGAAGTAAATTCAGCTTTTATTTCTCTTTGATCTGATCTATTTATCTTATCGCAGTGTTATTTACTCAATTTTCAAACCATGAGACTCCGTTCAGCCTACAGCTGTTTCATCATAGAAATCTCCATTCACACACACACACAGTCACACAACCGGTTTATCACACATTAATATAATTATGTATTTATTATCATGCTTTTTCATTACTAGTATTATTATTTAGATATTATTTATCATTAGGCCTATTTCTAATTGAGATCCCAGACCCCTGCGCGCTTTCGGAGTCCAACTCCTTTATATTCATTGTGAGATCCCGGATCATCACGCAAAGATCCCCGATCTTTATTTGCAAAAACACAAACTCGTATTAAAGAGGTCCCGGACCTAGTTATTTTGTCTCTCTTATTTTTTATTCTTTCACGCATCAAATTTTTTACTCACTGGCTGTTGTCCCTGTGAAGGAAGACCCCATCCAACTGTTGCTCCGGGAGGAACTCTGCGATCCTCCGGCCTCCACGTTGAGCTGGAGATCTCCAGGATCCAGCTGGTCCTAGACCAGGCCACGCACGGGCTCAGCAGCCTGCGGCTTCTCCCGGAGATCCAGTCAGATTTGGGATCCTGCTCAAAGGAACAAGAAATGCCAGGGTTGAAATCGCTCTCTGATCTCTGAGTTGTTGTTTTTTTTGACATTCTGTGGTTTCTCAATCCACGAGCTGATCCCACTCAGCCTTCTTCGTGTCCAACACGCAAGCTTTCAGTAAGAAGCGTCCTAGCTTACCTTAGGGCCGGCCACACCCTGAGTTTACCGACCCGGTCGGCGTCTATTTAACTCAGCAGAAACAGAAACCAACATTTACTGGAGAACTACAGACAGAACATACTTTTAGATTAGTCAATTTTGCGCCTTGTGTGTCAGCGCTTACCAAATAACTTCAGGCCTGGGTCACTTCCGTCCTCCGCTCTCCAGTGTCTGTTGATCACAACAATTTCCAAACTCCCGTTTTCCTTTGCTCCTCCAGAAATCACGTCGGGGTCACCATATTGTTGAGAAGGTGTTTTCACTCTAATTTAAAGCCTATCTTAAAGGAACAGACACATTTAATTTATGACCCTGGGCTCTCTCTGAGCTCTCATTTCAACTTCCCGCGTGCTCGTTCATTTCTGTAAAAAGGAACAATAAGAACAACAAACAGAAACTCCTCCCACATAGATCTTTGTTCAGAGAATGGTCACAGCTTCTTCACACAAGGCACACAGGATGTACCACATTCCTCTTGATTGTTCACTGTTTCTAAGTGTTGCCACATACACTACAAAATTAAACCCTCATACAACATTGACAGAATTTCTATCTCTTCAATATATATATGAAACTAGCTGAAATTAACTTGTAATTCTGTAGAACTAAATAAAATAGAGAGAAAGGCATTTACAAAGGTTTTAGTGGCAGAGGTGGATTGAGGAAGACTTGCGGAGTAAGTACTTTATTGGAGGACATTAACTGGACGTAGAAGGATTGTTTTTGTCCAAGATTATGGCTCAGTGGATGTGCAGGCGCAGCTAAGAACAGTGAGTTGGACATTACATTATTTTTCCTTCTGAGTGTATCAGGACAGTTTCAGCACCGAGTAGCGTCACTGATCAAAGCAGCAGAAAAATAAGGAGAATCGTCATGGAAGAAGCAGGGCTTGTTGCTGTGTTTTCTGTTTGCTGTTATTAACTGGTTTGCAAGTAACTTCTTATTTTTACAAAGCCGGTTGTTTGGCAACGTCTGCCCATTTCCCTCTGAATCAGCTCGACTTAACTACAGCTCCCACTGAGCGACAATGATCTTCCATAAAGGAAGATAGCTCACTCACATACACAAGCAGATATACAGCAGGGTCGTAACTCCACCGCGGCTCCTTTTGGAGTACAAAAACAAACGTTCTGACCACCGATCTAGAACAAAGTGATTGTTAAGAAAAACTCCAGAACCTTTTTTAATTATGTATAATATGAATATGTACATAGAAAAAGGCTGTTTTGACCCGGACATTTTTAACACGCTGTCAACGGGAGGTAGAAAACGTTAAGGGGTTGAATAAAAAATGCCCTCCCCCCAGCTAAATTGCCCTGGAGCTGGGTCTGAAACTGAATAGGGCCATTATATGGTCATAAGGCCGTCTCACCGTTAAAAATAATTCTTACTTCAGGTTCCCGATTTCCGTCCTTAGCCATGTTGGCTGACCTTCAGCTGAGTTCCTCTGTTAGGAAGCGTAAAAGACCGGTATCAATGATGAACGAGCCTACGTGAGTATATTAAAACAAGCGCACCCCACAGAAGACTGTGATGAGCTCATTGGTCAGGGCCATATCTGGCTTCCTATTGGCTGGGGGACTTTTGGCAGGATTATTTCGCTTGAAATTCAAGCGCAAAGGAAAAATCCACATGAGCAGGTTTTGAAAGTGCAGAGATGAGATCTAAGCACAGAGGACTGAAGCTCAAACGCAGAGGAGTCAATTTAAGTGCAAGAACATATTTGAACGCAAGAAGGAACTTTTTGAGTGTGAACAGAGTGTTTTGAGGGAGAAAAGCATAAGATCTGAGCATAAAAACAACAAATAATGCTCTCAAATGGACAAAATGCGCTCTTGATTGATGGCAGGGATTTACCCCCATAATTCTGCGCTATGATTGGGAGATAGGAAACAGGATACAGACAGAGAGGCCAAAAATAGGATTAAATTTTTCGACAGCGCACTTTTGCTGTTTATTCACTTTTTTGGGCTTTACTCTTGTCGTGGAGCAACCACTTCAATGGAGGACTTTAACCAGACCCTTGTGGATGTAAAAAGACATGTTTTGGTCGAGATGGATTGGATTTGTTACGTATAATGGACAAGCAGCGAGTCGCACATTTTATTTATTTTGGGAGGGTAGGGGGGTGGGTGGTTGCCAAAAGTGCTCGCTGTGTCTACAGTTATGATTGTATCCTTGATTGGCATCCATAGTTTGAATCATAAGACTCTTAGCTTTCCAATGATATAAAATATGTATATGTTCATAGAAGTATGTTTGGAAGATCGGTGGATTTACATCTGGAAGTAAGGCAAAGCAATTTTATTTGTATAGCACAGTTTCAACAACAAGGTAATTCAAGGTGCTTTACATGATTAAGGAGTAAAATAAAAATAGCAGTAAAACACAGAAAAAACATATAAAGTAAAAACAGCAATAAAGCAAGAAGCTGACACAGATACATCAAGGCATTACAAAGCATATAAAGTAAAAACAGCAATCAAGCAAGAAGCATACACAAAACATATGATACATCAAAGCATTACTCAAAGGCAGCTCTAAACAGATAAGTTTTTAGTTCTGATTTAAAAGAACTCAGTGTTTCAGCAGCATAGAAACTGAAAGCTGCTTCTCCATGTTTGGTTCTAATTATAGTGATGCTGAGTAGACTGGAATTAGAGGACCTGAGTGTTCTGGTGGGTTGGTATAGTAACAGTAGATCTTCAACGTACTTTGGTGCCATTCAGTGATTTATAAACTAGTAAAAGTATTATGAAGTCTATTCTCTGAGCTACAGGGAGCCAGTGTAAGGACTTTAGAACTTGGGGGATGTGTTCTACTTTCCTGGTTCTAGACAGGACGTGAGCAGCAGCGTTCTGGATCAGCTACAGCTGTGTAATTGACTTTTTAGGCAGACCTGTGAGAACGCTGTTGCAGTAATCAATCTGACTAAAGATAAACGCATGGATGAGTTTTTCGAGGTCCTGTTGCGACATCAGTCCTTTAATCCTCGAAATGTTCTTCATGTGATAGAAGGCTGACCTTGTTATAGGAATTATGTGACCCTGGAGGTTCAGGTCTGAGTCCATTACTACACCTACATTTCGGGCCTGATCAGGATGGAGCCCTGGGGCACCCCACATGTGATCAACATCAAAGTGGCTGGTCATTGTTATGAAGCTATTTAAGTGCTGAAACACAGCTTTTTCAATATTTTACTGATGAATGGAAGATTAGAAATTGGCCTGTAGTTCTGCATTAACGTGTTGTCCAGATTATTCATTTTTAGCAGTGGTTTAATAACTGCTGTTTTTAATTCCTGGGGGAAGACACCTGACATGAAGGATGAGTTAACTATTTTAATCAGATCAGACCCAATGACAGGAAAAACCTTCTTAAGGAAAGCTGTGAGTAGGATATGAAGACAGCAGGAGGATAAGCTTAATTGGTTAATGAATTCTTCTAGGTTTTTTTGGTTTAATTCATGGAATTCTGACATTTTTTCTACATTGCTGTTTGTTGTTTACAATATTGGTAGTTGGTTTGGTGCTGCGGTAGAGACCGACCGTCTAATTGTTAGAATCTTTTCAATGAAAAAGCTGCAAATTCATTGCAGACCCTGGTCGAATTTAGTTCAGGGGCTACTGTCACTGCAGGATTAGTTAGTCTTTCCACTGTTGCAAACAGAGCCCGTGCATTATTAATGTTTCTGTTAATGATTTAAGAGAAGAATGATTCCCTTGTGTGACAGTATGGGGTTCTGTCACTGTGTCTCCGATTGATGATGCTCCCTTGCTATTTTTAAATGTTAAAATTATCTACCAGCTTGTTTACTGAGTTGGACTTTGGAGATGAGGGGGACGTGGTGGAAGGGTAAATACTTTTAAAGGTTTCAATTGAACAGTCCCTGAGAAAATGCTTTTTTACAGTTATTTCACAGTGGCATAATATTTTAGCAGAGATGGTATTTTCAAAGAAAACATAGAAATGGTCAGTGCAATATCAATTAACTAGATGTCAGATATAGTTAAACCTTCGCAGGTAATTAAGTCCAGAGTGTCCTCTATTGTGTGTTGGTTGTTTGAGATGCTGGGTCAGGCTGAAGTTGTAGGAGTGTCAGTTAATGTTTTTGCTAGTCTATCCTGGGGGTTGTCAGTATGGATGTTGAAGTCCCCCACAATTACTAATTGGTCATAATCGACACATATTACAGAAAGAAGGTCACTGAAATCATTAAAGAAGTTAGAGTTAAGTGTTGGGGTTTATATAAACTTAGAAATAGAGCTTTTTTTTGGCTAATTTATCGGGGTTGCTAGGTATTCAAAAGAGACAAATAGGCCCAGGGATACCTTTTTAAAGTTCATTGAGTTATGAAGAATTGTGGCTCCAACTCATCTGTGCTTCCTGTTCTCACTTAAGAAATTGTCATTTGGAGTAGTAGATTCTATCATTACAGATGTTTCATTATTTACATCTAGCCAGGTTTGTGATAAGAAAGGCACGTATATATGTTATGTGATGAATTAATTGATTAGGAGTGACTTTCCTGATAAAGACCTAATATTTAATAAAGCTAACTTAAATGGTTTGATAATCTGTAGCTGAACCTTCTGACAGGTGATCAATTTGAGATTTGTTTTATTATAAGTGTTTGGATTTATTTTTTTGTTTTCTCTTGCCTGTAATAACTTGAATGTGGGAGTGGAAGGTGGGAGTAGAATTACTGTCTGGTTCTCTTACATATCAGATGTCCGTTATTACCAGTTGGGGCATGTGCGGAATACATCCAGGGTTAGTGCCAGAGGCTTGATGTAGTCTAAGGTTCGGTGTTAGTTGTGACCCAGTTCTTATTAATGCTTTCAGTTTATCTGAGAAATCTCTAAACGGTGAGTCATTAGGTATGACTCTGATGACATTGGAATATTTGCTGGAAATGTTTGTTCTCTTTCAGTCTGTGCAGCTCTCTGTGCTGGTGATGATGTAATCTTCACTTTATCTATGTCAGGAAATGTTTGTTCTCTGATAGTATCCACAGGCCGTGCTTCAAAGTCAGCTCTCTGGTGTTTATTCAGATAACAGAAAATACTTGAGGTCAAGAGCCTCAGTCCAAATCTATTAAGATAATGTTCATTTTTATGTTAAACAAGTGCTTTGGACACCCAAAATAATTTGAAGTTATTGATAAATGTGATCAATTTTTCAATAGATTTTCTCTTCAACCATTTATGGAGCATGCAAAGTCTACTATACCTTTCATCGTTTCCTTCAGGGACTGGTCCGCTGCTAAAGATGTCTATGTTAAGTCCACCAAGTCTCTGTAGCAGATAAGAGAAGTCTGTTTTGAGAATTTCAGATTGTTTTTTGGCTACATCATTTACACCTTTGTGGATCATAAGCGTTTCCAGGTGGTTCTTGGGGGTTCTTGCTTTCTTATGTGTCCGCTTCATGTGGATGGATTTCTCCTAAAGATCTTGACTGGTCCCAGGGGCTGTGTTGTCTTTCAGGGAACTGAGGTCTGCGAATCTGTTTCTCAGCGGTAGACCTGGGGAGTGATTTTCCTTCCTTTGGGTTGAGGGTTCTTTTGTTTCTTCTTCCTTGGAGCAGAGAAAGCAGGTGTAGATCTATGCGCTTTAAAGTCGGCCAGTCTTAGTTGAATTGGGAATGGGGTGTTCTACCCGTTAAATGCCTTTTGGCTGGAGTGGTAGCATTCTGTGGCTTCTGTGTGAGACTGTTGGACTGAGATAACACAGGACTGCCAGGTTCTTCCCCCCTGCATGTAGTCATCGGTAAAGTTGTCTCATTTCTATATCCAGTGTTTAGATCAAAATTAATCTGAAGATGCTGTAACTACATCTCGATTGTTTCAATTCTCTGGAGCATTTTCTCAAAGTCCCCAGCTGAGCAAAACGCCATTTTGGTAATCCACAGTCCTTCAGAAAGTAATCCAAAAACAAAAAGGATCCGGTTTAATACAGTGACTCCAGAGGCTGGGTGTATAAAGTAACTAAGAAAAAAAGCTAAGAAAAGAAAATAAGAAAAGAGAATAAGGCTAGAGATCAGGAAAGGTTGGGAGGGGCTGCTCCTCCTACAGCAGCCAGCCAGAAATACTGCCTGAAGTAGGCACAGACCCAGCCCCTGGACCATGGGGTTTAATCACCAGGCGCTAACTGGTAGGCTGACAGCCCCTAAAGAAGGCCTCCACTAAGTGGTTGATATGCTTCATTTCCAATGAGCGGTTCGGTGCGGTCCAGCTTGGTCCGGTCCGGTCTACCTTTTTCACTGTTTCCATTGTAAAAGCGGCCCTTAAAGCAGGCCCATACCGGTCCATTAATGGTCCCCCTTCAGGTGTAGGTCCACATGACAATGGTCCGATACGGTTAGGGTGGAGCTACTGGCGTCACATAACACAGTCCTTTGATTGGGTGAACTCATAAACAGTGCAGTAAGTATAAATGTCACCCCCACGACAACTTTACATACAGGTCCTCTGTTCCGCATGGAGCCTTTTATTAAACACAGGGGTAGTATTTGTGTTTTTAAAAAAAGCAAGAAAGACAACCATGAGCAGCTGGATGGGTGGACTCCATTGTTGTTGTTTCTTCCTCCTCTTCTTCTGTGTTTTTCACGCATCACCCACTTTCTCATCCCTCCAGTATGACGCCACGCAAGCGTTCAGGGTAAACCCTGCCTGCTCAAGGAGAGTTCAGTAGGCAGTGGAAACGCTCCCATGAAAAGTCAGAATCACACAATAGCGGACTGGACCGAGCTGCACCTTTCCGCTCAGTGGAAACCAGGCTATTATTGACAAGTGTGAATGAAGCAGGTGAACTGCGCTATTCATCAAAGATCCTTTATTGGGTTAGATTACACACACACAAACAAAACACAGACACTTACACATATTCCTAACATTTTTCCTTTTGGTTTGTTGTTCCCTTTGAGTCTTAGTGCAGCTCCCTTTTAGTTAATCGTGAACCCTCCCTCAGTTTCCCTGCTCTCATTCTGCCACAGCCGTCTCATATCTGCCCTGATTTGCTCACCTGGTTCCTTTGCTATTTTCCAACCCCTCCTCAGTAAATGAGCTCCCTGATTTGCATTGTTCTTTGTAGGGATGTAAGCGATACTTTATTTCCCGATATTGTATTGATATTTTAAAAAAAATCAATTTGTTTTATTTTTAGGATTTGAATGGAACCATTAATGATGACAGTAACTTTTGTAGTAAAATTAAAAGCATGTAGCATTCAGCTAGCACCTATGGATATTACTACTATATAGTTATTTACTGTCTCTGCTGAGACTGCTGAAGGAGGAGCAGCCTCTCTGTGTCTCTCTCCCGATTTCCCCTCACTTTATTTTCTTTTCTGTTTGCTTTTCTTGTTTTCTTTTATTTTCTTAACTTTTCCTTAGTTACTTTATCTACCCAGCCCCTAGAGTTACTATATTGGACCGGATCTCTTCTTGGATTACTTTTTTATGGATTTATCAACATGGCTTTTTGCTCAGCTGAGGATGTTGAAAACCTGCTCCACAGAATTGAGGGCATTGAAACAAAGCTATGTCGTCTGGAAATTAATTTTGATCTCCATGCTGATTATGGAAACCACACAACTTTACAGTTGAATACACACATGGAGGAACAGCCTAGCAGCCCGGTGTTACATCGGTATAACCGTGTCACAGAGACTCCCTCAGCCAAAAGGCGCCTGAGCGGTAGAACTCCGCACTCTAATGAACACTGGCCAGCTTTAAAACGCATTGAATCATTAACCCCAGCCTATTCTCCGAGGAAGAAAAAACAAAAGAAACTCCAGCACAGAGAAAGCTCTGAACCCAGACCTGCCGCTTCTGCTAAAAGTAAACAAAAGAGGTTTGAGCCAAAAACAAGAGATATTTCTCCACCTGGAATCCCACTGAAAAACAGATTTGCAGCCTTGAGTTCCGCTAAAGATGACGCAGCCCCTGGGACCAATCAAAGCCACCAGGAGAACCCCAGCCGCATCAAACGGACACATAACAAAGTAAGAGCCCCCCCAGCAAAGATTGTTATCATACAAGACGGATCAATTAATGGAACTGAGGCTTTTTGTAGCAAGAACACCAAAGCTGCTACAAAAATACAGTGAGAGAAATATCAGAAAAAATCCAGAAAGTCTTGGACCAACATCCTACTCTGGAAAAGCTTGTCATTCACGCTGGATCAGCAGATATCGCGATGAGACAATCAGACATTCTGAAGAGAGATTTTTCTGATCTCCTACAGAGACTTGATGGACTTAACATAAACATCCTCATCAGCGGACCAGTCCCTGAAGGGAAGGATAAAAGATTTAGCAGACTCCGCATGCTCCATACATGGTTGAAGAAACAATCAGCTGAGAAATCGTTCACATTTATTAATAATTTCAGAGTATTTGGAAGTGCTAATCATCTGTTCAAAGCAGGCCAACGTTATCTTAACAAGGCCGGAGTGAGGCTGTTAGCAGCAAACATTTTCTCTTATCAAAATCAGAAAGCAAAACACTTGCTCCCAAAAGCTGACCTTGAGGCGCCAATGGATATCAGAGAACAAAAACAGCAAGTCATGATGACACCACAGGACCGAACAGATAAACAACCATCAGAAATTAAGTCTTCATCTTCCTGTGACTCAGCCACATCAAATAATTCTCCGTTTAGAAACTTTACAGACAGACTTAACGAGCAAATCAAATTTGGGACAAAATTAACACCTAAACTTAGAATACACCAAAGCCCTGGGACTAGTGTCAATAAGCCTGGGAGCTTCCCCCCACTGATTATTACAGATATTTGATATTTGAGGGAACCGGGCAATAAATCTACCCCTACCGTCTCCCAGAACTCGCCCGGCACCCCCCCTGAGGCTAAGATTTCAGTGATTATCAGCAGTAGGAAACATAAACCGTTAACCACATGCTCTCATATTAAACAAAATCTCAAATTGATAACCTGTCAGAAGGTTCAGCTGCCCATCATCACAATACTTAAGTTAGCTTTATTAAACATTAGTTCTCTATCTGGGAAGTTTTTTCTTATCAATGACTTCATCAATGAGCATAATTTAGATGCCCTTTTTTATCAGAAACTTGGCTAGATGAAAATAACGAAACAACTGCATTGATAGAATCTACTCCTCCAAATTACAATTTCTTAAGCGAGAGTAGGAAACACAGACGAGGTGGAGGTGTAGCCACCATTTTTCACAACTCAATGAAATTTAAAAAGGTAACCCTGGGCACGTTTGATTCTTTTGAATACCTAGCCACCCAGATAAATGAGCCTAACAAAGCTTTATTTCTAAGTTTATATAAACCACCAAAACTTAACTCTAACTTCTTTAATGATTTCAATTACCTTCTTTCTGTAATATGTATCGAGTATGACCAACTAATCATTGTGGGGGATTTTAACATCCATACCGACAACCCCCAAGATAGACAAGCAAAAACATTAGATGAAACTCTCCACAACTTCGGCCTGACCCAGCATGTCAAACAACCAACACACAATAAAGAACACACTCTGGACTTAATTATCAGCAAAGGTTTAAATATTTCCAACATATCTGTAATTAATATTGCATTATCTGACCATTTCTGTATTTTTTTGAAAGTACCATCTCTGCTAAATTATCCAGCCACAGTAAGACCACTATAAAAAAGCGTTTTCTAGGGGACAGTTCAGTAGAAACCTTTAAACGTATTTACCCTTCCACCACATCCCCCTCATCTCCCAACTCAAACTCAGTAAATGAGCTGGAAGATAATTTCCTTGCAAAAATCTCAGATATCATGGATTCCATTGCTCCAACTAAAGTGAAAGTAGTCTCAGCTAGAAAGAAGTCTCCGTGGGCAAGTAATCCACTGGCACGTAGTGAAAAAAGAGTGTCGACAAGCTGAGAGAAAATGGCGGAAAACTCGACTCCAGGTTCACTTTGAGATCTACAAAGAGAGACTAAATAGATATCAGCTAACTAAAAAAGAAGCTAGGGAATGGTTCTTTTCTGAAATCATCAACAGAAACATTAATAATGCACGGACTCTATTTGCAACAGTGGAAAGACTAACTAATCCTTTAGTGACAGTAGCCCCAGAACTAAACTCTACCAGGGCCTGCAATGAATTTGCCAGCTTTTTCAATGAAAAGATTCTAACAATTAGACGGTCAATCTGTACCTCAATATCGAACCCACAACCAGTGCCATCCCCAATCAACAACAATGTAGAGAAAATGTCTGAATTCCACAAATTAAACCAGAACAGCCTTGAAAAAATCATTATCCAATTAAGCTCCACCTCTTGCTGTCTTGATATCCTACCCACAGCTTTTCTAAAGAAGTTTTTTCTGTTATTGTGTCTGATCTTGTTCAAATAGTGAACTCATCCCTCCTGTCAGGTGTCTTCCACCAGGCTTTAAAAACAGCAGTTATTAAACCACTACTAAAGAAGAAGAATCTGGACTACACGTTAATGCAGAACTACAGGCCGATCTTTAATCTTCCATTCATCAGTAAGATTATTGAAAAAGCGGTGTTTCAGCAGTTAAATAGCTTCATAACAATGACAAACCGTTTTGATGTTTTTCAGTCTGGTTTCCGTGCTCACCACAGCACCGAGACTGCCCTCATCAAAGTATTCAATGACATCCGCATAAATACAGACTGTGGTAGAACCACAGTGCTGGTTCTGTTGGACCTCAGTGCAGCATTTGACACTGTTGATCATGATATATTACTGGAACGACTGGAGAGCTGGTTCGGACTTTCTGGTACACTACTTGGGGCCCCTCTTATTTAATATCTACATGCTCCCACTAGGCAAGATTATAGCAACCAATAACATTAGCTACCATAACTGTGCGGATGACACTCAGCTTTACCTTACAATGTCACCAGGTGACTCTGAACCCATTCAAACCCTAAATCAATGCATTGACCAAATAAATGGATGGATGTGCCATAACTTTCTCCAGCTGAATAGAAACAAAACTGAAGTAATTATTTTTGGACCCAAGGAGGAACGATCAAGAGTCGGCACACAGCTTCAGTTAATACAGCTAGAAACTACTGATCGGGCTCGAAACCTAGGTGTAGTAATGGACTCAGACCTGAACCTCCAGGGTCACATAAAGGCAATAACAAGGTCAGCGTTCTATCACCTGAAGAACATTTCTAGAATTCAAGGACTGATGTTGCAACAGCACCTAGAAAAACTCATCCATGCGTTTATCTTTAGTCGGATTGATTACTGCAACAGCATCTTCACAGGTCTGCCTAAAAAGTCAATCAAACAGCTGCAGCTGATCCAGAACGCTGCTGCTTGGATCCTCACTAGAACCAGGAAAGTAGAGCACATCACCCCAGTTCTAAAGTCCTTACACTGGCTCACTGTAGCTCAGAGAATAGACTTCAAAATACTCCCTCTGGTTTATAAATCATTACATGGCTTAGCACCAAAACATGTTGAAGACCTGTTGTCACGGTACCAACCACCAAGACCACTCAGGTCCTTCAACTCTAGCCTACTAAACATCCCTAGACTCAGAACTAAACATGAAGAAACAGCTTTCAGTTTCTATGCTCCCCTTATCTGGAACAGACTTCCTGACGAGTGTAGAGCTGCTGAAACTCTGAACTGCTTTAAATTGAGACTAAAAACCCATTTGTTTAGAACTGCCTTTGATTAAATGATTGATGTCATATGTATGAAATGTGTTCATGCTCTCTTGCTATATTGATCTTTCTCTTACTTTATTGTGTACCATGTGTGTGTTTCTTTTACTTTTAATTTCCATAGTTTTTTAAATCACCAAATCATGTAAAGCACCTTGAATTACCCTTCTGTTGAAAGTGTGCTATACAAATAAAATTGCCTTGCCTTGCCTTGCCTTACTTTTCCAAATTGCACAATGCCTTCTTGGAGTAAATGTATTTTTGGATGCTAGGACAACTGCCCTCTTTTTAGTTTTCCCAAAAATTAGGCTGTTTGTCAAAAATGGTTGGAATTCATTTTTGGAAACGACCTTCCTCCCAAGAAGATTTGCTTAGTTTCACAGAAGATTGCTTCCAGAACAAAAGTTTATTTGACAGTGGAATAGTAAGCAAGTTGACATTGGAGAACGATGTAATCCCCACTCTCAAGAGTATGTCTTCAGAGCCAACACCAGTAAGTAGAAATGCTCTGATTTGGCTTGTTAGAACAACATAGCTTACACTAATTCAGAGTTAAATCTGCGCATTGTAGATCGTGTTTATTATTCAGTCCCTCCAGGAATTCGCGGTGTTGCAATTATAACTATTAACTTAAATTCAGCCAATCCCTGCGAATTCTGCACGTCTTGCAATTTTATACAATTAATGCAACTTTACCGCACCTTTTACCAGTTGTCACTATTCCTTTCATTATCTTACATCTGACTGCGTTGCATATCATGTACACTCCCTGTTTCCTATGTGAGAGGGATCGAAAATAAAACATGTTACATTTTCATTTTGCCTATGTAGGTTCTATGGGGTACAGTTTCCTCATTCCAGTCATGAAAATCCATCACCTGTTGGCGAAATTTTCCGTTTTGAATCCAAAATGGGTCACCTACGTAATTCGTGTATGTCCGATGAGTTTTCAGGAGAGAAGTTTTCAGGAGAGCAGTTTTTATGTGAATGACAGGAGCTGTACTTTCAATTACTTTTTTGATCCGCTGAGTTATTTGGGATTAAAAACTGTTTCGACTGACCTCAAGGCTAGTTTCCAACAAATTTTCAAGTGATTAGCAAAACATAAAAGAAAAAATCACTCATGAAGAAGATGCTGCAGTACGGTAATGCTTCGTGCCCATTTGGAGAATGTTGTGATGACGTTTAAGACAGCGTGCAGAAGGGGGAGTGTCCGAGGCTCTTAAAGAGACATGCGGCTAATTTCAAAGCATTTTGTTCGGAAATGTTGTGAGTGCAAATTTAAAAAAGGTAGTTTATATTATTTACTGAACTTACAGATGGATTTACAGTAATATTATGATTTTACTGTACCATAGAATTGTTCTGTCTGCCTTAGAAAAACGTGCCACCGCCCCTTTAAACAGACTTGTCTAAACATCATGATGCAGTATGTACAGAACATATGCACTTTTATTTGTGAAACAAGGGTTCTTCATTATTTGTTGGACTTTTCTTACAACAACAAAAAAAACCCGATATGAATTAAATAATTTTTTTCCAATATTCCACCCTGTAGCTTGTGGAGTCATACCCCAAAGGGACTTACAGCTTTTGTGGTGTTGACTAAAGAGGGCTAAATACAAATGCAGACAAAATACTTTGAAAATTGTGTTTCATTCCTCTATACAGTATTTTATTACTTTGTGTTGCTCTCTCACAGAAAATCCAATGTAATACGCTTCGTTTGTAGTTGTAACATGACAAAGCATGAAAAAAGTTCAAGAGATATGAATACTTTTTGCAAGCCACTGTAATTACAGCAAATCAAATCAAACTTTATTTATAAAGCGCTTTTCATACAAAAAGTTTCATCACAAAGTGATTTACAGATTAAAATGACCCCACATAAACCACATTCCCATCCCTCCCCTACATATTTTAAAACATGGTCACAGTTATACCCCCGCCCCCCAACCCAACTCCCATGCACACACACAGTTAAAAGGAACAGTAAAAAAGGACATTGGCCCGAGTGCAGATGAACCATGCAACGAAACGCCATCAGAGGAGCCATCTGAACCAGCAGCATTAGATCAACAGCAGCAGCCGAGGCACCGACACAAGGCGCCCAGTGGAGGCAAGGCCAAGACCCCCACCTCCACCTGGAGAGCACCAAGGCAGCTACAGCCGACCACCATTCCCAGGTCAGAGGGCTCCCACAGAGGAAACACCGGAACGGGAATTTAGAAAAATACACATTTTTTAAAAAGCAGTAAATTAATGTGATAAGGTTAAATAGTAAAACACTGATAAAAATAAAATAATATAAAACATGCAGAGCAATTAAACAGACAATAATAAATAATAATCAGCGAGTGTGTTCTGTTGCCTCCTAATGTTACTGAGGACGTTGCCTTAATATACCCACACACAGATTTACAAAATGTCTAATAAACACTCAGTCGGCCTCATCACACTTTGAAGTCAGTAAAAACTTTGAAACATTAAAAACATTCAGACATTTTTTTGCTAGTTGGATTGAACTGGCAAATTTAATGTTGTACCCCTCATCCATCTCTTCATGGAACTGAAGATTAGCATAGTTGGAACCTTTATTTCTCCCACAACAAAAACATTGCATTATTGTGGCAACAAAATGATCTTGTAAACATAATATGTAGTATACAAGAACAAGGGCCAAAGGATACTAAATAAGGTGAAGAATTTAACAAAAAAGGTTCTTGTGATGTTTTCTTTTGATGCAAAAACCTTGTTTTAGGATGCCTTAGGATCAATAAAGTACTGTAAAAACTCAAGCCACAGTTGCCCCAGGACACAAGAATAAGCTGTAGTGCAGACGTTGCAGTATTTATATCTACATCTTGTAGACCTTGCTGCCCCGCAGAGCAGAGACTGCTGTTGAGGAGGATAGGATGTGACAGTATCTCTAGATCTGACCAAGCACCATGCTCGAGCTTCATGACACACTGCTATCCCTATTGGTTGCTTTTAGTCACTCTCCCACAGATGTGTGCAGGCACAAACACACACAACTGATAAACACCGCTGCAGCACTCAGATTTAAACCACCCACTCTTTCCTAACCTCTCTCTCCGCTCCATCAGCCTCCATCCTATTTTCACATTAAATGAATGTCTCCTCCCCTCAAGAAACCCAACTCCAAATCATGACTGCACTGTCCAGAGAGGATGAAGGCAGGGAGATGAGGATGGAGAGAGTACAAAGACGAAGGAGGGGGGGGGGGGGCTGAGGTTGGCTGGGAATAGATGTAAGGAAACCTAATAAAACTCTGGGGGGAGTGTGGAAGCTAAAATCTGGTTAAGATTAAATTAAAATTACAAATCAATGAGATGCAAAAATCACACAAATGGATCAAAAAGTGAAAGTTGTAATACACTTTATACATAGTTTCTCTCTGTTCCCATAGTAACCTATGAGACTGTTAGCATCTAACTTCGAGATCGACTGGCTGGCATTCGCCACACATTCTTCACTTTCTTTGAAGTACATGAAAACCAAATCTCACAGCTAAATTGTTTGAAATGGGGGTCATGGCTCCAATTTGATATAGTCAGGTAAGACTTAAAAATCCAACTGCAGCTCAATATATAAATTGTTAGCCACTTTTGTACTTGGACTCTGTAATAATCCTTTTATGTAAATTTTTTATTAACCAAAAGAGAAAAGAGGGACAATTAGGAAAGAAAAGCTGATGTTAAGTACAAAAAAAATCTTTAAATGTATTGTTAATCAGATATTAGATCTGACCAACAATAAATTAATAATTATAATAAATAGTATAATAATAATATTATTATAATAATATTATTTTATATATATATATATAAATATATATGATTATAATAATTACACACATACTTCATTTGTTTTATTTGGAAAGCACATCTACCCAATACAGCAGGAAAAATTTGTATAGAACAAGCTGTCTTTTTAAAAACCATTGTTCCAATGGCCTGCAATGGACTGGCGACCTGTCCAGGGTGCCCCCGCCTCTCGCCCCTTGACCGCTGGAGATAGGCACCAGGCCTCCCGCAACCCTGCATTAGGATGGACGGGTACAGAAAATGGATAGATGGATGGATGTTCCAATGGCCCTATAGAAGCAGTGTAACAATAGGTTTTGCTTGGCTATGAAAAACAATTACTAAATGACTAAGGTAATTATTTACAAAGCTAGTCATTTAAATCAGAATTATCAAGTGAGGGCATCACCTGATTATCAGGAAAGAGTCAAATAGTTTTCAGTCTCAGTTATTTTTTATTAATACCTGTCTGATGAGATTTGGTATCAAATTACAATAGATGAAGGATTAAGATCACACAATATATATATATATACATATATATATATATATATGTGTGTGTATATATATATATATATACACATATATATATATATATATACATATATATATATATATTTGTGTATATATGTATATATATATATGTGTATGTATGTATGTATGTATGTATATATATATATATATATATATATATATATATATATATGTGTGTGTATATATATATATAAAACGTGTACTTTACGTTTTGGGAACTCCTTGTGTTTCACACAGCTTTTCTTGGGGTAAGGTCTTTTCTTGGTAAGGTCTAGCTAGCTCAGTTAGCTTAGCTTCATTGCGGCTATGGCTACTCTTCTCTCTCCTGTCTCTAACTCTTCTCTTCTCTCTTGCTCTCTCTGTCAGATTTTTAGTTACTTCCCTGTCTCTTTTAGTGATAATGGTAACTGTAATAAATTTAATATTTTTGTAGCTTTGGAGGCGAGGGTATCAGAATTAGAAGCACGGCTCCGCGCTGTTGAAAAACCAGCAGATAGCCGAAGCCCATTAGCCAGCGCGGAGCCAACAAGGATAGAACCCCCAAGCTGTCCTCTGGTAGAGCCCGCGTAGGGGCCAGAATGGGCAACATCAAATCCTACCTGAAACTGCTGGCTAAAGATAAGCGTAAATACAGTAAGATTGTTATTCACGCTGGCGGTAATGACACCCGGTTACGCCAGTCGGAGGTCACAAAAATTAGTGTTGCTTCGGTGTGTAAGTTTGCCAAAATAATGTCAGACTCGGTAATCTTTTCTGGTCCCCTGCCTGATCGGACCAGTGACGACATGTTTAGCCACATGTTGTCATTCCATCATTGGTTGTCTAGGTGGTGTCCTGCAAACGATGTGGGCTACATTGATAACTGGAGAACATTTTGGGGAAAACCTGGTCTGATCCGGAGAGACGGCATCCATCTCACTTTGGATGGAGCAGCTCTTCTTTCTAGGAATATGGCCGAATTTATTAGTCCTCAAAAACACTGACAACCCAGGGTCCAGACCAGGAAGCAGAGTCGTAGTTTAACCCACCTCTCTGCTGCTTCTGTACTGTTACCCACCCATTACCCTATAGAAACAGTGTCTTGCCCACGGCCAAAATTAAATGGATTAAAGGGTTAAGCCAACAAAAGCAAATTATGGAAATCTCATAAAAATAAATACAACTTTGACTGAACAGAAAAATAAATCTATTAAATGTGGTTTATTAAACATAAGATCTCTCTCCTCAAAGACTTTGTTAGTAAATGACTTGATTTGTGATAATCACATTGATTTCCTTTGTCTCACAGAAACCTGGTTGCAGCAGGAGGATTATGTCAGTATAAATGAGTCAACTCCTTCCAGTCATTTAAATTTTCACATTCCTAGAAATACTGGGCGAGGGGGAGGAGTTGCAACCATTTTCCGTTCTGATTTACTAATTAGTCCCAGACCAATTGATAGCTACAGTTCTTTTGAACATCTAACCCTTAATTTTCCTCATCCAAGTTGCAAAACATTAAGACCATTTTTGTTTGTGTTTTTGTATCGTCCACCAGGCCCTTACTCTCAATTCTTGGATCAGATCTCACATTTTTTATCAGATTTAGTATTAAATACTGATAGGGTTATTATAGTGGGGGACTTCAATATTCATGTGGATACTGAAAGTGAAAGCCTAAATGCAGCCTTTAATGCTATTTCAGACTCAATTGGCTTTACTCAAAAAGTACAGGGATTGACCCACTCGGGTAAACACACTTTGGACCTTGTACTGACATACGGTATTGAGTGTGAGGAAATAACAGTCCACCCACATAACCCGGTCCTGTCTGACCACTTCTTAATAACTTTTGTATTTACTTTAACTGACCATCTTAAATCTGAAAGAAAATTTCATTATAGTAGAGCTTTATCAGACAATGCTGTAACAATTTTTAAAGAATCTGTTCCATTTTTACTTTCCTTAGTGTCTCAGGGTAACACAGTGAAGGACAGCAATTCCATCCTTAATCCTTCAGAAATTGATGATCTGGTTCACAGCGTTACGTCCTCATTGCGTTTGGCATTAGATAGTGTAGCCCCCTTAAAAAAGAAGGCTGACTCCTTGGTTCAACGCAGAGTTGCGTACTTTAAAGCAGAATACTAGGAAGTTGGAGAGAAAAAGGCGCTCTACACACCTAGAGGATTCCTATTTAACCTGGAATAACAGTCTACTGCTGTATAAAAGACCCTTCGACAAGCTAGAACAGCATATTTTCTATCATTAATAGAGGCGAATAAAAACAATCCTAGGTTTCTTTTCAGTACAGTTGCCAAACTTACACAGAGTCATAGCTCTGTTGAGCCAACTATTCCCCCAGCTCTTAGCAGTGATGATTTTATGGGATTCTTCATAAATAAAATTAATTCTATTAAAAATAAAATCATTGACATCCTCCCAAACATGATTACTTCTTCCTCAGTAAAGGAGGCAGTATCGGAAAGAACTGTAGAACCTCAGTTGTGCTTAGGCTGTTTTGATTCAGTCGAGCTTTCGGAGTTATCAAAAATATTAGCCTCATCTAAACCTTCAACTTGTATGTTGGACCCAATCCCAACCAAATTATTTAAGGAAGTGTTCCATTTGGTTCCTGGCCCCATTTTGGATATGATGAATCTATCCTTAGTGAACGGATATGTACCACAGGAATTTAAAATAGCTGTAATTAAACCTTTACTCAAGAAACCTTCCCTTGATCAAGATGACTTAGTGAATTACAGACCTATATCTAACCTTCTTTTCTTATCCAAAGTCCTTGAGAAAATTGTTGCTAATCAAGTCTGTGAGCATCTAAACAGTAAAGAGCTCTTTGAAGAGTTTCAGTCAGGTTTTAGAGCTCATCATAGCACTGAAACAGCACTGGTGAAAGTTACTAATGATATTCTCATGGCCTCAGATAACGGACTTGTGTCTGTTCTGGTTTTGTTAGATCTCAGTGCTGCTTTTGACACAGTCGATCATAATATTCTCTTAGAAAGGCTTGAACATGTTGCAGGGATCAAAGGAAGAGCACTAGGCTGGTTTAAATCATATTTGTCTCATATTAAACAGGTTTCTAGGATTTCTTTCTTTCAACTCCGGAATATTGCTAAAATTAGAAACATCCTGTCCAGGTGTGATGCTGAGAAACTAGTCCATGCATTTGTTACCTCAAGGCTGGACTACTGTAATTCTTTACTATCAGGAAGACAACAAAATGCCATTAAAAGCCTTCAGTTGATCCAAAATGCGGCAGCAAGAGTTCTGATGAAAATTAAAAAGAGAGATCACATTTCTCCTGTTTTAGCTTCCCTTCATTGGCTCCCTGTTAAATCCAGAAGAGAATTTAAGATCCTTCTTCTTACATACAAAGCCCTTAATAATCAAGCTCCATCATACATCAGAGATGTAATTGTTCCATATGTTCCTAACAGAGCACTTCGCTCTCAGACTGCAGGTTTACTTGTAGTTCCTAGGATTTCTAAAAGTAGAATGGGAGGCAGATCTTTTAGTTATCAGCCTCCTCTCCTGTGGAACCAGCTCCCAGGTTTAGTCCGTGAGGCAGACACTCTGTTTACTTTTAAGGCCAGGCTTAAAACTTTCCTTTTTGATAAAGCTTATAGTTAGAGTGGCTAAGGTCATCCTGAGCTATCTCTGTAGTTATGCTGCTATAGGCTTAGACTGCTGGAGGACAGACTTACCAATTTTCTTCACTCTGCTACTTCCTTTTCTCCTACGACTCTCCAGTTGTATTACAGTACATTCTGTTATTTCGACTGTTAACTTTGTTTTCTCTCAGTGTTTTTCTCTCCATATATGATATACCGGGTCTGGTATCCTGCTTGGCTGCAATGCCCTGTTGGACGGGGGGCATCGACTGGGATGATCCTCCCAGTAACTGAACATCCACTGTGTCCTGTTATCAACTTTTTACTTTCTGTAACATAGAAAGTTCTCTTATATCAGATCTTCTGTTCCTTCTGTGTTTCTGCTCTGTCTTCTCAAACCCCCAGACGGTCGTTGCAGATGGCCCTCATACTGAGCCTGGTTCTGTTGGAGGTTTCTTCCTGTTAAAGGGGAGTTTTTCCTCTCCACCATCGCTACATGCTTGCTCAGTATGAGTGATTGCTGAAGGATTGCTGTGGTTGGAAAGTCTGCATCAACGGGGCCCAACCTCACGCCAATGACTGACGCAATCTGCTGGGATTCCTTAAATAGGAAACTTTTTAACTGATTGGAATGTTTGTATAAATGTATTGAAATGACTTCTTGTTAAGTGCCTTGAGATGACATCTGTTGTGAATTGGCGCTATATAAATAAACTGAATTGAATTGAAATTGAATATATATATATATATATATATACAGGTCCTTCTCAAAAAATTAGCATATTGTGATAAAGTTCATTATTTTCCATAATGTAATGATAAAAATTAAACTTTCATATATATTAGATTCATTGCACACCAACTGAAATATTTCAGGTCTTTTATTGTTTTAAAACTGATGATTTTGGCATACAGCTCATGAAAACCCAAAATTCCCATCTAAAAGAATTTACATATCATGAAAAGGTTCTCTAAACGAGCTATTAACCTAATCATCTGAATCAACTAATTAACTCTAAACACCTGCAAAAGATTCCTGAGGCTTTTAAAAACTCCCAGCCTGGTTCATTACTCAACACCGCAATCATGGGTAAGACTGCTGACCTGACTGCTGCCCAGAAGGCCACCATTGACACCCTCAAGCAAGAGGGTAAGACACAGAAAGAAATTTCTGAACGAATAGGCTGTTCCCAGAGTGCTTTATCAAGGCACCTCAGTGGGAAGTCTGTGGGAAGGAAAAAGTGTGGCAGAAAACGCTGCACAACGAGAAGAGGTGACCGGACCCTGAGGAAGATTGTGGAGAAGGACCGATTCCAGACCTTGGGGGACTTGCGGAAGCAGTGGACTGAGTCTGGAGTAGAAACATCCAGAGCCACCGTGCACAGGCGTGTGCAGGAAATGGGCTACAGGTGCCGCATTCCCCAGGTCAAGCCACTTTTGAACCAGAAACAGCAGCAGAAGCGCCTGACCTGGGCTACAGAGAAGCAGCACTGGACTGTTGCTCAGTGGTCCAAAGTACTTTTTTCGGATGAAAGCAAATTTTGCATGTCATTCGGAAATCAAGGTGCCAGAGTCTGGAGGAAGACTGGGGAGAAGGAAATGCCAAAATGCCTGAAGTCCAGTGTCAAGTACCCACAGTCAGTGATGGTCTGGGGTGCCATGTCAGCTGCTGGTGTTGGTCCACTGTGTTTTATCAAGAGCAGGGTCAATGCAGCTAGCTATCAGGAGATTTTGGAGCACTTCATGCTTCCATCTGCTGAAAAGCTTTATGGAGATGAAGATTTCATTTTTCAGCAGGACCTGGCACCTGGTCACAGTGCAAAAACCACTGGTAAATGGTTTACTGACCATGGTATTACTGTGCTCAATTGGCCTGCCAACTCTCCTGACCTGAACCCCATAGAGAATCTGTGGGATATTGTGAAGAGGAAGTTGAGAGACGCAAGACCCAACACTCTGGATGAGCTTAAGGCCGCTATCGATGCATCCTGGGCCTCCATGACGCCTCAGCAGTGCCCCAGGCTGATTGCCTCCATGCCACGCCGCATTGAAGCAGTCATTTCTGCAAAAGGATTCCCGACCAAGTATTGAGTGCATAACTGAACATAATTATTAGAAGGTTGACTTTTTTTTGTATTAAAAACACTTTTCTTTTATTGGTCGGATGAAACATGCTAATTTTTTGAGATAGGAATTTTGGGTTTTCATGAGCTGTATGCCAAAATCATCAGTTTTAAAACAATAAAAGACCTGAAATATTTCAGTTTGTGTGCAATGAATCTAAAATATATGAAAGTTAAATTTTTATCATTACATTATGGAAAATAATGAACTTTATCACAATATGCCTATTTTTTTAGAAGGACTTGTATATATGTACCTTAAGTAGAAATTACTTTGGGTTAATTTCGAATGTTATGAACATGAAGATGGAAAAGAAGGAAAAAAATAAGAGAGGTGGGGTAAAAAGTTAAAAGGGAAAGAGGGAGCTAGGAATAGAGAGGAAATAAAAGAAAACACAATAGAAGTCTGCTTGTACACCTGCAGAAAGAGAGAGAAAGAAAAGAAAAGAACAGGAACCGAGAACCCAACGTGACAAACAACATATACTGTACATCATTGTATAACAACATCAGTGTCACTGTAAGGCACAGGGTACAATTAATACAAGATGTATTAGTGGCAACTGCAGCCCAAGATAGTGTATCCGTAATCACCAAAATCCAAACACCTATGTACTGTATGTGCATCTATATACAAGGTCTCTCCATAGAGAACCCACAGATATACCCCCCAGGACCTGAGGCAGACATGAAGGAGATTGGAGCCATAGACATCCAAAGGCCCCCCACAACACGGGAGCCCCAGGAGAACCACTACAAGAACAACTCCACCCCCCCTAGAGAGGAGCAGAGGAAAGCTCAAGGGGAAGCATCCACCTTCTCCTGCCGGGCGGAGAAGGGGAGGACAGCGTCGCGTGACCGTGGCAACGATTGAGTTTGGGAGAGAAATGGCTGTCGGTCAACAAACTGCGGTGCAACCTTACATGTTCACGCTCGAGCAGTGGTTCACCAGCCGAATATCAGTGATAAAATCTCAATATGATACATTTATTATTATATTTATACATGGAGTGGACAGAGAGTGCTCATGCATCGCTCTACCCAACCTTTCTGACTAACAGCTTAAATAGTATTCAGCAATCACTGTTTTTACTCTGCAGCACGTCTTCTCCAATCTTCACGCCCAGCCTCTGGAGAGCTGCTTCATGCCAGTCTGATAGCAAAGCATGACCCAGCACATCAGAGGCCAGACTTGTTAAGTTATCTTGCTGCCCTGGCGTCTCTCTCTGGTGACCTGACACATTTTAATCAGAACTTTAAGCTAGAACAATAACCTCGCCCCTAACCTTGTCATCTTGCACTAGATACATTCACTAGACAGAGAATATACACTTAAATCCTAATTAGATAGGAATTTTCCCACCACAATTCCCTGCTTTTATTAGTTTAATTGATACCATAAATGTAAAGGAAAAAAGAAGTGTTTTCACAAATCTCCCTAAAAGGTTGGGTAGGTTGATAAAAAAAAAGACAATGTTGAAAACACGAATTACAATCAGACATGAGACATGTTTGGCCATGGAATTAGCTCACAGTGACAAATATTAGATCCTTCCAGATGACTTTGCTGAGACTCCTGTGCAATGAGACCGAAAACCCATCGAGGTCCTTTTACGCCATTTTCTGATGGGCAAAGTGTCATCTCAACAGCCCCTCGCCCCAGAGGCGCCATCTACAGGTCTCGTCATCTGTCGGGATGCTCTAAATAAAACACAGAACAAAGGAAAAATTATATAGCATCTTCCAGTACACTTCAGAGGGTATTACATCAACACTAGGTGTTGAAACGTGTACGCTTCCCTTGAGCTGTTGTCTGTTGCCATGAAGTCAGCCTCCACCAGCATCCAGTGACCCGTAGTCACCGATCAGTCCTTCCCCAGAAAGGAGAGAGTGGTCACCCCTCAGAAGGTCCTCAAGTGAGAACCTCCCAATGCGACCATTGGGAGCTGAGCTAATTAAGTATTAGAGCATTGATGTACAAACACAGATGAGATAATTTACAAAAGATGAATAGAATGATTATGACAAGTGATCAAGTAGAATCGACACCCTTGGAGTATTTAGAGTATGGTTTTAGATCAACCGGATGCAACTGTGTGCAAAATCAATTCTAAACAAACTCACAACCTGGTTAATGAGCCAAACCTCATCAACTGAAAACTAGATTAGAATTAAGGTAAATGTCTCCAGATCACTCTGTACTAACTCCATGCCAAGAAAAAAACGAACAACCATTCCAATTTGTTAGAGCAAAAATCCCAAGAATTAACTGCTCCCAACAAGAAGTAAAGAAGGTTTTCAGATCAAATTAAAACTTGTAAAGTGCCCAGATATGATATGTACTACGACTCTGAACCCGAACCGAAATGGAATATGAAGTCTGACGTCAAGTCCAGGTAGTAAAAACCCACATTAATTTATGACAGAGTTATGAATCACAAGAAACCCAATTAAACCTGCAAATTACAATTCTCTTCATAATCCCTGAAAAATCCATTCCAATTACCATCAAATCCAATTCCCCCCTTTTGTAAGGCATCGACTTGCACATGCCTTAAAAAAAAATCAAGAAACAAGGAAACAATAACTTCAACTGCTTCTCCAGTGTCCAGAAAAGAAACATAGTGGGGTTAAAGGTCGTGCATAAGACATAACCTCAGAACCTGTGTATCCTGCTGCTATCCAGCTGCATATCCCAATCATTTAGGTTCACAAAAACAAAACAAACTAATAAATTCCCCACATAGTTACCTAAAGCATTTAAGAATTTAGTCCTGCTTGCATGGGTTCTTCAGACCCTGCTTTTTTCAGAATCTAATTGATGTTACACTAAGGATTATCCTTGCAGCCACCTTAGTTAGAAATTCAATAAAACAAATACCTCCTGCTTTTTGTTAAAAAATTGTTTTACTCAGGACGCTGTTTATTTACCTAATTAATATCTGCTGTTATTTGCTCATCTGGTTCTTACAGTTTATTGTGTTGATGCACAACTTTACCTGCACAACTGTACAACATCTCTGTTTTTGAATTTATCTAACTCATCTAGTTTATTGCTGAATGGCATCGTTTCTCATAAATTAAAAAAAAAAGTTTAAGCTAAGGTTCCCGGGCCAAACGCAGCCGCCCCTTTTTCATAAACAGAGTGACTCCTGAGGGGTTTGTTACAGTTTTAGGTCGAACCACTTTTAATCAGTTACAATAGTTCAAATTTTATATTACCATTTACCTTTGTGCATTATTTCCCCCCTGCCCTAAGGCTTCTATTGATTAGCACAAATCAAACAGCTGCAACCCATTGAGTACAGCATACCCATTTAAGTGCTTATCACCCATTGTTATTTATAATGTTTAAACAAGAAAAAAAACACAAACTGGTAGTGGTCTGTGTCTCCTTCATATTTTCCCGTCCTGGTCCTAAATTGTGTAAGAAGAAATCCTGAAAGCGTTTAAGAACGGTATCTATTGCAATACATTCTTCTCAAATATTCTCACTTTTCATATACATTGAAGCAGAACAATAACTTAACAAAATAACATAACATGTTTTGTTATAATAACATAACAAAACATGTATTGTCCAAAATGCATTAAAAGGATATTCAAATCTTATTTTGTAAAAAAAAAAATGCTACGCGGAAAAATTCTCACAACAGGCCTCAAATACTTTAGGCTGTGATAAAATCCAAGGGAGCTACAACAAAACTAAATATGACATTTATAGTTCAGGATTTGACATTTACTGCTAAACACCAAGTGATTATATATTATTTGCCTTCTAAATTTGAAAAGTGATACGTCACTATTGATGAACAATTACGTTTTGTGTTGGATTTGCTTTGACTACAAGAAAGTAAAACAACTGACTCTGAACAGTGTCCAACAGCAGTAATTCAGTATGCTCATTCATTTAGGAAACAAGCAATTAAATTCCAACATTTCGTGTTCTTTTTTATGTCTTATTATTTATTACTATTTTAAAGAAAAGGGGTCCACACAGTGTTTTTGCAGCTACAGGGGATCCCACTTCTGAGCCTCCCTAGTAAGGTCTATAAGAAAATGTTAGAATTTGAATTCCATTCACCGTAGCCCCAAATAAGCCAAAAATATATAAATATAAGCACCTCCCAAACTCGGGTACGGACAGGTAACATCCCAAGCCACTTGTCCATACCTTGTTGTGGACAAGGTGGTCAGTCAACTCTGGAAGAAAATGGCAAAAAAAGAATGAGAACCAGCCTGATTTGCATTCTGGTTCAGTTTAATAACGAAAGACTGAATTGAATTGGTTGTCATAAGCAAAACTTCCAAACTCACGGGACCACTGGATTGTTATAATTGGTGGCCCCTAAAAAAGCATTTCAGACATATTAATGTTAACTTAAAACAGTGAGACGTCTTCCCTTTAATTACAAAGTCAGGTGCCTTAAGACCAACATGGACAATATGCCTGGAAGGAGAACAAAGAACACTACACAACTTGAGATCAATCAGTACTAGCAAAATTTCTAATAAGGCCCACTAACTGCTCCGATACTTGAATGTTCCTCAGATAAGATTAGTATTTACCTTTTTAACATTTATTTAAAACGTAAGTAGCCTAAGGTTATCAGACCAGTCATCAATCTTAATGTTATCCAGCAGAAACCTAAAGTTTCATGTTTCTTAGTTGTTTTCAAATTAAAAACAATCTTGTTTTACTGTTGCTGCTTGCAGCAAAGTCTTTTTATTTTTCTCTACTCTCGCCATTTGTGACGTCAATAAGAGTGTTTACATTAGCGCCTTGTAAGCTGATAAAAGTTTTGTCCTTCAGAGCTTTGGCAAATTCTAAGCAGTGTTACTGTAAAAGGTTCTGTTTACTTTAGTTGTCAATGTTCATAGTTCTATGATTTATTACTTTCTTATAACACAAGCCCAAAATGAAAGAGAGAAATAACCCCCTATTATCCCAACAAGAAAGAAAAGAAAATATACATTTTTACTGTCAGTCAGCTTAGTCAAAATCAAGTCAGTCAGGGTATCATTCACAACCTAAATGCCCCAATTAACTCTTTCCCATTTGTTCTAGTCGTAAAGTGGGAACTCCTGTTTCTAAGTTAGTGCACACAAGCTGTGATAGCTAAAGGAAACTTGTTAGTGTAATTCAATTCAATTCAATTCAAAAATACTTTATTGATCCCAGAGGGAAATTAAGTTTTGGTATAGCTCATATAATTAATTCTTTAAGGAGTTGTTGTAGATGATGATGGCTGTGGGCAGGAAGGATTTCCTGTAGCGGTCTGTATTGCAGCGAAACTGAAGAAGCCTCCGACTGAAGACGCTCTGTTGTATGACTAGTCGATTTACCAGGTAAGTCCTGGAAGACAGATGATCAATTATGCATACCCCCGAGTCATTTAACTATCTTGCCCTTGTGGCTCTCCCCAATCGCTTTATTTTGCTTAGTGAAAAAAAAGCCTAAAAACAACTGAAGCAAGTGAAAACATGAAACGTTAGCAAATATTTCACCCCCTGATAGTGCAAATAAGATTCTGTTATCAATATTTATTTAAAGGACTCAGTCTTACTGGGTTCTGTCTTAGGCGACAGCAGGGCCGACAGAGGCTACGTTCACACTGCAGGCTGAAAAGACCCAATTCCGATTTGTTTGCCCCTATGCGACCTGTACCTGATCTTTCCATGACAGTCTGAATGACACAGATCCGATCTTTTCAAATGCAACCCAGGCCACTTGGGTATATGGTCCAAAATCCGATATGTATCCGATCTCTTGAAATGCGACTTCAGTTTGAATGGCCAGGTCGCATGTATCGTCATTGCACGCACCTGTTGCTAGCCAATACACTCCAACTCCAACGCGTTTCTGCACTGTTATGGGCTGCCGCAGACATGTCTCTTTCCCGTGACAGAGTAAATCGAAGGCGCTCACAAACAAAATCAAAAGTGGATCTGGACATTCGGAAGTTACTGATGAATTCTGTATTAGTGAAGTCACTCACATAAGTATCCCACCACTCCTGGCTGCGACTCCGAACCCACACGTTTCTCTGTACCGACGTTGCTACCACTGCTCCACAAAATGCCATGGCCATAAACCTTGCTCTCCTCCTTTTTATTTTTCTCCTTAAAACGAAAAGATTGAAATTGGGCTGGCTCCGTTGTGAAAATAACGTTAATAAGGCTAAACGAGCTCCACTGTCGACATCCATGCGTAACTACTTCCGCAAACATCAAGTGACGTCGTTGACCAATTGAGTACTCTTCTGCGCATGCGGGTCAATTCTGGGTCATTTTACGTTCACACAGGAGATCACAAAAGGTCGCATTTAATTGGAAATGTGAACGACCTTGCAAAAAATCAATTTTTTCAAAAAATCGGAATTAAACATTAAGCCCTGCAGTGTGAACGCAGCCAAAGACGCCTCAACACCTCCATCTCCCAAACAGCTACTGGAGGTAGAGCTGGGAGAAAAATGCAACTCCCTTGACCTCGTCCCTACCGGTCCATTCCGTTCGCTGAGGCTATGTGGGGCGCCAAGTGAAAATGGGAGAAAATACTTCAGGGTTTCCATAATAAAATAAGACTTAGTCCCAGAAGGCGTTTAAGTATTTATTAGAAACATGTTTTGGCCAAGACATGGAGGGGACAGAGATTGCTCATGCAGTATTCAGCAATCACTGTTTATCTCTGCAGCACGTCTTCTGCAATCTTCACGGCCAGCCTCTGGAGAGCTGCTTCATGCCAGTCTGATAGCAAAGCATGTCCCAGCTCATCCGTTCCGTAGTTATCTTGCTGCCACGGCGTCTGTCTCTCTGGTGATCTGACACATCTTTATAACAACATTAAGCTTGCTTCCCCTAACCTTGTCATCTGCCCTAGATACATTCACTAGACAGAGAATATATACTTAAATCCTAATTACATAGGAATTTTTCCACCACAGGATGCCCAGGGTTGTCCAAACTTTTTTTGATTTTATGAAGAATCCCTCTTTGCATTATCATCTCCAGTGGTTCCACAGTAGTGCCAAGAACAGAATCAGCCTTCTTTTTCAGGTTGTTGAGCCTTTTTAAATCCCTACCTCTGATGCTGCTATCCCGACAGATGACGGCTAAAGAGATTACACTCTCTACAACAGACTTGTAGAAGATTTACAGCATCTTGCTGCAAACCTTGAATGACCTAAGCTTCCTCAAGAAGTACAGTTTGCTCTGTCTCTTCTTGTAGAGGCTTCCACTGTTCAGTCTCCAGTCCAGTCTGTTGTCAAGGGGAATTCGGAGATATTTATACTCCTCAACCACCTCCACTTCTTCTCCCATGATGGAAACAATGTTTGACTTATCCCTGTTTCTTCTGAAATCTACCATCATCTCCTTTGTTTTGTTCACATTCAAGGTAAGACGATTGTTTCCACACCATGTCATAAAGCGATCCACCAGCTCCCTGGTTTCAGCTTCATGTCCATCTCTGATACACCCGACATCATCAACACAATCAAAGAACATGATCCTAACAGTGCTGCCTGCTTTGTCCAGATGACAGTGGGTTGGTTGAAGCAGGTGGATGATGGCATCTTCAACCCCAACTCCACAGCGATAAGCAAACTGTAGCTGGTCCTGATATGTTCTTGTATGCTTATTCAGGTCGTCCAACAGGAGTCTCTCCAGGACCTTAGTGATGTGGGATGTCAGGGCAACAGGTCTATAGTCATTTATGACTTATGGGTGAGTTCTCTTTGGTACTGGAACAAGGCAGGATGTATTCCACAACACTGGGACAGGGTTCCCACTCTTTTCTTGAAATTATTTTCCGGGACTTTTCCAGGACATTTTCCAGGACATTTTCAGCTGCTAGCCTGCTATAATACAAGTCAAGCTATCACAACTAGGGCTGGGCGATATACCGATATTATCATCATATGGGGATATATTTCGAAACAGATATGACATTGTACCTATACCATTATATCGGTGTTATTGTTGTGCAAAGATTGTTGTCTTTAACAATGACACCTGCTTTCCTCTACTTGCAATGCAACGCAACTAATACAGAAGTTATTCTCTGCTTTCTCACAGTCAAGCTGTATTTTCAATCAGTCACTAACGTTAGAAAATATAAACTATTAATGGACTTTTAAATTAATTGCATCTGCTCACACCAAGGCACATTACGCATCTTGTATACATCATGGCATAAATTGATGAGTTATGGGTTTTTGACTCTAAATAATTTTGATTTATCAAATCTTTGTAACTGTTTTTTGTCAGTTATTTTTGCTGAAATTGGTATACCTTTTGTAAAGCTAAATGTGTTTAAATGCAAAATCCATTTAGCTTACTATGAAATGGACCTGAAGTAAAATATTCTGACAAATTAGGGTAAAATACCGGTATATATACCCAGGCGTCAGGCCACTCCTTCTCTCAGATCAAAACAGAAAACATGCTCTGACTGCTGCACTGCGCTCTCAGACAGAAAAGGCTAAAGTGTAAATGCTCTATTACCAGACATCCCAAGTCTCAAGTTGCAGAAGTTCTCTGCATTTATATAGCAGCTCCCTAATGCCCACTAGTCAGATAAAATCTCCTGAAATCTAGAGCAAGCGGTCAAGAGCGCACACAGAAACGCACGCAGGCGAGACAGACTTTTACGCAAGAGAAGCGGTTAAAGCTGAGGATCTTCCTATTCTCTCAGCCACTGCCAAGGTCCTCTTTTTGGGTTTTCAGACTATGGTCACCCTATAAAAAGTAAAATGTCATAATCCATGTTCAGGGATATTTCAGTTTGTTATCAGAGTTCATAGTTTTTATTCCATCTTTCAAACAGACATTTGATTTCATGTCAGAGGAGTATACAGAAGCAACTTAAAGTCAAGATCAGAGACAGCAAGGAGGCATACAGGAAGAAGCTGGAGAACAAACCTAAGAGGAACAATATCAGAGGTGACTGGTCAGGAATGAGAAAGATCACAGGCTTTAAGGACAGGAAGGATTGATTAGATGGAAGTCTGGACAGAGCCAATGAACTGAACACATTCTTCAACAGGTTCCGTTCAAGAACTAGCTCAGCATCCCCCTCTCCTGTTCCCAGCCAAACAGACATCTCACTCTCATCTGATCAACAGCTTTCCTGTTACACCTCTGATGTTTTATCCTTCACCTCAGCCATGGACTCCTCTGATTCCACAAGTTTGACTTCAACCAAGTCAGGAAATGCTGTTACCCACCTTTGCCTCCCCCTCCCACTTGTCTGTCTCCAAAAGTCAGGTGAAGAGGCAGCTGGAGAAACTGAACCGGAACAAGGCTGCAGGTCCAGATGGTGTCAGCCCCAGAGTCCTGAAGGCCTGTGCAGAGCAGCTCTGTGGGATTCTGCAGCACCTCTTCAACCTTAGCCTAACTCAGGAGAAGGTTCCAGTGTTGTAGAAGACATCCTGCCTTGTTCCAGTACCCAAAAGAAGTCATCCATCAGTCATCAATGACTATAGACCCGTTGCCCTGACATCCCAAATCATGAAGGTCCTGGAGAGACTCCTGTTGGCACCCCTGAGTAGGCAAACAAGAATGTATCAGGACCCACTGCAGTTTGCTTATCGCTGTGGAGTTGGAGTTGAAGATGCCATCATCCACCTACTTCAACCAACCCACTGTCATCTGGACAAAGCAGGCAGCACTGTGAGGATCATGTTCTTTGATTTCTCCATTGCATTTAACACAATTCAGCCTGATTTGCTTTGTCAGAAACTCCTGAAGACACAGGTGGAGCCCTCAACAATCACTTGGATCAATGACCACCTGACCAACAGACCACAAGTTGTGAGACTGAAGAATTGTGTGTCAAACCAGGTGGTCAGCAGCAAAGGAGCACCACAGGGGACCGTACTCTCACCATTCCTTTTCACTCTGTACACCTCAGACTTCCAGTACAAATCAGAGACCTGTCATCTGCAGAAATACTCAGATGACTCTGCAATTGTCGGGTGTATCAGAGATGGACGAGAAGCTGAATACAGAGAGCTGGTGGACCGCTTTGTGACATGGTGTGGAAACAATCGTCTCACCTTGAATGTGAACAAAACAAAGGAGATGATTGTAGATTTCAGAAGAAACAGGGATAAGTCAAAAACTGTTTCCATCATGGGAGAAGAAGTGGAGGTGGTTGAGGAGTATAAATACCTCGGAGTTCACCTTGACAACAGACTGGACTGGAGGTGGAACAGTGAAACCGTCTACAAGAAGGGACAGAGCAGACTGTACTTCTTGAGGAAGCTTAGGTCCTTCAAGGTTTGCAGCAAGATGCTGGAGATCTTCTACAAGTCTGTTGTGGAGAGTGTAATCTCTTCAGCCGTCATCAGCATTGGAGCCAGGGACTTAAAAAGGTACAACAACCTGATAAAGAAGGCTGGTTCTGTTTTTGGGACAACTGTGGAACATTTGGAGATGATAATGCAAAGAAGGATTCTTCATAAAATCAAAAAAATTATGGACAACCCTGAGCATCCTCTTCATGAGACTGTATACAACAACAGAGCGCCTTCAGTCGGAGGTTTCTTCAGTTTCGCTGCAATACAGACCGCTACAGGAAATCCTTCCTGCCCACAGCCATCATCATCTACAACAACTCCTTAAATAATGAATTAAATGAGCTATACCAACACTTAATTTCCCTCTGGGATCAATAAAGTATTTATGAATTGAATTGAATTGAATGTCGGCAGCACGCTGTGTTATCAAAATGGTACGACCAGTCCAGATGTGTTTTTGTTTTGCAAATTATTTTATCTGATAATAGGTAGGCCTTCAGTTTCTTCATGTTCATGTTTAAAGAGGGCAGCCTTGTGCAATAGCCTTTATTTTAGAAGTCATGCATTGCCTAATTGACGGTACTAATTTTATTTCATAAAGCTGCAGACTAAAGAAAAAGATTATAAATCGACATACATTGATATTATTCTTATAGGCAGGGCCTCATTTATCATTTTAAGCTTCAGATAATAGGTCTATTTGACGGGAATTTCAAACATTTGTCCAGTAAATTGAAAACCTGCCGGTCACGGTGTCTGGTGCCATTTTTCTCTAGCGGAAACCCTGATGTGTGACTTTTGAATAATGTCAGGCTGTAATCTGGTTCGGGCTTTAATAAGCTGTCAATCAAAATATACCCTTTGGGTTCGGGCTGAATTCTCTCGGCCCGGGTCGGGCCCAACGTTTAAGGCCCTATTACAGCACTAACCAGATTGCTTAAATGTTTATTCATCTCCCTCTTTCTCATGATACAAATAGTTATGGAAGGGTTGACAAAATTATTCTGCTATTGAAGCCGATTATTAAAATGTATCATTTCATCTGTCATAACAAAAGGCTAAGTCAAATAAGCTAAGTTCTACCTGTGATGTATTCGCGCCAGAACCCAGTTGGCTATCAAAGGAGCTTGTCTCTGCGTTTTAGCTACATTGTTTTCTATGGGGTAAAAATGACCTCTTTCAGTGTTAAATTAGATAAATGTCTAAACAATAAAATAACAACATAATTTAAAACCACATCATATTTTTTTGTCATGATCTGTTATGTAGTAATACTGATCAGTACACAGTTGCAAGACAACAGTAACCTGCCGAAGTTACAGTATTGAATCATCACAGCCGCTTAGTAGCCTACGCTACACGTCACTCTTAAATCTACCAATCACCAGCGCTTCTTTTCTGAAAAGGACCTTTTGGAAAATGTAGCTTAAACAGCTAAACCAACCGTAGAATTTCTCAAGCGATTTAAGTGTGCCTGCCTGTGGTCCTGAAGCAAGCAAGAGTTGTTCTAATTTCCAGGGGTCTCATTTATAAAGCTTGCTTACGCACAAAATGGGGTGTGAAAACTACGTCAGCAACTTTCTAAGCCAAGTTTAGGATTTATAGAAAAAAACGTGGCGGAAAAATGTGCGCAACTTTAAGCACACTAAGGATCTTGCTTACGCACTTTTTGGACACAGAGGAGACTGACAGCGAAGCAGGAGATGGCTAAAATGTGAATTTAAGCCACAATTTACACCTTGTAGAGCTCTGCGCACACAGACACACAACCAGCAGTCAACCTCCAATCCCGTCTCTGAACTGAGAATAAAAATGAGAATCTGAATAAAAATATGCTGCACATAAGAATTATATCACATTATGTTCATATGTATTTATGTCTTCAGATTATATAGAAATTGCATTTATTGGTGTTAGATTGTTTGAAGTACGAATACTGCAGCGTCCCCTGCATAATGATGCATATTGGATGCTGGCGCTCATTGAAGAACAAGCCACTGGAAACATCTGGATGGGGGACCCGATGTAGGTTCCTTAAAGCAGTCCTATTAGATCTATGTGCTGAACTGGACCTGGTGTTAGATCTACTGACCCGCTGGAACCGTGCACCCCGTCCCCCGCTCTTCTTTTTTATGTCAGGAACGCTGCTGCATCAAGGCTGCGTCACTTGCAGCTCTTCCGTTTGTTTGTGACCTCAAATCAATATTTTGCAAGGATGATACTTCTTAAAAGTAGACTTAAAACGCACCTTTTCTGTCAGGCTTTAAATATCTAGTTTTATTTGTTTTAATAATTTGCTTCTTTTAATAATTTTGTTTTAATAAATTCCAGTCTTATTGTTGCTACAAAAAGTAATCTTATAGGCCTAAAACTTTATTGTTCTTATCTTTTTTATCACTTGTGCTGCTTTAATTATTAAATTTTTAAATCTTTTTACTCTCTTGTTACACATTTTTTTTTTGCAACTGTATTTTTGTCTTTTAATGTGAAGCACTTTGGCTGAGTAAAGCGCTGATTGAGTGATTGACTGAAATTAAACGGTTTTCCATGTCTCTACGAGCCTCTGTGGAATTACTTTCTCCACCTCTCGGTTGCCATGGTTACCTGTGAAACGCCCTATATTAGCTGGCTTAAGTGGATGCAGAATATTCACTAGACACTTTGCATGGACTGTTTATGGGAGAAAGTGGGTGTGCAGGAGGCGGGATATGATCCAAAAACACCTGCGGACATTTCTAGGGAGAGTGGGATTTATGAAGCGGAAAGTGCGTGCAGCTGTGCGTACTCCAAGTTTGATAGATCGGAAACTTACTAGGCGTAAGTAAAAAAAGGTTGCTGAGCTTAAGTACGGTTTTAGTAATGATTCTACGCAAAGTTTTATAAATGAGACCCCAGGTTGGTAACGTTCACAGAGGGCCCCCTTCATGCCTTTCCGCGAAAAGGGTCCTAATGATCGCCCTTTTCTCTTTAATGATAACTTTGAGTAAAACAGTCGAGGCTAAAACCTAGTTAATGCGGAGCTTGAATTGATATGGACAACTGAAGCCCCCCCCCCCCCCCCAAAAGAAAATAGGCCTAAACATGCAGATGATTTTAGGTCTGTTTAGCTTATTGACACCACGAAGGAAAATAAAAATCTGTAACATTTAGCTAGAAACTTACCACCTATAAAGTGTTCACTACACAATTGAGTACTCTCCGACGGCCTCCAGTTTTCCCTTTTAATGGCAGCAACGCATTTATCCCGTTGTTTGGGCTCAGCAGGCAGCCTGGAAAATTAAATCCCATCCTCGGAATGTTGATTGGAACACCCAAAGGCACTGCACGAATGTACAATTATGTCTTTATGGGCGCCAAAAGCTAGCTGTAGCAGCTGTGCCGGTAGCAGTACGCCCGCGTTGTTTATCTTTTTGCCACCTCATCACGTCATCCATGACAACAGCTGAGAAGTCTATGGAAGTGTCGCCACTCTCATTGGAGCACTCTGGCAGAACTATTCTAAAGGAATATGCAATTTGATTGGTTGGTAGCGTCACGTAGGGTGCTGTGCCGGCTACGTGCAGAAATGAAAGCAGACAAGCGCTACAGCCCGTTGCAGGCAGCTGAAAACAGACATTCATGCGTAAAATGTTTAACCCGTTTGGGTTCATCCACAAGGAGGGAAAATTATTTTCCAGGACAACTCAAACGTTTCCAGGACATTTTACTTTTTTTCCTATTTTCCAGGTGTTTTCCATGACCGGAAATTTGGTCTATCATTTTCCAGGTTTTCCAGGACGCGTGGGAACCCTGGTAAATGCAACTAAAAAATACTATGTAAACCAGATTGAAAAACTTGAGCAGAAGTTATTAAAGGAAATAAGTAGATATAATGAAAAACATCTGTAGGATATAAGCGCAAATTTACCTTTGACTTATTTAAAAAGTTGTTTTGTGACAACAGATTTTTTTTAAATTAAGACAAAAACCAATGTCACAGAACACTCTTCCCATAGAAAAATATAATTCTTTTAGAACTACCAACAGTATCTTACTGTCTGGTGTACATCACATATAACCAAAAAGTGCATGTGAATAGGGACAAACACTTATAGGTTTACAAGAACAAGAGACTGTTTAAACTGTTTTGTGCTCTGAACCATTAACTGTCCTCCGTTTTTAGTACTGTAATTATGTGGACACATCTTATAACATATTTAACATTGCTAAAGAAAAGGCTATTAAGTTTACCCAGGTTGAAGCACCTCTAAACTGAAATAAACTCAGCAAAAAAAGAAACGTCCTCTGACTTTCAACTGTTTTTACTTTCAGTAAACTTAATGTGTGTAAATATTTGTATGAACACTAAAAGAGTCAACACCATAAGACATAAACTAAAAATGTTTCACAGACATGTGACTAACAGAAATAGAATAATGTGTCCTTGAATGAACGGAGGCTCAAAATCAAAAGTACCAGTCAATATCTGGTGTGGCCATCAGCTGCTTGAAGTACTGCAGTGCATCTCCTCCCCGTGGACTGGACCAGATTTGTCAGTTCTTGCTGTGAGATGTTACCCCACTCTTCCACCAAGGCACTTGCAAATTCCTGGACATTTCTGGGGGGAATGGCCCTAGCCCTCACCCTGTGATCCAACAGGTCCCAGATGTGGAGGAGGATGTCTTCCCTGTACCGCAAGGCATTGAGATTGCCTGCAATGACAACAAGCTCAGTCCGATGGTGATGTGATATACCGCCCCAGACCATGACGGACCCCCCACCTCCAAATCGATCCCGCTCCAGGGTACAGGCCTCGGTGTAACGCTCATTCCTTCGAAGATAAACACGAATCCGTCCATCACCCCTGGTGAGACAAAACCGTGACCCATCAGTGAAGAGCACTTTTTGCCACTCCTGTCTGGTCCAGCGAAGGTGGGTTTGTGCCCAGAGGCGGCGTTGTTGCTGGTGATGTCTGGTAAGGACCTGCCTTACAACAGGCCTACAAGCCCTCAGTCCAGCCTCTCTCAGCCTATTGTGGACAGTCTGAGCACTGATGGAGGGATTGTGTGCTCCTGGTGTGACTCGGGCAGTTGTTGTGGCCATCCTGTACCTGTCACGTAGGTGTGATATTTGGATGTACCGATCCTGTGCAGGTGTTGTTACACGTGGTCTTCCACTGCGAGGATGATCAGCTGTCCTTCCTGTTTCCCTGTAGCGCTGTCTTAGGCGTCTCACAGTGCGGACATGGCAATTTATTGCCCTAGCCACATCAGCAGTCCTCATGCCTCCCTGCAGCATGCCTAATGCACGTTCACGCAGATGACCAGGGACCCTGGGCATCTTTCTTTGGGTGTTTGTCACAGTCGGTAGACAAGTCTCTTTAGTGTCCTGCGTTTTTAGAACTATGACCTTAAATGCCTACTTTCTGTAAGCTGTTAAGGTCTTAACGACCATTCCACAAGTGCATGTTAATTAATTGATTATGGTTAATTGAACATGCATGGAAAACATTGTTTAAACCCTTTACAATGAAGATATGTAAAGTTATTTGGATTTTTACAACATTATTGTTGAAATACACAGTCCTGAAAAAGGGACGTTTTCTTTTTTTGATGAGTTTAGTTCTTGCCAAATGGCTACAACAAAAAACACGGCATTTGTGGATAAGGTTTGCATATTAATGCAAGGCAATATCTTCACACGCAACAAATTCGTGACTAGTAGTAAAAAATATAATTCTGTGGTATAAGGGTAAGAAATCTCTGCATGTATTCCTGAACATTTAGAAATTAAAATACTCTCCAAATCTTGCGATTTCTTTTAAACACATGAATTTCTAAAGGCAGAAAATGCAAGAACATCTTTTCTTAAGTAACTTTGTGTAAACTTTACTGAAATTCAAATGAAAATTGAATGCATCACATCAAGGAAAGAACAAAATGCATATGAATGCAAAATATAAATGTGCAACCAGAAAAACATCAGATCACACATTCAGACAACATTTTGGTACGATTTGGTGAATGAATCCAAAGATGGTCTATGCTTCCAGAAGAGCCTCACAAATTATTTAGGGTACACTGTCTTATTTGTGCTCAACAGCACATCAGTCAACTAGGCCATTAACGTGTTTTTCTGTCTTTGCACCTTTGTATACAGCTTTCCAGGATCGACTTCAACAACTATCTTTTGAAAGACTTCAAATATGTATCTCAGTGTTTTGGGTATTTAAGGTCCACTGCATAAGTTAGTCCAAGGTAGTTGATAGCTACAGTTCTTTTGAACATCTAACCCTTAATTTTCCTCATCCAAGTTGCAAAACATTAAGACCATTTTTGTTTGTGGTTTTGTATCGTCCACCAGGCCCTTACTCTCAATTCTTGGATCAGATCTCACATTTTTTATCTGATTCAGTATTAAATACTGATAGGGTTATTATAGTGGGGGACTTTAATATTCATGTGGATACTGAAAGTCATAGCCTAGATTCAGCCTTTAATGCTATTTTAGACTCAATTGGCTTTACTCAAAAAGTACAGGGATCGACCCACTCGGGTAAACACACTTTGGACCTTGTACTGACATACGGTATTGAGTGTGAGGAAATAACAGTCCACCCACATAACCCGGTCCTGTCTGACCACTTCTTAATAACTTTTGAATTTACTTTAACTGACCATCTTAAATCTGAAAGAAAATTTCATTATAGTAGAGCTTTATCAGGCAATGCTGTAACAATTTTTAAAGAATATGTTCCATTCTTACTTTCCTTAGTGTCTCAGGGTAACACAGTGGATGGCAGCAATTCTATCTCTAACCCTTCAGAAATTGATGATCTGGTTCACAGCGTTATGTCCTCATTGCGTTTGGCATTAGATAGTGTAGCCCCCTTAAAAAAGAAAGTGGCTAGCCATAGGAGGCTGACTCCTTGGTTCAACGCAGAGTTGCGTACTTTAAAGCAGAATACTAGGAAGTTGGAGAGAAAATGGCGCTCTACACACCTAGAAGATTCCTATTTAACCTGGAATAACAGTCTATTGCTGTATAAAAAGACCCTTCGACAAGCTAGAACAGCATATTTTTCATCATTAATAGAGGCGAATAAAAACAATCCTAGGTTTCTTTTTAGTACAGTTGCCAAACTTACACAGAGTCATAGCTCTGTTGAGCCAACTATTCCCCCAGCTCTTAGCAGTGATGATTTAATGGGATTCTTCATAAATAACATTAATTCTATAAAAAATAAAATCATTGGCATCCTCCCAAACATGATGATAACGTAAAGAACCTCTGTGTTATTTTTGACCGAGACTTGACATTTAAATCCCATATTTAACAGGTTTCTAGGATTTCTTTCTTTCACCTCCGGAATATTGCTAAAATTAGAGACATCCTGTCCAGGAGTGATGCTGAGAAATTAGTCCATGCATTTGTTACCTCAAGGCTGGACTACTGTAATTCTTTACTATCAGGAAGTCAACAAAATGCCATTAAAAGCCTTCAGTTGATCCAAAATGCGGCAGCAAGAGTTCTGATGAATATTAAAAAGAGAGATCCCATTTCTCCTGTTTTAGCTTTAGGCTCCCTGTTAAATCCAGAATAGAATTTAAGATCCTTCTTCTTACATACAGAGCCCTTAATAATCAAGCTCCATCATACATCAGAGATCTAATTGTTCCATATGTTCCTAACAGAGCCCTTCGCTCTCAGACTGCAGATTTACTTGTAGTTCCTAGGATTTCTAAAAGTAGAATGGGAGGCAGATCTTTTAGTTATCAGGTTCCTCTCCTGTGGAACCAGCTCCCAGCTTTAGTCCGTGAGGCAGACACTCTGTTTACTTTTAAGGCCAGGCTTAAAACTTTCCTTTTTGATAAAGCTTATAGTTAGAGTGGCTTAGGTCATCCTGAGCTATCTCTGTAGTTCCTTAAATAAGAAACTTTTTACTGATTGGAATGTTTGTATAAATGTATTGAAATGACTTCTTGTTAAGTGCCTTGAGATGACATCAGAGAAAGTATAGACTTCTAGCTGTCAAAATGCAAATGAGACCACGCCCCGTCCGGTTGCCACGCCCACATGTCAAAACAGGCCCTGCCCCTGTCAAAACCCCTTTCCGGTTCCAGTGACCCCCACCCCTTCCGGTTCCGGCGACCCAAACCCTTTCCGGTTCCGGATCCATAATATCTAAATACCTCCCTCTGGTGGTTCAAAATTAAAATTACATGCAAGTGTAAAAATGGCTCCCCCTAGTGGTCCAATGAATAGTATTACACCAAAATATACAAATACCTCCCCCTAGTGGCCCAATAAATAGCATTACACCGAAATATACAAATACCTCCCTCTAGTGGTTCAATATTAATATAACAGCCTATTGTATAATTGGCCCCCTCTAGTGGTTCAAAATAAAAATTACATGCAAATGTAAAATTGGCTCCCCCTAGTGGCTCAATAAATAGTATTACACCAAAATATATAAATACCTCCCTCTAGTGGTTCAAAGTAACTTTACACCCAAATGTGAAAATACCTCCCTCTAGTGGTTCAAAATTAAAATGACATGCAAATATAGTGTATATAGCGCCCCCAATGGTTTGAATCTAACTCCTCAGTGTCATCAGAACATCTCCAGACAAGTCCCTTTAATAATATACGGTCTGGGCTCTGTCTCAACATGGCTCCTTGAGCATTCCATTTTATTTTAAACAGTTAAAAGGTGCTTTTTAGCTTCCTGACTTTAATGTAAAACCACATTAGCTCCAACACTCTAGAGACACCATTACATCTGATTCTAACAATTCAACCATGATAAATTAAGCTTGTAAGAGCATTAAAAAGAGAATTTATTCACCCACAGCTATGTTGAAGCAGATGCTCATCCTTTTGTTGATTTAAAAAAATGCACCCTTACATAGTCTTTACAAACAGATAATATATATATATTTTTTTAAAACATCACTTTAAACCTGGTTGGTTTAAGCTGGAAATAAGAAATCCACCAAACTACTAAAGTTACAGATAAAAAACAGTCCACCAATCGGTGTTTGACACGCCCCTGCTGTGCTTTGTATTCGCTGTATTTATCACGCCCCTGACTTCACCTACGTCCGCAAGTCAGGTAAACCGGTTTGGGTGGTGCTCACCAGGCGGCATTTACCTGTATAAAAGGCTGTCGGAAAACGGTTAATCTCTACAGCATGCTGAAAGGACCTCATTCGACGATCCGACCTTAAGGACACGGAGCGCGGTGCTGCGACGAACAAAGAAAACAGCGGTTTCACAAAGACTGTATCACCGGCTTCATTCGAGGGGAATCCCAAAAGCCCGCGTCATTCTCAGACCGCGTCAGAGCTGAGTCCTGGCGGGAATCCCGAGCTTCCCCTGCTAAGAGCTGGAGTTACGGGTTCAGCGGTGAGATCAACTTCACAGCGACTTCAGGAAATCTTCACATCGGCGACCTGTATTATCGGTTTGGAGCGAGGTGAGTAAATGTTTTTTAGCTCGCAATTGTGCGATCGTCTACGGATGTTTCATAGCACCAAGATGGATTCGCTGCTGAGTAATCGATAGATTCACCATAGCATACATACTCTGTTACAGCTAGAAGTATCGATCAACTCCGGTTGCTGCTCTGAGTTGGTTTCGGGCTGGAGCGGGAAAAAGGCGCTGGGGGTTGCTACAAAGCGAAACTCCGCTCTGAGGTGAGTTTACTGCTTGTTAAATTCTGTTGACTGTTTAGATACGGGTATTACCGTATTTTTATTTATTTTATTACATTCCTGACTTTTACCTGCGCTTAATCATAGATCGTGATCGAAGCACGGAGCTTTTTGCAATTGGATCTCAGCGGATCTGCCCAGCGCCAGCCTTGGTGCTCCGGTTAGCTGAGAGACTCAGTGTGGAGTGGAACAAAGGCGCTGGGGGGTTGCTACAAAGCGAAACTCCGCTCTGAGGTGAGTTTACTGCTTGTTAAATTCTGTTGACTGTTTAGATACGGGTATTACCGTATTTTTATTTATTTTATTATATTCCTGACTTTTACCTGCGCTTTATCATAGATCGTGATCGAAGCGCGGAGCTGTTTGCAATTGGATCTCAGCGGATCTCCCCAACGCCCGCCTTGCTACTTCAATTAACAGTGAGACTGTCTGGAGCTTTCTCCAACTTGTGTATTGTCTGACTCTGGTTTCGGGCTGGAGCGGGAAAAAGGCGCTGGGGGTTGCTACAAAGCGAAACTCCGCTCTGAGGTGAGTTTACTGCTTGTTAAATTCTGTTGACTGTTTAGATATGGGTATTACCCTATTTGTATTTATTTTATTATATTCCTGACTTTTACCTGCGCTTTATCATAGATCGTGATCGAAGCGCGGAGCTGTTTGCAATTGGATCTCAGCGGATCTGCCCAGCGCCAGCCTTGCTACTTCAATTAACAGTGAGACTGTCTGGAGCTTTCTACAACTTGTGTATTGTCTGACTCTGAATGTTTTTTCATGTCCTTTTTTTTTCTGATCGTATGTTTAAATAGCAACATCAACCAGTCAGTATGAATGTCTCACAGGAGCTAAATAGTCCTAAACCGTCTAGTCAGGAAGATGAAGAATTTCAGATCAATGTACGTGACGAATTCAATAACATAGAGATCCGACACAACTTTGTCCGGCCTGAGGGTGATCATCCGTGTCCGTACGAATTTCATAATCACATAATGAATATGCTCAGGGGTTTATCAGACCGGGTGACACCGCTGGTTAACACTAACGATATTGTGCAGATAGAGGTTAATGGACCCGGCGTGTCTCGCAGCGTGACTTTCTCAGTCGATGAAGGGGGGAGTAACGTCATGCACCAGTTCGAAACGTTTTTAGATGGTCTGATGCAATCCAATGCCGAAATAGCCTCAACAGAGCGTTTGGAGTTTGTAATTCAAACAGTGCGTGATCTTAGCGGGGGAGCTAGACGAAAAGCTGAAATGTCTCTCGATTGCGAGCTTATACACAAGAAGAGACGCCACCTATATATTGTGAACAATGATCGAGATGATAAACTGTGTTTTGCTATTAGCTTAGCCTGTGTTGCAGACCCTAGCCTCGGCTCCAATGCGGCTATACAGCTCGGTAGAGAGTTGCAACAGCGTGCGGGCCTTTCAGAACACACCCCCGTCAGATCAGGCGATATCCACAAATTTGAGAAGTTGTTGAACAGAAAAATAGTTGTTTTTATCAGAAGTGAGGGAGAGAGAGCTCTAGGGAAGATTCAGACCGACTTTGAGGACCGAAGCAGGACTGTTTTTCCATTGCACTTCCGAGACCATTACTACGGGATCAAAAACTTGAAGGGTTTTATAGGGGCTCGGGATATTTGTCACTACTGTTTCGATCCTATAGGGCATAAATACAATCATGTATGCAAAGGTTCATGCGCTGTCCGCAATGATGCAGCGTGTGCTCAGGGGGTTACAAATCCGATTCTTTGTCATGACTGTAACAGATATTGCAAGAACCAGACGTGTTACGATAGATATAAAGTACCTGAGCTAAAACCCAGGGCGCGTGTGATGGTCAGTCATTGTGATCAGGTGAAGAAATGTCCCAACTGTGGGTTAAACTATAACCAGAGTCTCACAACAGGCAAGAAGCATGTGTGTCAAGGGAAGAAGTGTAGGATTTGTGGGGGTAAGCTTGACAAGGACCAGCCAGCATCAGACCATAAATGTTATATCCAGACATGCTCTGTCGATACCGAAATAAGTGAGAAGGTGATTTTTTACGATATTGAAACTTTCCCTGGTGCGCAGGGTGAGCATGTTCCATTTCTGATCTGTTCAAAGTCCACATCTGGTGAGGAGTGGTCAGCCTACGGCAGTGATTGTATTCGGGTGTTTATTCGTGAAATCAGGAGGCCAGGCCGTCGGAATTACACATGTGTAGCCCATAATGCTAGAGCTTTTGATTCCTACCTTGTTCTGAATGCAATGACGGAGATGGGTTTAAATCCTGACATCATTATGCAAGGGTGTAAAATTCTGAGCATCACTGATCCTGATTACGGTTTGAGGTTCATTGACAGCCTATCTTTCCTTCCCATGAAGCTTAGTAAAATGCCTGAAGCCCTTGGTTTTCCTGACCATAGCAAGGGCTATTTCCCACACCGTTTCTCATCCTCTGACAATCTGAGCTATGTAGGTTCTTACCCGCTGCCATCATTTTACGGTGTTGAGCGAATGAATCGTGCTGAGCAGGAGGAATTCTATACATGGTACGCTGAGGTTAGCAAGGGCGTGTTTGACTTTAAAAAGGAGGCTCTCTTTTACTGTAAGAATGATGTGGAGATACTCCTACAAGGATGTACAAGGTTTCGGCAGGAGTTTTTTAACGACAGTGAGATTGACCCTTTTAACAGGATCACCATCGCAAGTGCTTGTATGAAAGTGTTTCAAAGTAATCATCTGAAGGCGGACACTCTCGCTGTTCCTTCACCGACAGACTACAGCGAACAGTTTAAAAAGTTTTCCACAGCTTCCAATGAGTGGTTAGAATATGTTGCAAATACAAGGAATGTTAGAATACAGCACGCTCTAAGGGGTGGTGAGAAAAAGATTGGACCATACTTTTTAGACGGTCACCTGGAGGTAGGGGAGCGTAAAATAGGGTTTGAGTTCCATGGCTGTGAGCATCATGGGTGCAGCACCTGTCGCTATCCGACAGCTGAGAGTCCATTGACCGGTGTGCCTTATGGGCAGCTCTACGCTGCGACCATGGAGAGGGAGCATGTGCTGAGGACTGTGTACGGTATAGAGCTCGAGGTGATGTGGGAACATGAGTGGGAAGAAATGAAGAAGAGTAACGCTGATGTGAAGCAGTTCATGATGACCTACCAGGCTCCTGCACCACTTACCCCCCGTGAAGCGCTTTTTGGAGGGCGTACATGTGCAGTCAGGTTGAGGTACTCTGCAGCCCCCGGTGAGCAGGTTCTTCACCAGGACGTGTGTAGTCTTTACCCATTTGTTCAGAAGACGAAAAGCTTTCCTGTAGGGCACCCGATCATAATCAGGGAAAACTTTGATGATGCCAGAAATTATTATGGATTTATCAAAGCAGTCATTTCACCACCTCGTGGTCTTTATTTCCCCATTCTACCATTCAGAACAGATCATGGAAAGCTTGTATTCACCCTCTGTCGCACATGTGCATTGGAGAACAATCAGACACATAGGTGCACCCACACTGACACTGAGAGAGCCTTAACAGGTGTATGGGTGTCTGAAGAGGTTAAAGAAGCCCTTTCACACGGCTACAGAATCGATCAGATCATTGAGGTGTGGCACTTTGAGCAGCATAGTGATCAGATCTTTGCAAAGTATGTCAACTCCTTTTTGAAGACCAAGCAGGAAGCTTCAGGTTATCCCGAGGGTGTAGAGAGCGAGGAGGACAGACAGAAATACATCCAGGATTTCATGGCGAATCAGGGTGTAGAGTTAGACCCTGAAAAAATTAAAGTAAACCCGGCAAAGCGTCAAGTAGCCAAGCTGTGTTTGAATTCGCTTTGGGGGAAGTTTGCTCAAAAAAATGACCAAACCCAAACCTCAATCATTAAACACCCTGACAAATTTTTTGAGTTCCTGTTTTCAGGGAAGTTCGTTGTGACATACTTCAGCTTTCTGAACCCCAAGATGGTTATGATTCAATGGAGGTACAACAAAAACTGTGTAACGCCCCCTAACAAAACCACCAATGTGTTCGTTGCCGCATTTACAACAGCTTACGCACGACTAGAGTTATTCAGATACCTACACCAGCTCCAAGAACGGGTACTCTACCTTGACACAGACAGTGTGATCTATGTTGTGCGCGAAGGCGAGAGCTCTCTGCCGACAGGTAGCTATTTGGGTGACTTGACAAACGAGCTCCCTCCAGGGGACACCATTCAGGAGTTTGTTGCCGCGGGGCCAAAGAGTTACTCGTGTCAGACAAAGCACAGGGGGAAGGTTGTGATGAGAGCAAAGGGGATATCGCGAACCACAGAATGCTGTGAAAGGGTGAATTTTGATACAATGACGGGACTTGTTGACGGTTACCTGGGTGGTGAGAGAGGCGAGGTACTCAAAGCACCGCAGCATTCCATCAAACGTGATAAAAACGGGTTCCATCTGAGGAATCACTCATTTACCAAAACTTTCAGGGTGGTCTATGACAAGCGGAGGTTGTTCCCAGACGGAACGACGCTACCATTTGGTTTTTGAGGGGGGAAAATGCAGCGTCAGGGTGAACTGGAAGCGATTAACTTTGACCCAAGATTTAAAACTCCTTTTTCAAGTCTTGTGGTAGGCCCGAGTGGCTGTGGGAAGTCTTTTTTTGTAAAAAATGTTTTGATTAATTGTCTACATGTGATGGATTCTGTACCTGAAAATATTGTTTGGATCTACACTTCATTCCAACCATTGTATACGGAGTTGATGAAGATAAATAAATCAATTAAATTAATCGAAGGATTGCCTCATTCCTTTGAAGATGATGTTTTATTCCCCCCAGATCAATCGCATCTATTGATTCTCGATGATGTACTCTTTCAAGCAGCTGAGCATCCATAGGTCGTGAAAATATTCACGCAATATCGACACCATAGAAACATGAGCGTTATGATGTTGACTCAGAATGTGTTTCTCAAGGGGAAACATACTCGAACTATCAGTCTTAATTGTAATTATATGGTCTTGTTTAAAAACCCACGTGACAGATTGCAGGTAGCAAATTTAGCCCGTCAAATTTTCCCTGGACAGAAGGCCTTTTTTCATGGAGAGTTTTAATGATGCTACGAGCCAACCACACGGCTATTTATGTGTAGACCCAACCCCTGACACACCAGACCAATACAGGCTCAGGACAGGTTTACTTCCTGGACAGTGGCCGGCTGTTTACATAGCTAACAACAAGTGACCAACATGTCGGCACGCATAAAAAGAAATGCACCGTTACTAGGGGCTCTTTTTCATTCCACACCCCAGAAACGTAAAGATATCCTAACTCATTGTTCTCACGACTTTCTACAAACCTTGTACGAGATTGCTTTAAATGTGCTGAAAGGGAACATCAAGCTGTCCACAAACCAATACAACAGACTTAAGAAGCCGAAAAAAATCCTCAGGCTGTTGGCTGATCGGAAGGTGGGGTTAAAGCGCAAACGACAGACATTGAAAACCCAGACAGGAGGAATTCTCCCGCTGATTGCAGCTGTAATACCGTTTCTCGGCGAATTGGTGGCTGGAATATTCCGCCGGTAGACGTGTATTATGACACTGAGAGCATCACAGAAAATGTTTCTAGTCTCGCCGCATCAATTAAATCGTCTGAAGCAAGGGGATAACTCTGGAACCATACGACAGAAGGCTCAGGATGACGCTGATGAGGACATGCAGGCAATATTGGATGACCCAAACAGTGCATCATACGAGAAAATTAAACGCTACCACGCATTACTTCAGAAATACCTAACCCTCCTTAAGCAAGGAGAGAACGAAGAGCTGCGATTCACCCTATCGCTGCAGAGAGACCATGCGAATGATGACCCCCCGAAGGACAACCAGATCGTTAGTGGGTATAGCCGAGGTTTAGACGGTCTTGACTCCACAGAGACCTCTTCTACACCTGCCGTTGAGAGTGTCGTGGATGAGAGGGCTGGCAGGAAATCAAAAAATAAAAAGCGCGTATTGATGTCACCAGTTTGGCCGTCTTTAAAGGCTCCAACTGCTACAAAATGCCGGGAAAGAAGGAGGTCGTTCATGATGTCACCAGTTTGGCCTCAGAATGCACAGGTACCACGCAGAAAGCGTAAGAGTGTTACGTTATCACCCCTCTGGACCAGAGCGGAAGATCATTTCAGTAAAAAGTCTCTTCGTAAGGCAACCCGAGCCCCCAGCTGGCTCACATTCTCCCCCTAGCTGCATGGCTACTGAATAAGCGTTGTTTCTTTTCACAATAAACGATATCTGTTCACATAATTTCATGCGTACAGGTTTATTTCATTCCATGTTAAACATCATAAGTCTAATACATTTGATGCATATTCTCATACATTTCAAAACCCGTAACAATCTTTAAACACATCTAGAGAACAGGTTCTATGCGTGAAAAACGTTGTGTTTCGCTTCATAGCACATTTCACATACTTTTTGACAAAGTTAGATACAATCTCATCATTTGATTCAGGAATTTGACAATACTTTGATAAAACTCGTTGCATGGAGAGACCACAGGCTCTATCGCATAAATAAAAAATACAGTGATGCCCACAAACAGAAGATTGAACGCTCTGAAATTGTTGGTTATGATACATTATCACAGACGAACGATCTTTCAAAAAATCCAAAATGGATTAAGGGTAATAGACAAATTCTGGCGAGTACCCGTAAGAGTCAGAAAACGTTGCTTTACCACCCTCTTCCAGAGTGAGGGCTAGCCAGTGTTCCCCAGGCATGTTAGAAGGGTGTGTATTGACGATAAAATAAGCCGGTCTGGGGAATGTTAGTGGTAGCAGCTCCAGTTGGTCGCTGGCCCATACACCGCAGAAAAGCTTCCCAAGCAGATGACTGAGTATTGCATCGAGTTCGTGATTATTCATGTTTCCAAGTGGTTAATAATAATCCACCAAAACTCTTCTTTTAGAGTCTATTTCCAGGATGGAGTCGTAGCACGCGTATACAATCAGCGTTATTGTGTGTGGTAACAGAGTTCTGAATCTCATTTCTAGCCTAATGTTACCACTGCGTACTGGTGATAGTGCTTCAGATTCAGCACATGGGTCGAGATTAAAAGCAAATAATGCGTAACCCGTGTTAAAGTCCTCCCTAGTTATGCTTAGGGGGAGATCCTTTAAATGCCTCCCTGTGGATGTAAACAGGTTGTCATATTCTCGTACAGAATTACCCTGATCGAAGTTGGGCTGGAAGGCCTTAGCAGGAATCTGTCTATCATCACGGGAAAGAGCTAGATACTCCATATTATAATGGTTGAATGAAAACGGATTCAAATTGCGCGCTCCTGTGAAGGCCTGGTGATTGACCATCGAAATAACCACATATTTAGGTGTCATACCCAAGAACAGGTTCTCCTGAGTGCATATTCTTGAATGTTCAGGTATAGAGTATGTTTTTACATTTACATGTGATACCGGGTACAAAGCATTTCCTTTCATTAATGCGGTCTCATGACCGAGCTGTATGGCGGGAGATACAGTCACCTTTTTGACAAAGAGAGCTGCACCTAAAATCCATAGTTTGAAACTAGAATATGCAGCACCCATAAGACAGAATGCATCGCTTGCTCGGGTTAGCTTAATTCTCATGTCAACAGAGTTCAAAAGTAGTCTTTCAGAGAATAATATGTCGGCATGAAGCGGTCCTAGCAGGTGCACCTCTCGAGATTGGGCTGTAAAGGAGGCACGTTGGTTTAATCCTTCATTCGGTCCATCAATAGTCTCTGTAGACTCCATTTCATCGGCTGTATCTTTATAAAAAAGCCCTGCACTGAACTGGCTTTTAAGGGTTTGATCTGAATAATTAACCAATGTTTCGATCATAGCTCTATAAGGATGCGTAGCGCTGGACTGCGATATTAAACGGTCTCCAAGGGTTACATCACATTGGGAAAAAATTGTGTTCAGAGGGTAGTTAATTAAGCCGACCTTAGCGTCACGAGCCATGGGCGAACCGTTAGCATTGCTAATTTTAACTCTGAGATGGATCAACATGTCATTTAAATCGGTATACGACTCGCCTCCACCAGGGATAAAAAATTCTATCGGTCCTCCATCGGTGATGGCTGAAAGGGGTGAAATCTCAGTGTACAGCTTATCCTCTACCGATAGTTGAGTCATAGGCGCTGAAAATAAGTCAAGCTCACCGAGCGTACACTCTCCCGATTTGACCTGTAGTAGAGCCATATTCCTATTCAGTTAAAATATGTCAGAGCCTCTACCGGACTTCCTTCCCCTCTGCCTGCTCACCCTGAGTGGTTTCTTTTTCTTTGTCTTGGCTTGTTTTCTAGTCATCCAAACACGCTCTCCAGGGGGTCTCTTTCGACTTCGTCTTGATAAGATCATTATTCCTGAACCTTCCTGAGCATCAGATCATCTAAAAACGTTTCGAAATGGTGCATGACGTTACTCCCCCTTTCATCGACTGAGAAAATCACGCTGCGAGACACGCCCGGTCCATTAACCTCTATCTGCACAATATCGTTAGTGTTAACCAGCGGTGTCACCCGGTCTGATAAACCCCTGAGCATATTCATTATGTGATTATGAAATTCGTACGGACACGGATGATCACCCTCAGGCCGGACAAAGTTGTGTCGGATCTCTATGTTATTGAATTCGTAACCGTTTTCCGACAGCCTTTTATACGGGTAAATGCCGCCCGGTGAGCACCACCCAAACCGGTTTACCTGACTTGCGGACGTAGGTGAAGTCAGGGGCGTGATAAATACAGCGAATACAAAGCACAGCAGGGGCGTGTCAAACGCCGATTGGCGGACTGTTTTTTATCTGTAACTTTTGTAGTTTGGTGGATTTCTTATTTCCAGCTTAAACCAACCAGGTTTAAAGTGATGTTTTTTTTTTTATTCTTATCTGTTTTTAAAGACTATGTAAGGGTGCAATTTTTTTAAATCAACAAAAGGATGAGCATCTGCTTCAACATAGCTGTGGGTGATTAAATTATCTTTTTAATGCTCTTACAAGTTTAATTTATCATGGTTGAATTGTTAGAATCAGATGTAATGGTGTCTCTAGAGTGTTGGAGCTAATGTGGTTTTACATTAAAGTCAGGAAGCTAAAAAGCACCTTTTAACTGTTTAAAATAAAATGGAATGCTCAAGGAGCCATGTTGAGACAGAGCCCAGACCGTATATTATTAAAGGGACTTGTCTGGACATGTTCTGATGACACTGAGGAGTTAGATTCAAACCATTGGGGGCGCTATATACACTATAGGCTGTAATGTCAATTTTGAACCACTAGAGGGAGGTATTTATATATTTTGGTGTAATACTATTTATTGGCCCACTAGGGGAGCCATTTTTACATTTGCATGTCATATTAATTTTGAACCACTAGACGGAGGTATTTTCACATTTGGGTGTAATGTTACTTTGATCCACTAGAGGGGGGGCAATTATACAATAGACTGTTATATTAATATTGAACCACTAGAGGGAGGTATTTGTATATTTCGATGTAATGCTATTTATTGGGCCACTAGGGGGAGGTATTTGTATATTCTGGTGTAATACTATTTATTGGACCACTAGGGGGAGCCATTTTTACATTTGCATGTAATTTTAATTTTGAACCACTAGAGGGAGGTATTTAGATATTATGGATCCGGAACCGGAAAGGGCTTGGGTCGCCGGAACCGGAAGGGGTGGTGGTCGCCGGAACAGTAAAGGGCTTGGGTCGCCGGAACCGGAAGGGGCGGGGGTCGCCGGAACCGGAAGGGGTGGGGGTCACCGGAACCGGAAAGGGGTTTTTACAGGGGCGTGGCCTGTTTTGACAGGTGGGCGTGTCCTTCTATGGCAGGTGGGCGTGTCCTATAGGCAAGATGTACATGTCGACCGGAAGGGGCGTGGCAGACATTGACAGTTCATTTGATTGTTTGATAGGTGGGCGTGGCAGCCGGGGGCGTGACACATTTTGACAGGTGGGCGTGGCACCTGGGCGCGGAACCCATTTTGACAGGTGGGCATAGCAACCGAAAGGGGGCAGGGCCTATTTTTGACATGTGGGCGTGGCAACCGGAAGGGGTCAGGGTCTATTTTGAAAGGTGGGCGTGGCAACCGGAAGGGGCGTGTTCTCATTTGCATTTTGACAGCTAGTGGTCTATACTTTCTCTACGTTTCGAAATGGTGCATGACGTTTCTAAATGGTGCATGACGTTACTCCCCCCTTCATCAACTGAGAAAGTCACGCTGCGAGACACGCCGGGAACATTAACCTCTATCTGCACAATATCGTTAGTGTTAACCAGCGGTGTCACCCGGTCTGATAAACCCCTGAGCATATTCATTATGTGATTATGAAATTCGTACGGACACGGATGATCACCCTCAGGCCGGACAAAGTTGTGTCGGATCTCTATGTTATTGAATTCGTCACGTACATTGATCTGAAATTCTTCATCTTCCTGACTAGACGGTTTAGGACTATTTAGCTCCTGTGAGACATTCATACTGACTGGTTGATGTTGATATTTAAACATACGATCAGAAAAAAAAAGGACATGAAAAAACATTCAGAGTCAGACAATACACAAGTTGTAGAAAGCTCCAGACAGTCTCACTGTTAATTGAAGTAGCAAGGCTGGCACTGGGCAGATCCACTGAGATCCAATTGCAAACAGCTCCGCGCTTCGATCACGATCTATGATAAAGCGCAGGTAAAAGTCAGGAATATAATAAAATAAATACAAATAGGGTAATACCCATATCTAAACAGTCAACAGAATTTAACAAGCAGTAAACTCACCTCAGAGCGGAGTTTCGCTTTGTAGCAACCCCCAGCGCCTTTTTCCCGCTTCAGCCCGAAACCAGAGTCAGACAATACACAAGTTGGAGAAAGCTCCAGACAGTCTCACTGTTAATTGAAGTAGCAAGGCGGGCGTTGGGCAGATCCGCTGAGATCCAACTGCAAACAGCTCCGCACTTCGATCACGATCTATGATAAAGCGCAGGTAAAAGTCAGGAATATAATAAAATAAATACAAATAGGGTGATACCCATATCTAAACAGTCAACAGAATTTAACAAGCAGTAAACTCACCTCAGAGCGGAGTTTCGCTTTGTAGCAACCCCCAGCGCCTTTTTCCCGCTCCAGCCCGAAACCAGAGTCAGACAATACACAAGTTGGAGAAAGCTCCAGAAAGCCTCACTGTTAATTGAAGTAGCAAGGCGGGCGTTGGGCAGATCCGCTAAGATCCAATTGCAAACAGCTCCGCGCTTCGATCACGATCTATGATAAAGCGCAGGTAAAAGTCAGGAATATAATAAAATAAATACAAATAGGGTGATACCCATATCTAAACAGTCAACAGAATTTAACAAGCAGTAAACTCACCTCAGAGCGGAGTTTCGCTTTGTAGCAACCCCCAGCGCCTTTTTCCCGCTCCAGCCCGAAACCAGCTCAGAGCAGCAACCGGAGTTGAACGATTCTTCTAGCTGTAACAGAGTATGTATGCTATGGTGAATCTATCGATAAGCCAGCAGCGAATCCAGCTTGGTGCTATGAAACATCCGTAGACGATCGCACAATTGCGAGCTAAAAAATATTTACTCACCTCGCTCCAAACCGATAATACAGGTCGCCGATGTGAAGATTTTCTGAAGTCGCTGTGAAGTTGATCTCACCGCTGAACCCGTAACTCCAGCTCTTCGCAGGGGAAGCTCGGGATTCCCGGCAGGACTTAGCTCTGACGCGGTCTGAGAATGACGCGGGCTTTTGGGATTCCCCTCGAATGAAGCCGGTGATACAGTCTTCGTGAAACCGCTGTTTTCTTTGTTCCTCGCAGCACTGCGCTCCGTGTCCTTAAGGTCGGATTGTCGAATGAGGTCCTTTAAGCATGCTGTAGAGATTAACCGTTTTCCGACAGCCTTTTATACGGGTAAATGCCGCCGGTGAGCACCACCCAAACCGGTTTACCTGACTTGTGGACGTAGGTGAAGTCAGGGGCGTGATAAATACAGCGAATACAAAGCACAGCAGGGGCGTGTCAAACGCCGATTGGTGGACTGTTTTTTATCTGTAACTTTAGTAGTTTGGTGGATTTCTTATTTCCAGCTTAAACCAACCAGGTTTAAAGTGATGTTTTTTTTTATTCTTATCTGTTTTTAAAGACTATGTAAGGGTGCATTTTTTAAAATCAACAAAAGGATGAGCATCTGCTTCAACATAGCTGTGGGTGAATAAATTCTCTTTTTAATGCTCTTACAAGTTTAATTTATCATGGTTGAATTGTTAGAATCAGATGTAATGGTGTCTCTAGAGTGTTGGAGCTAATGTGGTTTTACATTAAAGTCAGGAAGCTAAAAAGCACCTTTTAACTGTTTAAAATAAAATGGAATGCTCAAGGAGCCATGTTGAGACAGAGCCCAGACCGTATATTATTAAAGGGACTTGTCTGGACATGTTCTGATGACACTGAGGAGTTAGATTCAAACCATTGGGGGCGCTATATACACTATAGGCTGTAATGTTAATTTTGAACCACTAGAGGGAGGTATTTATATATTTTGGTGTAATACTATTTATTGGCCCACTAGGGGGAGAAATTTTTACATTTGCATGTCATATTAATTTTGAAACACTAGAGGGAGGTATTTTCACATTTGGGTGTAATGTTACTTTGATCCACTAGAGGGGGGCCAATTATACAATAGACTGTTATATTAATATTGAACCACTAGAGGGAGGTATTTGTATATTTCGATGTAATGCTATTTATTGGGCCACTAGGGGGAGGTATTTGTATATTTTGGTGTAATACTATTTATTGGACCACTAGGGGGAGCCATTTTTACATTTGCATGTAATTTTAATTTTGAACCACTAGAGGGAGGTATTTAGATATTATGGATCCGGAACCGGAAAGGGCTTGGGTCGCCGGAACCGGAAGGGGTGGTGGTCACCGGAACGGGAAAGGGCTTGGGTCGCTGGAACCGGAAGGACACGCCCACCTGTTTTGACAGGTGGGCGTGTCCTTCTATGATAGGTGGGCGTGTCCTATAGGCAAGATGTACATGTCGACCGGAAGGGGCGTGGTACACATTGACAGCTCATTTGCATGTTTGACAGGTGGGCGTAGCAACCGGAAGGGTGCGGGGCCTATTTTGACAGCAGGGCGTGGCAACCGGAAGGGCGTGGTCTCATTTGCATTTTGACAGCTAGTGGTCTATACTTTCTCTGACATCTGTTGTGAATTGGCGCTATATAAATAAACTGAATTGAATTATGCTGCTATAGGCTTAGACTGCTGGAGGACTGACTTACCAATTTTCTTCACTCTGCTACTTCCTTTTCTCCTACAACTCTCCAGTTGTATTACAGTACATTTTGTTATTTCGACTGTTAACTTTGTTTTCTCTCAGTGTTTTTCTCTCCATAGAAGATATACCTGGTCTGGTATCCTGCTTGGCTGCAATGCCCTGTTGAACGGGGGGCATCGACTGGGTTGATCCTCCCAGTAACTGAACAGCCTCTGTGTCCTGTTATCAACTTTTTACTTTCTGTAACATAGAAAGTTCTCTTATATCAGATCTTCTGTTCCTTCTTTGTCTCTGCTCTGTCTTCTTGAACCCCCAGACGGTCATGGCAGATGGCCGCTCCTACTGAGCCTGGTTCTGTTGGAGGTTTCTTCCTGTTAAAGGGGAGTTTTTCCTCTCCAGCATCGCTACATGCTTGCTCAGTATGAGGGATTGCTGAAGGATTGTTGTGGTTGGAAAGTCTGCATCAACGGGGCCCAACCTCACGCCAATGACTGACACAATCTGCTGGGATTCCTTAAATAGGAAACTTTTTAACTGATTGGAATGTTTGTATAAATGTATTGAAATGACTTCTTGTTAAGTGCCTTGAGATGACATCTGTTGTGAATTGGCGCTATGTAAATAAACTGAATTGAATTGAATAGTAGCTGCAAGGTCTGCTGAGATCCCCGAGGTGGTCGAGTACGTTGGAGCCCTCAATGACAACCCCCACATTCCCAACTTGTCTACGTTTATTCCGCACAAGGAACGCAGTCATCGTCTCTGCTGCCAGCTCTTCTTATCACATTTATGGTTCGATGGCTTGAATCATTCTGTAGACACAGTAAAAGGAAACATGGGTGTCACCAAAAGAGAATAAGGAAACAAATTAACTATAAAATGTGCTATAAATATTAATATGTTGACACTTCTTTGTTAACTTAACTAGCATATTGGACAATAACTGGCAACTATGAGAAGAACCAACATCTAATGACAATATTACTGCATATTTTCATACCTTCATTGATATTTCTAAAATAATGAATTAAGTCAACTGTACTCAGCAATAGGGATGTAAGAAAATATCGATACACTGATATATTGCAATATTTTATGTCAAAATATTGTATTAATATTTAAAAGTTTTGTATCGATTTTTATTTTATTTTTTAGAATTTGAATAGAACCATTAATGACAGTAATTTTTGTAGTAAAATTAAAAGTATGACGGGTAGCTGGTGGCTGTTTTCAGCTTCTTTGTTCCAGAGGATCAACTAGATCTGGTAATAAAACTGGATGTGTTCAAGTATGAAACAGGTTGGGGTGTTTATGCTGTGACAGTTTTTCTACAGTTAAATTCAGTTTAAAATCTCAATATAGTCTTACTCATAGTATCACAATATATCGTATCGTCCCCCCAGTATTGCGATGCATATCGTATCACCAGATTCTTGCCAATACACATCCCTACTCAGATGTAAGTACAGTGCTATATTCCACCATACAGTAGTTTTTTGTTTGACCACTGAGTGATCTTTAGTTTAGCAAAATTTAGACAAGTAATAGTCAGGTTTCCCTGAACTCACCTCAAATTCCTTGATTAAGGAACCCACATCTTCACCCAGGTGATCAATCAGACATTGGATGACAACTTCTCTGGTTTTCTCAACAGGATTTCCATTCTGTAGAATACAGTAAATGAATTACAACAACTGACTTGAAATAGCAGTTGCTCACCTCAGTGTTTTTGCCATTTTACTTTACTATAAACAGCTTTGGCTATACCAAAAAAGTAAAACAATATCATTTCTATTAAATGTTGTAATTGTTCAGCCCTTAATTGATTACTGCAACCTTGAAGCCATATTTGACACTTATATTTTTAGAGGTCGACTCAGAGTCGTCAAAGTGGAAAAAGGATTGAAACAGGAACCATTATGCTTGGAAGACTGGTAGAGGAAAGAATGTGGAAAGTGAAGGATGTATACAAAGTACAAATAAATAGTATTGAGTAACACCATTGCAATACAAATGAAGGCCACGTAGGGTATATGATCTTGTGGTGAAAGCAAGAGCACAGAGGACCCATTTGAGAGAAGGTAAATAAGTTTAGATAAAAAAAAAAAGTAGTGACAAGTCAGGTGGGAGCATCCAAAAAGGAAAAACTATGCGGATATAAATTCATTTCCAGAGATTTTAAAGTCATTTTTGTACTTGTGAAAGCCTATCTGAGTTTTGTTATCTTAACTGTTCATTCTAACCACATGGAGAATGCACGCTTTAAATATGTTTGAATCAAAAGTCTTGGCAATGTCTCGCCAAATTAGAATATGTTCACCCAAAGATATGTATCGGATTTAGTAGCGCAAATGAATGGTATATGACATGAGTGACATGGGTTGGACTTGCAAAAAAAAGATTTCTACTGTTCAGATCGCTATAAAAAGATCGGATATGGGTCGCATACTGTTTTTAAAAAGTCCGATGTTTGGCACTTATGCCCGCAGTGTGAACATAACCTAAGTTATAAAAATCGCGAACACGCATTCTGCGCACGCACACTAAACCCAGAGGGGTGCTTTTTTTTTTACTAGCTAAGCTAAGCTATCAAAACTCAACTGTGCTTGCTGTTAATAGTTCGAGCACAGAACGCACGTTCGTTATTTTAAAACTGAAAAGCTGCAATAAAGACGCCTCACGGTCCACAAAGGTGGTCGTGTTCACGGCCCATTAAGTCTGCACTGGCTCTAATACTACCTAAATTGCTACACATGTTGGGTGGTTAGCATTTGAGACACTCAAATTCAAGCAAGCCAACATCCGTCAACAAAGCCCCGTTCATACACAAAAAGTCCCCAAAAACATAACATTTAACAGTGGGCATACTTTACCACCAGATGCCGAGCCCAGAACACTGTCAAAGCAGATTATGATTGACTTGTGCTAGCTTTGTCCAGATGCTAACAAGGCAAATTAAGCAGACTTGCTAGCGTTCACCATAAATGGCTTCATCACGAAAGTATAGATAAGGATAGTTCGTGTCTAGCTTCTTTAAGTAAGGGGGGTTATAATAAAGAACAAATTTGTTCATAAATCACTTACCTGTATTAAGTTTGAATCTTCAACCATCCAGTGTAGCCGCTCAGTGTGCCAAGACCGCGAAAAGCTCATTCAGGACTGGATCAGACCGGTCAGTCCCCAGAGTAATGACATCACTGGATCATTTTCTGTTTACTTGATTTTTTTTAAGTACTAAGTAATCATGTCTCAAAAATTGTTTTGATCTCGATCATAATTTCTTTCAGTAAGACTACTTTGTTTTTGTAATGTATTCTTAAATAAAATTGTTTTAAAATAAAGAAATTATTATTAATATTTAGACCATTTTATCTGTTGGTCAAATCTTAATTTTTTTAAAGAATTAAACTTAATATAACTACTATGTTTGACACAAATGTTCCTCATTAGGTTCCACTTATGAACATTGATGTAATCAAGTCAAATACTCATCATCGCGACATTCAACATTTTTATTAAACATTTACACCTAGATATTTCTGTGATATATATTGGGTGCTTGAAATATTTTTTACAGTGTGGAATCACAACATTTTATTGATAGTAATAATTGTGGGACATATGTTATCAGTGTTATTACGCATGCATTATAAAAAAACCACCCATTCAATTCCTTTCTCATCTCATTTTTATATAATAATAAAATTGTATTATAATAAACAATAATTTTCCTATAAATAATAGGCCAATTTTATGTTTACATAAGAAGGCATATGCTAAATGTTTTAAAGGAGTTTCCACGAGAAAAAATGTATGTTATGATTGCCTAACGATTATACACTGGCCGGGAAGCCAATATTTAAAAGTGAAGCGTTTGTTTACCCTTGGGTTCGTCAATCAGCCAACGAGCACGCGCACTCAAATATGTGATGTTAATTTCTGGCTGACTTGACGTCAAGTCGGCCCAGGATATACCATATATGGACATCGCAGACCTATGCTGCAGGAAGCCCACCCTGCCCCTCTCCCGTTACTGAATTCCGATTCGAAGTACGAACTCGACCGTGAAAGATGCAGAAACGTAGTGCACACGTGAGTTGCTCTGTTGTTGACTGCCAGAATCAACATGGAAACATTTTTTTCTCTCCCAAGAACGGACCAAGCTATCAGGGACCAGTGGATTAAATTATTTTTTAATGACGCGGTTCCTACAACCCTTCTCACTGGTTTAGGTGTCTGTGCTAAACATTTTACGCCGGAATCTTTTACGAATTTGGGACAATATCAGGCGAAGTTGGCATCAAAGCTCCGATGGAAAAAGGGGCCATTCCAACAATCAGAGACTTGCCTGCAATTGAAACGGTAAGGCTGTGCTTTTATTGCTCTACTGTGTGTAACAAACAGCAGCTAACTGCTAATGCGACTATTGTATGCTAGCAGGAGTAGTAGCTTTGAGGACAACACGGGTGATGGCTGCTACTTTGAAAACAATAAATGACCTAGAATGCAGTTACAATTGAAGGTCGGGTTCATTCACAACTTGCGCCGTGATGTCATTTTGTACATCACGGCTGAAGCGTTACCTGCGGTGTCAACCCCCCTCCTTCCTGCCACCAATCAATGCGCCCCTCATTCCATTATTACAATGACCGTCCATGACAGCCAAAATATCGCACCAGATCTCGCGAGACAATAATGCCTTCAGAAATATGGGTCAGAGGAGCTCTGTGTTTATTTTTTTCCACTTTTTTTCCACTTTTCTTTTTTAGAAGGGCCTGAAAGACTTTAATGGAGCGTGGGTATCCAAGGTAGTACTAGGTTATGACTCCTTTATTTCTTGAGCTATAAGCGAGAGTTTTGTCAGGAAATACACTGATGACCCCACGTAGAAGGTGAAGGGCTGCTAAGGGGGCTTCGCAGTTCCTTATTAGAGGTTTTCCTAGACATGAATGACACAGTCATAGTGGTGTCTCTTGTATTGCAGTGAGCAACAATTAACTTTAAGTTACCTTCTTTTGTGGATTATTTGGTACATTGGAGTTATGAGAAGTTTGCCTAGACATGAATGGCACAGTCATAGTGGTGTATCTTGTATTTTAGCGCATACAAAAATAAAAGGAAGAAAACCTAACCTCTCTCCAGTCACTTTATCCAACCCAATTGTTACATAACAATTAATAACTGTCTTTGAACCACTATTAATATTGCTGATAAATAAGCCTGCACACTTATTGTGGAATTTCTTTAGCCATTGAGGAAGGGTGCAATTGAATGTGAGAGGATGGTAAAATACTCCATTGATCTCTGAAAAATGTGTCACCCTCACTTTTGAGATGATGGTTATGCTCCTGGGTGGACCTCTCTAATTTTAAAACTCTGGATACTGCCTTGACTGTGATCAGCACAAAGTTGAAGGCTAATGTTGGAGCATGTATTTCTTAAAATATTAGGCTTTCTGGAGAGACCAGGCAGTTAGTATTTTAGTTAATAATCCAATATATAACACCAAAGAAGTACAAACAAGGTATAACTACTAGTCAAAATGAAGCCAGCCAGGACCAAAGCAGAATTCTAACATCTCAGAAGTTCCAGGTTGTGTGAACCTTAATCCATAAGCCTTCACACTACATTCTCTTTTATACATACGTCAGTGGAGTAATTACTCTTAATACTATGTACAGTACCAGTAACAGTCCGCGTGAACACAAATTTGTTGAGTAACTTGAGAGAAAAGTTTAATAATTTAATAAATGTTACTATAATTTATATTTATATAGAGCATTATTTTGCTTTGGATAATTAGTCCAAGGTCACACTAAACAAAGTCAAATAAAACTTTATTTATAAAGCGCTTTTCATACAAGAAATTGCATCACAAAGTGCTTTACAGATAAAAATGACCCCACATAAAACTACATTCCCATCCCTCCCCCACAGATTTAAAAGCATGGTCACAGTTATACCTCCTCCCCCCAACCCAACTCCCATGCACACACACAGTTAAAAGCAACATTAAAAAAGGAGTGCAGATGAAACATTAACGGACACAAATCCCTGCCAGCCCGGTGAAGCTGCAGATGGGAAATCCATCACTGGACTCAGACTGCCGAACACCGGAGGTGCAACAGCAACTGCAGAGGTGGACCGCTGGTTCCATCAGGGGGCTAAGCCAAAAGCCCCATTAGCTCAACACCGGTGCTCCAGGGTGCCTGGTCCATGGTCGGGGAGTGCCGTGGTGGTGTGGGGGGGGGGGGTTAGGGTTACCCGCCACCGCTCTCCTTCACCCGGCCTGCCATTATCAAACCGCTTCGGTGCCCTGTAGCACGACTTTTCTCCTCTGACTGTCCCTCCGGCTGCCCTGAAGCCCCTCAGTTTCGCAGAACTGCCACCTATCCCCTCCCAGCAGCCGGAGCAGCAGCCAGACTCCCACAGCCCTCAACGTCGCGCTAAACCCAGGACCGCAGTCAGGACTCGCTAAGGAGTGCTCCACTACACCCCAAACCCACGGAACGAGCCCTAGGCGCCGACTACACATCGCTGCAGTCCTGGGGAACCTAATCCGCCCAAAATCCAGCAGGTCCAGGACCGTGAAAGATCCTCTGCCCAGCATCAACTTGCAGTCCAGTCGCCAACCACATTCATCATTGGAGACTCTATTATTAGGAATGTAAGGATGAGAGGAGCCCTCACACTGTGTTTTCCTGGAGCCACTGTAAAGGACATTGCTGAACATGAATTGGTCGTTTTAGCAGGCTTTCATCTCTGAACACTTGGCTCTCTGTCACCGTTGTTCACAATATTGGGTTTATAGACAATTTTAACATGTTCTGGGGCAGGAGTCAATTGTTTGGACTGGATGGACTACATCTTAACAGACAGTGTACCCGCATGCTGGCAATACGCCTGGCATGCCCTCGACCCCGCCCTGTCTACCACATTGACCCCAGCTGCACCTGCACCCTCTCTGCCCCTTCCGGCACATCCTGATGTGCAGCTGGTCCCTGCTCCTATGAACTCAGTACTGATTTTAACAGTAACTCACATATTGGACTTGGACCTTGCCCTAAATCATTCATACCTGTTATTATAAGCAGAGAGCGGAAAAATAATAAAAAACGTTCCAAATGCAACCCTAATAATCTCAAGCAGTAACCAAAAGTTCTAACTCAAGTAAATCATACAGTCACTCCATCTCCAACCACTATTAATATGGCACTTTTAAATGTTCGCTCTCTGCTAAATAAAACTTTTATAATAAATGACCTAATTTTAGACCACAATCTTCATTGTTTATTTTTAACAGAAACATGGCTGAGTGCAGATGACCACCTCCAGGTCTTTGTCAGGACACGTGCTGCTGGATTTTGTAGTAGTCTTTTTGGGAAGACCAGAAAGCACGGCATTACAGTAATCAATCCTACTGGAGAAAAAAGCATGCATCCGTGTCTCCGTATTGGCTCGAGAGAGAATGGGGCAGATTCTGGCAATGTTCTTAAGTTGATAAAAACCTGTTTTAGTAATATTTTTAATGTGAGGGATAAAAGTGAGCTCAGAGTCAAAAATCATGCCCAGGTTCTTCGTTGGTAAAGAAGGATTAAAAGATAGTGATCGTAGTTTTGGTAAACGTTTCTCTCTCTGAGCCTCAGGACAGATGACTAAAACTTCAGTTTTGTCCTGGCTGAGCTGGAGAAAGTTTTCTGCCATCCAGGATTTGATGTCTAAAATGCAGTTAAAAAGTGCTTCCATTAGCTGTGTGTCATCAGGAGACATGGAGATGTATAACTGTGTATCATCAGCATAACTGTAAAAGTTAACTCCATGTCTTCTGATGATGATGCCAAGAGGGAGCATATAAAGGTTAAAAAGCACTGGGCCTAAAATCAAACCCTGGGGAACACCACATGTAATCCTGTGGACCTTAGAGCAGCAGGTATCTAAACTTACCATAAAAGTCCTGTCTGTGAGATAGGATGTAAACCATTTGTGAACAGCACCAGAAAGCCCGATCTGTTTTACACGGATCAAAAGAATAGTGTTGTCGACTGTATCAAAGGCAGCACTTAGATCCAGTAGAACCAGCACTGTCACCCTCTGTGCATCATAGTTTAATCTAAAATAATTTAAAATCTTCAACAGGGCTGTCTCTGTGCTGTGGTTCATCCTAAAACCAGACTGAAATTTCTCCAGGACATTGTGTTCATTAATTAAATCATTAAGTTGAATGAAAACAATATTTTCTAAAATTTTGCTTAAAATGGTAAGTTAGATACTTTTCTGAAATTTTTCAAATCATTAAAATCTAAATTTCTCTTCTTCAACAGGGGCCACACTACTGCCTGTTTAAAGGCGGCAGGAAAGACCCCCATCTGAAGGGAGAAATTCATTATTGTTAAAATCTCATCCCTAAAAGATTCATAAAATTGCTTAAAAAGGGAAGTGGGAATCGGGTCCAAAACACATGTGGTGGGCCTCACTGAGGAGAAAACCTTTTCAAGAGTCCCGACCTCCACCAGGACAAAACTGTCCAGCCTTTCCTCTGGTTGGTCACACACTCAGATTTGTCTAAAACCATGTTACTTTTGGAAGATAAAATATTACATCTGATGGTATCTACCTTCCCTCTGAAGTGGTCTTCGAATTCCTCACAAAGAGTGTTTGAGGGGTTTTTAGGAAATGCAGTAGTAGCATTATTAAAAAGTTTGTCAATGGTGATAAAAAGGACTTTGGAATTATTTTTATTTTCTGAGATGATTTTGGAAAGGTATGCGTTTCTTGAATTTCTTACTGCGTTATTGTATAATTTGAGAAGATCTATCTATATTTGAGGGTTTATCATGGTTTTACTTTTCCTCCATTTTCTCTCTGCCGCCCTACAATTGCTCTTAACTTTTCTGAGATTTTCATTTCTCCACAGCGGTGCAGCTTTAGGGTGTAAACTTTGAACTTTAAGTGGAGCAAGCAGGTCAAGAGCGGACTGAAGCCTACTGTTAAAATCACTGACAATAAAATAACTGAGGGCAGGTAAAACAATCAGAGGATTCTTTTCAAAAACTTCGAGAAAACCTGGGGTTAGATGGCGATTCCTGACAGAGGTCTCCTGCTGGATAAAACTGGTGATGTTAAAAAACACACAGTAGCGGTCAGAGACAGCCAAGTCGACAACAGAGGACACACTGATGAAAAGGCCATACGTGATGACCAAGTCCAGGGTGTGTCCTCTGTTGTGAGTTGGCTGGATGACATGTTGGCTAAAATCCATATAAATCAGAATATTTTAAAAATCTGTTGATAAAGGGTCTAAAAGGTTATCCATGTGTAGATTAAAATCACCGGCTATAGTGATCCTTTCAAAGGAGTTGTGCAGAAGTGATAAAAACTCTGAAAATTCTTGAATAAAAAGTGCACTCATTTTTGGGAGGCCTATAAATTGTGACACATAAAATCTGAGGAGTGCTAAAAACAGTTGCATCATATTCCAAAGTAAAATAGTTATCAAATATACAGTCTACTGCTGTATAAAAAGACCCTTCGACAAGCTAGAACAGCATATTTTTCATCATTAATCGAGGCGAATTAAAACAATCCTAGGTTTCTTTTTAGTACAGTTGCCAAACTTACACAGAGTCATAGCTCTGTTGAGCCAACTATTCCCCCAGCTCTTAGCAGTGCTGATTTTATGGAATTCTTCATAAATAAAATTAATTCTATTAAAAATAAAATCATTGGCATCCTCCCAAACATGATTACTTCTTCCTCAGTAAATGAGGCAGCTTTGGAAAGGACTGTAGAATCTCATTTGTGCTGAGGCTGTTTTGATTCAGTCGAGCTTTCAGAATTATCAAAAATATTAGCCTCATCTAAACCTTCAACTTGTATGTTGGACCCAATACCAACCAAAGTATTAAAGGAAGTGTTCCATTTGGTTCCTGGCCCCATTTTGGAAATGATGAATCTAAACGGATACGTACCACAAGAATTTAAAACAGCTGTAATTAAACCTTTACTCAAGAAACCTTCCCTTGATCAAGATAACTTAGTGAATTACAGACCTATATCTAACCTTCCTTTCTTATCCAAAATCCTTGAGAAAATTGTCGCTAATCAAGTCTGTGAGCATCTAAACAGTAATCAGCTGTTTAAAGAGTTTCAGTCAGGTTTTAGAGCTCATCATAGCACCAAAACAGCACTGGTGAAGGTTACTAATGATATTCTCATGGCCTCAGATAATAGACTGGTGTCTGTTCTGGTTTTGTTAGATCTCAGTGCTGCTTTTGACACAGTCGATCATAATATTCTCTTAGAAAGGCTTGAACATGCTGCAGGGATCAGAGGAAAAGCACTAGGCTGGTTTATATCATATTTGTCTGACAGATTCCAGTTTGTTCATCTAAATGATCAATCTTCTTCACTCTCAAGGGTTACTTGTGGAGTTACACAGGGTTCTGTGCTTGGACCAATTCTTTTCACCATATATATGTTCCCAATTGGTAGAATCATTAGACAGCATGGGATAAATTTTCACAGCTATGCCGATGATACACAACTATATTTATCCATAAATCCTGATGAACCCAGTCATTTAAGTAGATTACAGGCATGTCTGGAAGACATAAAAACATGGATGAATCTAAACTTTTTGCTTTTAAATTCTGACAAGACAGAAATTGCTGTCTTTGAACCAGAAGTTCTAAAAAAGAAACTGATTAGTCAATCACTTCCTCTGGATGGCATTAAATTGGCCCCCAGTAATAACATAAAGAACCTCTGTGTTATTTTTGACCAAGACTTGACATTTAAATCCCATATTAAACAGGGTTCTAGGATTTCCTTCTTTGACCTCCGGAATATTGCTAAAATTAGAAACATCCTGTTCTACTGTAATTCTTTACTATCAGGTAATCCACAAAATGCCATTAAAAGCCTTCAGTTGATCCAAAATGCAGCAGCAAGAGTTCTGATGAATATTAAAAAGAGAGATCACATTTCTCCTGCTTTAGCTTCCCTTCATTGGCTCCCTGTTAAATCCAGCATAGAATTTAAGATCCTTCTTCTTACATACGAAGCCCATAATAATCCAGCTCCATCATACATCAGAGATCTAATTGTTTCATATGTTCCCAACATCGCTCTCAGACTGCAGGTTTACTTGTAGTTCTTAGGATTTCTAAAAGAAGAATGGGAGGCAGATCTTTTAGTTATCAGGCTCCTCTCCTGTGGAACCAGCTCCCAGCTTTAGTCCGTGAGGCAGACACTTTGTTTACTTTTAAGGCCAGGGTTAAAACTTTCCTTTTTGATAAAGCTTATCAGACTTCCTGCTTCGCTGCAATCGGCTGCTTCGCTACTTTGCGCTCCCTTCTGCTTGCGTTTTTCTGCATTTTTCTGCTTATTTTTATTTTTCCCCCCTTATGATCCGACCTGCAGGACTTTTGAATACACATAAATTTATGGGAAAAACCTTTTTTAGTAGTAACGGCAATATTTCATAGATCTTTTATCTTCAGCGCTCTGTGTGCCACAGCTGAAGCCTGATCTACAGCATCTAAGTACTTAGCATTCAGCTAAAGCTAGATATAGCTCGTAACGGGGCAAACGCTAAGCTACAGCAACAAGATGCCTTCCGTCTGCACAATGGACTACCAGGACCTTCTACATAAGATAACAGCACTGGAGAGGAAAGTTCAATGGATAGAAGTTAATGTGGAGGTAAATGGATTGTGTGGAAATGAAACAACCTTATCACTCTTTCAAAACAGTGGAAATAAGCAAGCTAACACACGGCTAAGAGGCAGAGATAACACGACCAAGAAAAGAAGGGAGCCTCTGCTCATTACATTAAATCACCGAGTGATAATCCTCCCTGGAACTCTCTTGGTGCTAAGCCAAAAACTAAATCATGTCTGGGAAACGGGAGGACGTAGTGCAGGCTGGACACAGCGAGCGGAAATCTGTGATGAGACCGACTGGCCTGCACTCCCTACAAGAGAGAGGGCTTCTTCTACTCCCGTACATGAGAGGACACGGGACAGAACAGCTGTAAATGGGAAAGTTAGCCACAAACTTTCAAATTAACCGAATGTGAAGCTGCAGAACAAATTTGCTCCACTGTTGGAGAACCCTGGATCTTTATCTGACAACCATCCACCCCAAGGCAACGAGATGAGGACTGATAACTTGTCAGAGAGTGAGAGGCCACAGAGAAAGCAAAAGACTGGGCCTGAAACTCTGATTGTAGGTGATTCCTCTGTAAAAGATGTTCAGTGGATGTGTGGAAAGAACACCAAAGTCCTCTACTTTCCAAAGGATATGGTCAGTGACATGCAGAAGAGGATTCTAAAAACTGTGACTAAATATCCAAAAGTGAAAAACATCGTTCTCCACACAGGGTCGAATGATGTGTCCAAGCAATAATCGGAGGTTCTGAAAAGGGATTTCGCTGGATTATTGAACACCGTGAGCTCGTTGGATGCAGAAGTATTCATCAGTGGACCTTTACCACCCATCAGAGGAGAAGAAGAAAGATTTAGCCGTCTTTTGGAATTAAATAAGTGGATTTTATCTGCATGTGCTGACAACAAACTGCTATTTATTAACAACTTTCAAATTTTTTGGGAGCGTAGACATCTTTTTAAGGCAAATGGATTTAGTTTGAACAGGTCAGGTGTAAGACTGTTTACCTCCAATATGTTCTACTTCCTGCGTCATCCCTCTGTGCTTGGAGCCAAAAAGGAGATACACAAAGACTTATCTCAAAAGGAAGACCAAACAAAGCTGAGTGCAGAGGGGGAGGAACTTCTTCTGCCCTCACTCATGGGAAGCTTTGAACAGAAGCAGGAAGAAGAATCTTTATTTGCCCCAAAAGCCCTCAACAGCCCTAAAGAACAGGACAGCGGACCTCCATCGCCCCCACAAATCCCTGACAGCCCACCGTCTTCCCTACCACCCCTCTCCCCCACTCCCCCCATCTGAAATTAAATGAGCAGATGATGGAGCGGGTCAACATTGGGCTCAGATCTACCCCCCAGACCAATCTGTTTTCTTTAACCATAAACCCCACACCAGGACGATCAAAGATAGGCCAACAAGCCCGGCCCCCTCCTACCCCACCACGTAAGCATGTACAATCTCCACAGTATGATGTGTTAAGGGTCCAGGCTGCGTGGATATCAGCAGTCAGAACTTTTCCCAGGACAAGCTGGGACCCTGTTCATTAGAAGGTTCGATCATTTCTGCACTTATAAGTAACAGAAGGAATGTAATTATGTCAAAAAACAGAGCACTGCCTTCTAAAAGATTTTTAAGTAAAGTAAACATACGCTGTACACAGCCCGCCCCAAAACACAAGGGGCACAATAATACTCTTAAACCTGTTAAGATGGCCTTATTAAATGTCAGGTCTATAGTAGGGAAGACATTTTTAATCAATGATCTTATCACTGAGCATGGCCTTGATTTTATGTTTTTAACTGAGACTTGGTTAGATAAGAATAGCAGTGTTTCTCTTATCGAATCAACCCCTCCCAACTTTAGTTTTGTCAACCAGGCCAGACAGAACAGGAGAGGCGGAGGAGTTGCTGTTTTATTTAATGAATCATTCCAGTGTAAGCAGTTATCTCTTGGAAGTTTTCCTTCTTTTGAATGTTGCTGTACAGCTGAAGGCCTCATCTAGAGCCATGTTTGTTAACATTTATCTCCCTCCAAATTACTGTGCTGACTTTAATGATGATTTTAGTGAACTGCTGTCTATAATCTGTGTTGATTTTGACTGTATAATTGTTGTTGGAGATTTTAACATCCATGTTGACAATCCCCAGAACAAAGGGTCTAAAGACCTGAGTAACACTCTGGACAACTTTGGGCTGACTCAGCATATAACAGAGCCCACACATAATAAGGGTCATGTTTTGGACTTACTGATCTCGAAGGGTCTGGGCATTTCCAAGATTAATGTGCGTGATGTGGGCTTGTCTGATCATTGTTGTGTTTTCTTTGAGAGTATAATTTCGGTTCACATAAATGTTTTAACGGAGGTTATCACAAAACGATGTATAACTGAAAACACTAGTGACATTTTTAACTAGGTCTTCTCTCTAACACCTGCCCTGTCAGGGGGTTCAGTCAATGAACTTGTCAACAGCTTTAATGCTAAAATATTAAATGTTATGGATACTATTGCTCGCACAAAGGTGAAGGTTATCTCTGGAAGGAAAAAGTCTCCATGGAGAAATTCCACACTGGTGAGAAATGAAAAAAGGGATTGTCGGAAAGCCGAGTTCAGATGGAGAAAAACAAATCTTCAGGTTCATTATGACATCTATAAAGAGAAACTTCACTCTTATAACTTACAACTGAGGAATACAAGGAAGTCATATTTTTCTGACATCATCACCAGAAATAGTCATAGTGCTCGCACATTATTTGCTGTTGTCGACAGGCTAACAATCTCTCCTGTGTCAGTAGCACCTGAACTCTATTCCACCAAGGCCTGCAATGACTTTGCCAAATTCTTCACAGACAAAATCCAAAATATTAGACAAGCGGTTGGTTCATTAACGGCCGGTTCAGGTTATGTACAGTGTCCACGGAAAATCAGTTTAAACACCATGAAACAGTTTTATCTCATAAACAGCAAAGATCTGGAGGACATCTTACGTCAACTGAACTCCTCCTCTTGCTGCTAAGACATCCTGCCCACAGGCTTTTTCAAAACGGTCTCAAAGATCTTGGAGTCAGATCTGTTACTGATTGTGAACTCATCTTTAATGTCAGGTGTTTTCCCAGAGCCCCTGAAAACAGCTGTAATTAAACCCCTGCTGAAAAGAGACAATCTGGACAAGACACAAATTAACAACTACAGGCCCATCTCCAATCTTCCATTTTTAAGTAAGATCATTGAAAAGGCTGTTTTTCATCAGGTAAATGACTTCTTAAGACAAAGCAACTGCTATGACGTCTTTCAGTCAGGTTTTAGACAGCACCACAGCACTGAGACTGCTCTGACCAGAGTTTGAATACTGACAGTGGAAAAATGTCAGTGTTAGTTTTACTGGATCTCAGTGCTGCATTTGATACAGTTGACCACATTATTTTACTCAAACGACTGGAGAACTGGGTGGGTCTCTCTGGCACTGTACTAAACTGGTTCAAAACGTACTTAGAGAACAGGAAGTACTTTGTGTCAATGAGTAACTTTACATCTGAACAGATGGGAATTACATGTGGGGTTCCCCAGGGTTCCATCCTGGGACCTCTTCTGTTTAACATCTATATGCTCCCACTGGCAAAGGTAATAAATAACAACAATATAAGTTACCATAGCTACGCAGATGACACACAGATATGTATTAGAATGTCACCAGAAGACCAAGGGCCTGTACAGGCTCTTGGCAAATGCATTGAGGAAATTAATGACTGGATGTGCCAAATTTTTTTGCAGTTGAACAAAAACAAAACAGAGGTAATTGTCTTTGGAGCTGAAGAGTAAAGATTGAAGGTCACCACAAGGCTTCAGTCCATACACCTATAAACCACCAACCACGTCAGAAATCTGGGTATAGTGATGGACTCTGACCTAAACTTTGAAAAACACATTAAGGCAATCACAAAATCAGCCTACTATCACCTTAAGAATATCTCAAGGATAAAAGATCTGATGTCTCAGCAGGACCTGGAAAAACTAGTCCATGCATTCATCTTTAGTTGGCTTGATTGTTGTAACAGTGTCTTTACAGGTCTACCTAAAAAATCAATTAGGAAACTGCAGCTCATCCAGAACTCTGCTGCTCGAGTTCTCACTAAAACCAAAAAAGTGGACCACATCAGTCCAGCTCTGAGGTCTTTACACTGGCTGCCTGTCTGTCAGAGGATAGACATCAAAGTTCTGCTGCTGGTCTATAAAGCTCAGAATGGTTTAGGACCAAAATACATCAGTGATCTCCTGACCCAGTATGAACCTACTCGACCCCTCAGGTCATCTGGATCCGCTCTTTTATCAATTCCCAGAGTCAGAACCAGACATGGAGAAGCTGCGTTCAGCTTCTATGCTCCACGTCTGGAACAAACTCCCAGAAAGCCTCAGATCAGCTGAAACACTCAGTTTATTTAAATCCAGGTTAAAGACCCACCTGTTCTCATCTGCTTTTGATTAGGTTTTTATTCTATGTTTTAAATCTGCACGGCTTCTTTTAAGATTTTTTTTTCTCATTTAAATTCATGGTTTTTATTCCTGTACTTTTGCTTTTTCTGCACCCTGCTGTAATGCTTTTGATGTTTTATGTAAAGCACTTTGAATTGTCTTGTAACACAAATTGTGCTATACAAATAAACTTGCCTTGCCTTATAGTTAGAGTGGATTAGGTCATCCTGAGCTAGCTCTGTAGTTATGCTGCTATAGGCTAAGACTGCTGGAGGACAGACTTACCAATTTTCTTCACTCTGCTACTTCCTTTTCTACTACTACTCTCCAGTTGTATTACAGTACATTCTGTTATTTCGACTGTCCATAGAAGATATACCTGGTCTGGTGTCCTGCTTGGCTGCGGTGCCCTGTTGGATGGGGGGCATCGACTGGGATGATGCTCCCAGTAACTGAACATCCACTGTGTCCTGTTATCAACTTTTTACTTTCTGTATCATAGAAAGTACTCTTATATCAGATCTTCTGTTCCTTCTTTGTCTCTGCTCTGTCTTCTTGAACCCCCAGACGGTCGTGGCAGATGGCCGCTCCTACTGAGCCTGGTTCTGTTGGAGGTTTCTTCCTATTAAAGGGGAGTTTTCCCTCTCCACCGTCGCTACATGCTTCCTGAGTATGAGGGATTGCTGAAGGATTGCTGTGGTTGGAAAGTCTGCATCAACGGGGCCCAACCTCACGCCAATGACTGACGCAATCTGCTGGGATTCCTTTAATAGGAAACTTTTTAACTGATTGGAATGTTTGTATAAATGTATTGAAATGACTTCTTGTTAAGTGCCTTGAGGTGACATCTGTTGTGAATTGGCGCTATATAAATAAACTGAATTGAATTGAAAATAAAACAGGTAGGGCAAAAAATTTTGATGAACTTATGAAAGCAGTTCCGCCTCCCCTTTTGCTACTCCTTGTTGAATAAGTGAAGTTAAAATTGGGTGGGGAGGCCTCTGTATGAACAACACTGGCATCTGCACAAATAAACAATGAAGACTATGATCTAAAATCTGATTATTTGTTCTTATTGTATCTGTACTGTTAATTATCCTAACTCTAAAGGAAAATGAATTGGCGACATGTACAAAAACTCACCAAATATTGCAGACACATCAGTTCTGCGTGAAATTTACACGCATTTACATTTAAAAATAAAGCTAACAATTGAAATAACAGCAAATAGTACTGGACAGTAGTAGAAGAGAAAAGTAGCAGAGTTAAGTAGTAGAGTAAAGAAAAGTGGTCGGTCTGTCCTCCAACAGTCTAAGCCTATAGCAGCATAACTATAGAGATGGTTCAGGATGACCTAAGCACCTCTAACTATGAACTTTATCAGAAAATAAGGTTTTAAGCCTGGTGTTAAAAGTAGACAGAGTTTCTGCCTCATGGACTTAAACTGGGAGCTGGTTCCTCAGGAGAGGAACCTGATAATTAAATAATCTGCCTCCCATTCTACCTTTAGTAATCCTAGGAATCACCAGTAAACCTGCAGTCTGAGAGTGAAGTGCTCTGTTAGGAACATATGGAACAATCAAATTTCTGATTTATGATGGAGCTTGATTATTAAGGGCTTTATATGTAAGAAGGAGGATCTTAAATTCTATTCTGGGTTTAGCAGGGAGCCTGAACAACTTCAAACAAACAGCTAAAACAGAAAGATTGTGTTCTTTTTAATATTCATCAGAACTCTTGCTGCAGAATTTTGGATGAATTGAAGGCTTTTAATGGCTTTGAATGATGAAATTGAATGATGAAATTGAATTAAATTAATGAATTTGCCAGCTTTTTCACTGAAAAGATTCTAACAATTAGACAGTCAATCTGTACCTCAATATCGAACCCACAACCAGTGCTATCCCCAATCAACAACAATGTAGAGAAAATGTCTGAATTCCACGAATTAAACCAGAACAGCCTTGAAAAAAATCATAATCCAATTAAGCCCCTCCTCCTGCTGTCTTGACATCCTACCCACAGCTTTTCTAAAGAAAGTTCTTCCTGTCATTGGGTCTGATCTTGTTCAAATAGTGAACTCATCCCTGCTATCAGGGGCCTGTACCATGAAGCCGGATTAGGTGGCTAGCCAGCTATGTTTCAGCTTAGTTTCCACCAACCCTGGGTTTTGGGTACCATGAAAGTGGCTCGGCTTTGATCGGTGTTCGTTGCCATGGTGTCTTACGCTACACGGCTAACCTGCTCCGGGGCAGGTTATGTTCTGGATTCGCGATCTCAGACTGAAGTTTGACCAATCAGCTGTGAGCAAAGAAACATATATATGTGACGTAACTAATTCCCAGCGTCTGTTCTCTGTTGCAATGGCTTCACCTTTTCTCCCTAATCCTGTGGACATCTCCGCGCAAATTGTAAGACGAGAGTTCGTAGAGAACGAGTTTTTAGGGACAGACAAAATCCATTTGACTTTCCTGATGCGTACTTGTATGAAAGATACAGATTTTCCGCGGAAGGAATGTCTTATCTCTGTGAGCTTCTTGAGCCGCACATAACAAATGTGACTCATCGAAGCCATGCCCTGACTGTACAGCACATGCAATCCCATCCATAATCGGCCGCCCCTTGTTGTTGCTCAGAGCCAACTCCTCTGCCACAGTGTAATCTTGAGGAGGTGGCCCTCCCCCAGTTTTCCTAATTTCACATTTATTTCTGTTTGCTGCAAACGAATCTTTCTTAGGATGTAATAGCCTATACTTTCACATACATCTACACACATAATATATATATATCAACACGAATACATTTTCATTTTTGCATTTAATATATTTTAATATGCTTAGCCTACTTAAATGTACATTAATTGTTTAACCCACGCATTAACACAATCAGCAATCTTCCTCCACGATTGTTCTCTTGCTTTGGCAGCAGATACAGTGTTACTGCGTGCTTGAAAAATATTTCTAAATTCTTTATATTTCTGGAGAATAATCTCTTGCTCCTCCGTTGAAAAGTAGATAGCTCTCGCTCTATCCATATCGAACGCGATTGGTTGTTCAGTGTCGTCATCACTCTTTTATGTGCACGCGTCTGTGGATTAATCATAGCTTAAGGATCAAAGCCTGAGTTGACAGAGAAAGTTGATAACCTGTGTCATGGTACCAATTAAGCCTGATTGCATCGGTTTGGTTTTGTCGATTCAAAACCAATCCTGTAACCCCGAGTTTGTTGAGCCACCTTCATGGTACAGGCCCCAGGTGTCTTCCCTCAGGCTTTAAAAACAGCAGTTATTAAACCACTGCTAAAGAAGAAAAATCTGGACAACACGTTAATGCAGAACTACAGGCCAATCTCTAATCTTCCATTCATCAGTAAGATTATTGAAAAAGCCGTGTTTCAGCAGTTGAATAGCTTCATAACAATGACAAACCGTTTTGATGTTTTTCAGTCTGGTTTCCGTGCTCACCACAGCACCGAGACTGTCCTCGTCAAAGTAGTCAATGACATCCGCATAAATACAGACTGGTAGAACCACAGTGCTGGTTCTGTTGGACCTCAGTGCAGCATTTGACACTGTTGATCATGATATTATATTGGAACAACTGGAGAGCTGGGTCGGACTCTCTGGTACACTACTTGGCTGGTTTGAGTCTTACCTAAAGAACAGAGACTTCTATGTTTCAATAGGAAACTTTTCATCAGAACGAACAGAAATCACATGTGGGGTGCCCCAGGGCTCCATCCTGGGGCCCCTCTTATTTAATATCTGCATGCTCCCACTAGGCAAGATTATAGCAACCAATAACATTAGCTACCATAACTATGTGGATGACACTACATTACAATGTCACCAGGTGACTTTGAACCCATTCAAAGTCAGCATACAGCTTCAGTTAACACAGCTAGAAACTACTGATCGGGCTCGAAACCTAGGTGTAGTAATGGACTCAGACCTGAACCTCCAGGGTCACATAAAGGCAATAACAAGGTCAGCCTTCTATCACCTGAAGAGCATTTCTAGGATTAAACGACTGATGTCGCAACAGGACCTAGAAAAACTCATCCATGCGTTTAACTTTACTCGGATTGATTACTGCAACAGCATCTTCACAGGTCTGCCTAAAAAGTCAATCAGACAGCTGCAGATGATCCAGAACGCTGCCGCTCGCGTCCTCACTAGAACCAGGAAAGTAGAGCACATCACTCCAGTTCTAAAGTCCTTACAGTGGCTCCCTGTAGCTCAGAGAATAGACTTCAAAATACTCCTACTAGTTTATAAATCATTACATGGCTTAGCACCAAAATATGTTGAAGACCTGTTGTCACATTACCAACCACCAAGACCACTCAGGTCCTCAGACTCTAGCCTGCTAAACATCCCTTGACTCAGAACTAAACACGGAGAAGCAGCTTTCAGTTTCTATGCTCCCCTATATCTGGAACAGACTTCCTGACGAGTGTAGAGCTGCTGACACTCTGAATTGCTTTAAATCGAGACTAAAAACCCATCTGTTTAGAATTGCCTTTGAGTAAATGCTTGTATCATATGTATGAAATGTGTTCATGCTCTCTTGCTTTTTTGATCTTTCTCTTGCTTTATTGTGAATCATGTGTGATGTGTGTTTCTTTTACTTTTAATTTCCAATGTTATATTCCATGTGTTTTTTAAATCACCAAATCATGTAAAGCACCTTGAATTACCCTGTTGTTGAAAGTGTCTATACAAATAAAATTGCCTTGTCTTGCCTTGCTTTATGTGGTCTTCCTGATAGTAACGATTTACAGTAGTCCATCTATAAAGTAACAAATGTATGGACAAATTTTTCAGCATCACTCCTGGACAGGATATTCCTAATTTTAGCAATATCCCGGAGGTGAAAGAAAGAAATCCTGGAAACCTGTTTAATACAGGATTTGAAAGTCATGTCTTGGTCAAAAATAACACAGAGGTTCTGCATGTTATTGCTGGAGGCCTTTTAATGTCATCCAGGTGAAGTGATTGACTAAGCAATTTCTTTTTCAGATCTTCTGGTCCAAAGTCGAGAACGTTTGTCTTGTCAAGCAACCCTTGAGAGTGAAGATTTATCATTTACATGAAAAAACAGGAAGCTATCTGACAAATATGATTTAAACCAGCCTAGTGCTGTTCCTTTGATCCCTGGAACATGTTCAAGCCTTTCTAAGAGAATATTATGATCGACTCTGTCAAAAGCAGCACTGAGATCTACAAGACCAGAAGAGTCACAAGTCCATTATTTGAGGCCATGAGAATATCATTAGTAACTGTCACCAGTGCTATTATGAGCTCTAAAACCTGACTACAACTCTTCAAATATGTCATTACTGTTTAGATGATCACACACTTGATTAGCAACTATTTTCTCAAAGATTTTAGATAAGAAAGGAAGGTTGCATATAGGACTGTGATCAAATCATCTTGATCGAGAGGTTTCTTAAGTAAAGGTTTCATTACAGCAACCCTAAATTCCTGTCATACGTATGCATTTACTAAGGATAGGTTCATCATGTCTAAAATGGTGCCAGTAACCAAAGCAAACACTTCCTTAAATAATTTGGTTGAGATTGGGTCCAACATGCAAGTTGAAGGTTTAGATGAGGCTAATATGTTTGATAATTCCGAAAGCTTTACTGAATCAAAACAGTTTAAACACAAATGAGGTTCTACAGTTCTCTCCGATGCCGCCTCACTTACTGAAAGAGAAGTAATCATGTTTGGGCTGATGCCAATGATTTTATTTTTAATAGAATTAATTATATTTATGAAGAATCCCATAATGTCATCTCTACTGAGAGCCGGGGGAATAGCTGGCTTAACAGATCTAGGACTCTGTGAAAGTTTGGAAACTGTACTAAAAAGAAGCCCAGGATTGTTCTTATTCGCCTCTATTAATGATGAAAAATATGCTGTTCTAGCTGGTCAAAGGGTATTTTATACAGCAGTCCACTATTTTTCCAGGTTAAATAGGATTTAGATTTTAATTCATTAATTTTTCATTTTAACCACATAGAGCAGGAATACTTTAAATATGTTAAAATCAAAAGTCTTCTTTAAGTAAACAGAAATGATTGGTGTGTTTAAGAATTGGACCAAGTTTCCTCTTTTACAGGAATCAAAAAAGGGTCACCTTATATTAAATTTAAATTCCCAACGCACATTTCCTTTAGCTTTCATTAAAAATATGACCTGGATATGATTATGAAACATATTTTGGACGTGTTGGTTTATTTGTGGCTTGACATGAACAAAAGATAGGACATCAGTTGGTTTGGATCCTTCAATTAATGGAAACTGAATGGATTTAAGAGTAGAAAGTTGCCATAGAAGGAATGAAGAAAAAAACCTATATGGGGAAAAATATGCAACAAAAATTAACTATAATTTATAATAAAATCCTAGCACCCGAATCATCATCTAACCAAAATCGTTAGGCACCCAAGAAGAAACACCCCATATCTTCTCTTCGAATTCCTACTATTCTGCTTTAAAGTACACAGCTCCTCCTTAAACCAAGGAGTCAACCTCCTATGCCTAATTACTTTCTTTTTTAAGAGGGCTATGCTAGGGGCGTTCCGTGACGCAGTGGTTAGAGCGGGCGCCCCATGTGCAGAGGCCTCAGTCCTCGACACGGCCGTCCCTGGTTCAAGTCCCGTCCCAGGCGATCTTTGCCACATCATAAAGCTCTACTATAAGGAAAGGTCAGTTAAAATAAATTCAAAAGTCATCAAAAAATGGTGAGAAATGACCGGGTTATACATGAGGACTGTTATTTTCTCACACTCAATGCCCTATGTCAGTACAAGGCAGACCCGGCCCCAGGGCAATTTAGCTGGGGGGGCCCTGACGTATTTTTTTTTTTTAGGGGGGGGGGGGGGCTGTTTTTATTGAACCCCTTTGTGTGTGCATCCCTTTGGCAGTGTGTTACATATTTCCGGGTCAAATCTGCCTTTTTTGACACCCTTTCTATGTACATATTCATATTATACATTATTTGAAAGCTGAGATTCTTTCAGGGGCCAGAGGGAGGTTTGGGAGTTTTTCCGAAAGGCCAGTCTGCTCTAGATCAGTGGCAAGAACATTTGTTTTTGTACTTCAAAAGGAGCCGCAGTTGAACCAATGTCAGGATCAAGCTGTATTTCTGCATGTGTACTTGATTGAGGCGTCTTCCATCATAAAAAATAATTTCCACTATCGGAACTTCAGGGTAAATTGACCGGATCTTCCCAATATGTGCGTGTCCCCACTTCATCGGGCCGACAGTGCTGGGGCCATTTCAGGAACCAACGGAGTACCTGTGTGGGGGTATGTACTCAGGATGGCCGATCGAGTCCGTAAACAGGAGCTGTGGTTAAGTCGCGCTGATTGGTTGTAATTCAGAGGGAAATGAGCAGACGTCGCCAAACAACCGGCTTTGTAAAAATAAGAAAAGTTGCCTCGCCCGGGTCCGCCTGGGGCTCTGGGGGTCCTTTGGACGTCTTTGCTCCGATCTCCTTCATGTCTGCATCAATCCCTGGGAGACGGATTGATGCCTGCTCACACCAGCTATCGAACACTCTTATGGAGAAACCTTATATGCACCAGCATACACATCAACACACACACATAGATGTGGGGTCTCTGGTGTTTAAGGATATATTCTTGGGCTGAGGTTATCATTACTAGAGCTTGATTAATCGGTACCATGAGTTTTTCTGTGACATTGTTGTTGTATTTTTATATCTATTTTTGTGTGATGTGGTTGTGTAATTCTCAGTTCACAATGTTTGGTTTGTTTTGTCGATGTTCCTTTTTCGTGTTTTGTTTTGTTTTTCCCCCTCTCTCTGCCGTCCTGTGGGTAATTTCAGCTGCTCTAGGGGGCTTTTTCCACTCTCTGCCAAAACAGTTTGTGATATGTCTTTAGATGATTTATTAAAGCAGTGGCTGACCGTTGTTGGGAAGGTGTTTTCACTCTAATTTAAAGCCTATCTTAAAGGAACAGACACACATTTAATTTATGACCCTGGGCTCTCTCTGAGCTCTCATTTCACCTTCCCGCGTGCTCGTTCATTTCTGTAAAAAGGAGCAATAAGAACAACAAACAACATTTATATCTTTAAACAGTGAGACGTCGTTCACTGGACTCAGTTCTAGTAACTGAGTACAGCTTTATCTCAGGATAAGGTTTTTATTTGAAACAAGTTAAAAAGAAACTCCTCCCACATAGATCTTCCTTCACAGAATGGTCACAGCTTCTTCCCCAAAAGGCACACAGGATGTGCCATATTCCTCTTGATTATTCACGGTTTCTAAGTGTTTCCACATGCACTACAAAATTAGACCCTCATACAACATTAACAGAATGTATATCTCTTCACCGTGCATTTCACACCAAAGCCTTCAGTAGTGCTCCGTTTAAATCAATCCAACCCATAACAACTATTTTATTTAAAAACCATCTTATTATGCAGAAATACAGTATAAATAGCAGTTGCATCACAGATAACCCCACAATACATGCCTTTACTGAATAAACACACCAAGTCTCCTTCTACTGGAGCTACAGGTGCAACACCCATAAAAAACATAAATAATAACCTCATAAACTTGCAATATTACAAATCTAGGTCCTGGTTGTGAAAGGCTGGCTATCTTCGGCGTTGTCCGACCTTTAACAATGTCCAGCTTTTCTTGAAAAGGCCACATTCCTCTTGATTATTCACGGTTTCTAAGTGTTTTCACATGCACTACAAAATTAGACCTTCATACAACATTAACAGAATTTCTATCTCTTCATGTCCCTGTCTTGATCTCTTATTTTAAGAGATCACTATGTATAAGGAAAAATGTCAGGCAAAGAATCATATCAATTTTGAGTCCATCTTCTCTGGAACTTTTCGGATCAGTAGTCAAGTCATCTTGTTCTGGCCGGGAATATTGGTCGTCCGGCTCGCTCTTCTATGACCTAAGGCGAGAGGTTGCCAGCACATCACCTATATGCAGCTAAAGTGTATCTTTTCAGTAGCCTTGAGTTTGAAAACTCTAAGGACTGCACGCAGACCAGAGGATCGTTCAGCCCCTTTTGGCAGGGGTCTCAGCTTCTTTTCCTTCAAACCCTGCTGCCCCAGCTGGGCAGCTCTGTGCTCCAAGCCGCCCTGCCACCTGATGGTGCAGGTGTGCTGAAGTTGGAAACCTCTCAGCAGAGGGTTCAAGTAGGTTGTGTGGTCTGCTCATTGCTGTTCTTCTCCCGCTCTGGCTTGCTGCTCCTGGATGTCCTCTCAGGTTCGTCCTGACTCCTCAGTGGGAGTGCATTGGCTCCAGCCTTTTTCTTTAGTATGATTGCCTGAGAGATTGTGGTCTGGTTGGCTGCTGGTCTCTTACCTGGTCAACCAAGCCTAAAAGAAGAGCTTGCAACTAATTTGCTTTTTCCTGTTTGCTTTATCCTTAATTGTATCTGTTTTAAGATTCATTTCTTATGGATTTGTCCTTTTTTTTTATCAAATCCCTCACTCACCTCATAGTTTCAAGTAGTGCCGCACTGATCGGCCGCACTAACACAAAATCAAATTATTATTCTGACTGCTTACAAACTAGGTCTATCTGTATAAGAGCTAATGCTTTTGCTGTATGTAAATCACAAAAATCATTATTGACGCAAAGTGCACTCTAAAAATCCTGTATCAAAAATGAGCAACACTGGAACCACCTAGACCATAAAGAATATTTCTTTAAAATCTATAGTAGAGGTTATAATGTAAATAAAAACTTCAGAACAAAGACTAAATGCATAAACATGTCACAAGGTAAGATGAGTGGGTTGTGTGCTAAAACAACCAGCCGCACAAAGGTGCCAAAACAGGATGGAAAACAGAAAACATCTGGTTTTTGGATTGTGGAAATGACATCATGAGCATGACAGACCACTCAAAAGAAAAATGTGCTGCTTTAAAGCTCAACCCGCAGAAAACGATCAGTTTAATTTTATTCATTTACACTGCTAACAGCCTAAGTTCATTAAACCTATAGTCTTATAAGATTTCACCACATCACCGACTATTGTTATTCATCTTTGTGAGCTGATGAAGCCCAATACTTATAAAAGAAAACTATAATTTCAACCTATTTAACCAAAAAAACTGTTGAACCCTAAACAAAGGCTGTTTTTTATTCTGTTTTTTAATTTATCTGAAATGCTTTTAATGAGACCAATTGAAAGGCTTTGTTTTGTAAAAAATAATTGAAATTTAAGTTCAAATTTTTCCTAAGGATCTCCTCCCTTTTCCTGAAACAGAACTGTTTCAGAAACATCCAATTATTTCAGTCTCCTGTTAATCAGGTGTGACTAGATCTGCAGCTTGTTACGGAAAGATGTTATAATTCAATAAACAACTGTATTGTAGATCAATCTCCATGTATACAGTATTTAAGCTCAATTCCTAGATCTCAGCTGCTATACCTTTCTGCCAGGGAAGAATTAACAAAACCACTGAATCTATAATTTAATGTGTCCAATCATAACATAATCTTACCCACCTCGGTCCATGGGAAAAAATATAATAGAACCTTATTTCAATCACTCCATAATTTGTTTTCAGGGGGCATATCGGAGCCCAGATGGGACCATGAGGGGCTGAAATATCACGCCTCCTCCTTCTGCTGTGTCGGATCTCCTCTGCAAATACAAGAAAAGAATGCTCTTTAAGTCTCAACAGAAGCACATCCACCATTCTCATTTTGAGGGTAATTGTGTCAGAGCCAAAATCCGCAGAGAATCAGCAGGTCGTCCATAGAAAAGTTCCCATCACATTCACGATATGGAGCAAATACTATATACTTTTTTCCCATGTACCCAGAGTGGTATGAAAGTGTGGTCAGATTTTTATCATTTTCAAAACAAATAAATCTTTGGTCAGGTTTTAAGTGTACTGGTCCAGCTTTAACTATTTAGATTAATCCCATGTCGTCCCAGTCTCCAATTTACCCTTACTTTTGTCATGGAAGTATATACATTTTTACCCAAATAACTTCCTGTTCGTTCATGTACTGCACGCTCAGAATTTGTCCAAATCCTGGAGAGGAGTGCAACATCTGGAAACAGATCTTTAAGATTAGTGAAAGCTTCTACATATCTGGGTAAATGTCCTACAGAATATGGCATCTGAGAACAAACAAAACAGTTAATGTTTTATTTATTTGCTAGATATCTTGCATATTGTCACTATACACTAGTTTCAAATGGGTTTCAGTGTGTCCTCTGAGTGAACCAAGAAAATAAATCAGCATCCTCATGTGCTATGTCATTTTTCTGTGAGTCCTGACGTTCCTATTGAAATAACACCACCAAAAAACTGCTCTCCTGGTTCTCTTCACTGAGGTTGAGACAAGTGGACCATAATGTTTTCCACCTCCCTTTGGAATCACTCTTTAACCCCACTTTTCTTAGACTGCTTTCCCTATATCTAGTAATGGTCACTGCTTTTTATAATGGATTAAGTGTATCCAACTCAGTCTCTACAGCCATTGGTGTGGTCAAAAATACCTGGAATGGCCCCTTCCACCTGGGTGATGCCAATTTTCCGTTTACAGCTTTTAATCAGGATCCAGTCACCTACTTTCAGCTCACTTCTTCCTGTAGGAATATAGGATCATCTGGCATATGATTAGTTTGCATTTATAACTCATGTACTTATCAGTATTTTGATCATGAAAACCCACCAGATCTTTATCAAATTGTTTTTTTAGAAGAGAGTATACCAATCTAAGGAATTCTATAGCTCACCCATAGATTATTTCAAATAGAATGAGGCCAATATTCAAATTTGGTATTATATGCATTTATAATTTACCAAATCAAGACTATCCAATTTTGTCCCGTTTCTTCCATCGCTTTTTTTTCTTTTCAATTTGCAACATTTTATCCTAAAGTCATAAATAAGATTGTAATTGTTCCTCTTATTTTATTATACCAAACTGTAAGATGGATAAGGTCTCATCAAATTCGTTCAATTACTTGGTGTTATATTCATATATAACTTTATCATAACCAAACAGTATCTCCAATTCTGTTTAGTCTTATCCATGGCCTTTCTTAATCTGCTTTTAGAATCCAATTGTCTCTTAAAAATTATCTCTAATCTTTGTCCTATTTTATCAATTATTTCATTCACAAAATGTGTTCCGTTACCACTATAGATCATTTGTGGATATCAAATCTAGGCATTATTTCTCTAAACAACATTTCTGCAACAGTTAGTGTATCTAAATGTTTCACTGTTAACATTACAAATCCATTAGGAGAAATGATCTTTTCTTACTAAATAGAGCTTCTTCAATACAGCCTTTGTTTGCTCAAAGCTGTTTCTTAATTTTATATGAGAAGCTTTTCTTTTTTTCCATGTCTGACACACTTCTTGTCCATGAACCAATCAGTTTGATAATTGAATTGTCCGTAAGAAATGCTTTTAATTAGTTCGCCACTAGAGGTCGCCATACCCCTGTTCCCCATTGTTGGCCAAATGCCAAAAACAAGCAAAGTTCAACTTGGATCTTCTGTTAGCAATAATATGATTATTTATCTTCATCTGATTACAAACTTCACTTAAAACTTTAATTTTTCTTTTTCCAAGTAAAACAATTCTTTGGTAGCTTTCCCGTTTCAAGAGTTTTATGAAATCTAAACTTTGAATTATTAATTTATCCCCTACAGAGAATATGCCCAACTTCAAGTGAAATAGGAAATCTCTTCCTAATAAATTAGAAAATAATCTCTAGATTTTATGATTATCACAACAGGTTTTTCCTGTAGCAAAATCTATTATTTTTATTTCATTTTTCTAACAACTCAATCTCATTTTTAGTGGAAAACAAAATTCCTTATTTTTATTTATTTTTTTTCCAATCTGGCTTCACTAACTTCCTACCATTTTGTCAATGAGATAATCAGCAACTGATATTTCCATAACAAAACATCACATCTCTATTCCTTACTCTCTACTTATCTGCTCCTTCATAAAGATTCTACAAATTAGCTTATTATTATGATTATATGTGAAAGAGTCTGTTGCTAGATGCCCAAAAACATGGTACCATTCTCAACTGATATTGGGGCGAGGGCCGGCATCCTCTCCCAATCTCAGGTGTAGGTCCAGACATCTTTCTTGCTTAATCAGACCCTTAATTTTGTCCCATTAGCAACAACCCCATTGAGTGTAAATATTGAAGTGCGCTTAAACTCAGTGTGCTACGGTAACTAAAGTTGAATTTTGGAGTGCGTTACTACGTTCCTTACTACGGTAATCCCGTAACGAACATTTCTTCTCTTTTTTGCAGTCTCTAACCCAGCGCATTACAAGATTGTTTCCTTTCAACATGTATCTTATCTGTCATTAAAATGTTAGAAGCAAACATCTGAAGCTGCCGCTTGTTACAAAGAATAAATTCACGTGGCCACCCAGCCGCTACCCCACAGGTCCTGTAGACATCCGCCTGTATTTCAAAATAAAATCACTCTGCTCATAATCCGTCATTTTTAAACCATTTATTTTATACTATATGAGAGATCTCACAGACATCCCATGAATATCATTAAAAATATTAGCTAAGTTTTATTATTATTATTAGAGTAAAAGTTGCCGCTGCACTCAAGAAATCCCAACCTTTTGTATTGAGCTGCACGCAGCTAAAACATCCCCCTCATCATCAGCTAGCGGGGGGAGGTGTGTGTTCCTTCTCTTCTGCCTTCCGGCAGTTGGATAACCTTTAACAATTTTGAAACGCATGATGAATCTGGTTTCAAACAAGTCTTTCTCAGGAAGTCCATTTTACCGATTTCTGTCACAACCCATCACAGTTGGTTTGTTTATTAAGAGAAAAACTAACGACCCATTGTTGAGGGACAGAGGGGGGGGTCTCTTGTTTATTATCAGAACAGCCCTTCCTTGAGGGGAAGGGGGGAAGGTGGTCGGTTGTTTAAGATAATTCATTTAGATCACAGTAAAGTTGACCTTACTCTTCATAGGATTTTTTAAAAATATGTTAGTGAGTTTTCTCTTTTATTTTATTTTTCTTTCGGCGGAACTTTAGGAGAAAACAAAGTTTAAAACGTTTTCTATCCTCCCGGGTGCTAAAAAACACATCTGCTTTACACAATAACCCCTCCTTTCTCTTCTTCCTCCTTCAAGTATTCCTTTGAGACGTCAAATGTCTAGTTCTTCAATTTTGATCTTTTTAGTTTTATTTTAGATCGCAACTACCAAGAAGTGCGCGAAATTACTCAATCGTCTTTTCAAATTCATAATCTTTATTTTAAAGAAATGTATTGTCTTTTCTCTTACATTAATTTTGCATCTCCTTTAAAATCTTCTTTGCTATTTTTTCCCCATATTTTGATAAGTTACATTTTACTGTTTTTATTTTTCATTTTTAAATATTCATCATTCTCATGTTAATGAAGTAAATTCAGCTTTTTTTCTCTTTTATCTGATCTATTTATCTTATCGCAGTGTTATCTACTCAATTTTCAAACCATGAGAGTCCGTTCAGCCTACAGCTGTTTCACCATAGAAATCTCCATTCACACACACACACACACACAGTCACACAACCGGTTTATCACACATTAATATAATTATGTATTTATTATCATGCTTTTTCATTACTAGTATTATTATTTAGATATTATTTATCATTAGGCCTATTTCTAATTGAGATTCCAGACCTCTGCGCGCTTTTTGGAGTCCAACTCCTTTAACATGAATATTCACGCCAAGATCCCCGATCTTTTTTGCAAAACACAAACTTGCATTACATAGGTCCCGGACCTAGTTATTTTTTCTTCTTTCACGGATCAAATTTTTACTCATTGGCTGTTGTCCCTGTGAAGGAAGACCCCTTCCAACTGTTGCTCCGGGAGAAACCCTGGATCTGCCGGCCTCTTATTTTTTCTTTTACCTAACGGTGGGGTGGAGGACTTTGATACTGGTTCCGAACCAGGTTATGCACGGACTCTCAGCAGCCTGCGGTTCCTCCCGGAGATCCAGTCCGATCTGAGATCCTGGTCAAAGGAACAAGAAATGCCAGGGTTAAAATCGCTCTCTGATCTCTGAGTTTTCTTTTTTAGACATTCTGTGGTTTCTCAATCCACGAGCTGCTCCCACTCAGCCTTCTTCGTGTCCAACACGCAAGCTTTCAGTAAGAAGCGTCCTAGCTTACCTTAGGGCCAGCCACACCCTGAGTTTACCGACCCAGTCGGTTTCTTTTTAACTCAGCAGAAACAGATAAACATTTACTGGAGAACTACAGACAGAACACACTTTTAGATTAGTCAATTTTGCGCCTCGTGTGTCAGCGCTTACCAAATAACTTCAGGCCTGGGTCACTTCCGTCCTCCGATCTCCAGTATCTGTTAATCACAACAATTTCCAAACTCACGTTTTCCTTTGCTTCTTCCAGAAATCACATCGGGGTCACCAAATTGTTGAGAAGGTGTTTTCACTCTAATTTAAAGCCTATCTTAAAGGAACAGACACACATTTAATTTATGACCCTGGGCTCTCTCTGAGCTCTCATTTCACCTTCCCGCGTGCTCGTTCATTTCTGTAAAAAGGAGCAATAAGAACAACAAACAACATTTATATCTTTAAACAGTGAGACGTCGTTCACTGGACTCAGTTCTAGTAACTGAGTACAGCTTTATCTCAGGATAAGGTTTTTATTTGAAACAAGTTAAAAAGAAACTCCTCCCACATAGATCTTCCTTCACAGAATGGTCACAGCTTCTTCACCAAAAGGCACAGAGGATGTGCCACATTCCTCTTGATTATTCACGGTTTCCAAGTGTTTCCACATGCACTACAAAATTAGACCCTCATACAACATTAACAGAATGTATATCTCTTCACCGTGCATTTCACACCAAAGCCTTCAGTAGTGCTCCGTTTGAATCACTCCAACCCATAATAACTATTTTATTTAAAAAACATCTTATTATGGAGAAATACAGTATAAATAACAGTTGCATCACAGATAACCCCACAATACATGCCTTTACTGAATAAACACACCAAGTCTCCTTCTACTGGAGCTACAGGTGCAACACCCATAAAAAACATCAATAATAACCTCATAAACTTGCAATATTATAAATCCAGGTCCTGGTTGTGAAAGGCTGGCTATCTTCGGCGTTGTCCAACCTTTAACAATGTCCAGCTTTTCTTGAAAAGGCAATAACAAGGTCAGCCTTCTATCACCTGAAGAACATTTCTAGGATTAAAGGACTGATGTTGCAACAGGACCTGGAAAAACTCATCCATGCGTTTATCTTTGGTCGGATTGATTACTGCAACAGCGTCCTCACGGGTCTGCCTAAAAAGTCAATCAGACAGCTGCAGCTGATCCAGAACGCTGCTGCTCGTGTCCTAACTAGAACCAGGAAAAAAGAACACATCACCCCAGTTCTAAAGTCATTACACTGGCTCAGAGAATATACTTCAAAATACTCCTACTAGTTTATAAATCATTACATGGCTTAGCACCAAAATATGTTGAAGACCTGTTGTCACGGTACCAACCACCAAGACCACTCAGGTCCTCCAACTCTTGCCCACTAAACATGCCTAGACTCAGAACTAAACATGGAGAAGCAGCTTTCAGTTTCTATGCTCCCCTTATCTGGAACAGACTTCCTGAAAAGTGCAGAGCTGATGAAACTCTGAATTGCTTAAAATCGAGAATAAAAACCCATCTGTTTAGAATTGCCTTCGAGGAAATGATTGATGTCATATGTATGAAATGTGTTCATGCTCTCTTGCTTTATTGATCGTTCTCTTGCTTTATTGTGTATCACGGGTTATTGTGCATCATGTGTAATGTGTGTTTCATGCTAATTTGCTACTTTTACTTTTAATTTCCAATGATATATTCCATGTTTTTTTTTGTTTTTAAATCACCAAATCATGTAAAGCATCTTGAATTATCCTGTTGTTGAAAGTGTGCTATACAAATAAAATTGCCTTGTCTTTCTTGCAAATGGCCTTGAAAGATCTGCCACCAAATCTATGTATTCTCCTCCTTTAGCCATTGTGGGCTAGTAGCTATTACACCAAAAAAAAAATATTTTGATTACCACAGCTCACTACAGATGCAGTTGGCCAGCTTTGGCTAGTACGCTCTCAAACTGTCCAAGCAACAGGTCTGAATATGGTGACATTGCCTTATGTCTGCTAGAGGGCCCTGGTGACACCTGGTGAGTGTTTTGGGAGGGGCCTTGGTACATCGGATTCAAAAAAATCTCTCTTCCTCAAACACTCCGGACTGCAGCTTTAATATGAAAATACATGTCTGGAAGCAGCACAACCATCAGAAAAGCTATGGAAGGAAGTGGACAGACCATTTGGAATTATTTAATAAGTATTCATGGACAAAATATAATTTAATCTGTGATTCAGATATATTTTTACGGCAGCAGAGAAGGCCTTGCAGACCCTGATGGCCCGCCACTGCCTTAAAGTGCCTATTGTGTATAGAGACTGAGAGGGGCTGACCAACAGATGACCCCTTCAGAAAAAGATCTGGTTAAATTACCCTTTCGAGCAGCTGAAATATTCTGTTCCCCCTCTGTAACTTTGGCAAATTTGGACCAAATGTCTCCATAGTCACAGGACTGCTTGTGCATGATAAGAGGACTACACCCAGAAAAGGACAGCTCTGTAAGTTATTTTGTTCCCAAGTTACAGGGGGGAACAGGATATTTCGAGCAGATGAAATATTCTGTTCCCCCTCTGTAACTTTGGCAAAAATATTTACAAGATAGTTGTGTATGATGATGTGAAGAATCAATAACCTAAACTACAAGATGATGTGATACAGAAAAAATACAGAGTGTGAGAGTCAGGTGGAAATATGCATTTCCCTTTTAATGTTGCTAAAACGATTTCTTTCAATAGATAGAAAATATGTTATCATAGGTCAAAGTTCCTAAATAATACATCTGCTAAATTAGATTATTTTAGACAAAACACAACAAACATGAGCAATTAAAAATTTGAAATATATTTTATGTGTCCTTTAATGTTTTAAATTTTACATTAGAATCGGATTTGTTAGAATAATGTCTCAGATCTTACATGAAAACGGGTATTTACTACAGTAACCAGTTTACACTCATCTTTTCAGGAAGCCTAAGTTTTCGTGTCCATCAGAGCGAACTTCTATCCGGTAATATCGGGGATAAAACAAACAAAACAAACAAAAACCCATATAAATAAACACAATATGAAGGAAAACAGTGTTTGGTAGCTTATATCCGTCAGGTTTTAGGGAAGATTACTCAGGCTTCGATTCTCTTGGTGATTAAAACACGAAACTATTGAAAAAGTAAAAACATAAAACCATGTTAATTTTTATTCATTTATTTAGCCTAATGAAAGCTCAATAAAGTAACAACTTGAACATGACTGCCTATCATCATTTTACAGAGAAATAAATGAAATGAAAAAGATCTGAAGTGACGTGAAGACTGTCGGATCCGCCTCTCTGGCTGCAGTGCGCGCTCCCGACACAAGGGGAACAGATTTTCTCACAACAACGGAGCCACCTCGAACAAAAACGGTCTTTTTACATCCACAACGGTCCAGTTACTGTCTGACTTTTAAATAGTTAGTCCACATCAAGTTTTGTGTCCAAAATCCAACATAATCTGCCGCTCAAAATCTTGATAATTCCCTTCCTTGTGTGTATTAGTCACAAAGTTTCATCAGAACTACTGTTAGCATACAAGTCAGCCTAACAAATAACACAGCACACTTCTGCTTTGTTTATCAGCGGCTTGCAAACAACAAATTGGTGAATTATCCCCACCGACTGGTATGGAGTGTGGACCAGAGTCAACAGATTGTATGGTTAGAATTTAGGTCGTTGTAATCCTGTCTTGGGTGGGCCTTATATCTGAATGGGCATGCCCGGCCTTTTACAAGGTCCAAAGTGGGTTGACCCAAGTGTTTTGGTCCTTGTACTTTTAGAGTAAAGCCAATTGAGTCTAATATAGCATTAAAGACTGCATTAAGGATATCACTTTCATTATTCACATGAATATTGAAATCCCCCACTATTATGACCTAACCAGTATTTAATACTAAATCAGATAAAAATCTGGGATTTCAACTAAGAATTGAGAGTAAGGGCCTGATGGACAAATTATTTGCAATATAGATGAGTGATAAAACTAAGGATTAGATGTTCAAACGAAAAGTATCTAATAATTGGTCTGGGATTAATTAGTAAATCTGAATGAAAAATTGTTGCAACTCCTCCTCGTCGCCCAGGACTTTGTAACGACCTGCGGTTGTTATGACCCCACATGGCCAAGCGCTCCGCCAATCCTCTCATCTTCACCCCTGATTGCAAACACGCAGCACCTGTGCACACTGCTCCACCTTACCCTTTAACATGCCTCCAAACTCCACTCACTTCCTCATTTTCACCTGTGAACAACAGAGTGGCGTGGAACCTGTAGATAGTAGCAATTTCAACCGCACAAACAGGCTGTTCTGCCGAACAACGAGGTTGTTAATCCCTCAATGTCACAATCCAGACCTAAAAGACGGAAAAAACGCTCAAACGCAAGTTCAAACTCTCGCTATTTCAACAGTGACGTCATCGCACGGACGCGCTCTACATTATCAGCTTTACAACGGATGTAAGTTCCAAACCGTCCTTGTTGAAAAGAAAAGTAAATGAAAACTCAAACTTACCTAAAAATCTTTTAAAGGAAAAGTGAAACTTGCCTTCACTGGACTGCCAGCTGCAGAGATCCTCCCATCACACAGCTGATCCACTAAAACGTGAGTTCTAAAATGAAATTAAGAATCTGGTTTTGCTTATGTGATAGGATGAATATAAAAAATTAAAAGGGGAAAAACTTTTGTGTTTTAGTGAGACCGTGTTTGTGTCAAACCACTCATCACTTAGATTTCGCTAAAAGACGCCCTGTCAAGTAAGTTTATTTGTTTAATTATTTTGTGTGTGTGTGTGTGTGTGTGTGTGTGTGTATATATATATATATATATATATATATATATATATATATATTTCCTCATATGGATGAAGATGAATCAATAAACTGGACCTGTGGAAAACTTCAAACCCTGATTGTTTACTCTGGACTATTGATTGAACTCATACTTCATTGTCATGCAAATTTTAATCAGCATAAGGGTATATGTCCAGTGATGTATGTCCTTGTGTAATGGGTATTTTTCATATTATTCAATTTGAAAACAATAGAATTCTCCAAAAATCCTAAATCCTATATGTCAGGAGGGAGACCTGACTGGTGCCCTAAACAATATTCACCCAAATCAATAAAGCAAAAATCAGAAACCGTTACATAAAATAGTGGCGCCCAACATGGGGCAAACCCGAATGTGGAATAAAATAGTGAACCTGGTTGAAAAGAAGAAACAATCATTTATTTTGTGTGTTTCTGATTAAGCCTTTAACCCTGGATGATTTCATGACATATTAACAGAGTGTAAACAGTAGAGAAACAATAAAATTGAGCACACAAGACAACGAAGAGGTAAGGAATTTAATTTGACCGACTTCCTCTTTTCCATTACCTTCAACTGGTTGTACCACAACACACACGCTTTTGGACATGGAGTTGACAGGAGTGGACTTGCTTGGACCTCCATTAATTGATCAGCCATCTTCTACCCTCCAATATTCTTCACGTTCAAGACCATCATCTCCCACCATTCAGCCTTCTTCTCCACCACACAGCACACCAGCACAATGCCAACCTGGAGCTCAAACCCAGAGGTCAGACCTAAGCATAAGGATGGAAGATTTAAAGCAAAACATGGAGTTCAAACTAAGCAACATGGAATCAAAGATAAAAGAATTAAACAAGGAACAAACACAGGAATTGTATGGGCACATGGATGCACAAGTTGAATACATCCTTTCACAAATAAAGGCTTCATTTGGATGGAAAATGAAACACCAGCAAACTGAAGTACTACAAGAAATTAAAACCCTGTTAGCCCCAATCACTGCCAGTGTTGCATGTCTACAAACAGACATTACCACACCTGATTTCTCTACTATACCTGCAGGTCGTAGCAGCATAGGAAAAATTCCTATAAAGTTACAGTTTCCAACCTATGGGAAGATGGTAGACAACTCAGATCCTCTTCAATATCTGGAAAGATGTGAAGACTATTTAGCACTTAATCCCCTATCTGACGAAGAGCTAATGGCAACGCTAAGAAATGTTTTGTATGGCACAGCTAGAGACTGGTGGGATGTTGCCCGACAGAAAATTAAAACCTGGACATAATTTCAGAAAGACTTCCGATCTGCTTTTCTCACGGAAGATTACGAGGACGAACTAGCAGAAAGGATAAGAACAAGAATACAAGGAGACAATGAAGGCATACGAGACTTTGCCTACATGTATCAATCATTGTGTAAACGATGGAAACCAAAGATTACAGAAGAAGAGAGAAACTCATTCTGAAGAACATCAATCCCAATTTGGCTAGTCAACTACGTAGTAGCAGAGTGGTTACCGTAGATGAACTTGTCCGGATGGGACAGCAACTGGAGAAAGATCGAACTAATCAGTATCATTATGAACACAGGAAAAAAGGAACACCAACCAAACCATCTACTTACCGACCTCCGAATCCTGAAACTACAAGACAAAGATCACACCATCATCAAACGCAAGCATTTTGTTGGCGCTGTAAAAGGAACCACTCACCTGCTAAATGCCCACAGAATATTCCGAATGGCACTTCCTCCCCACACGTTTCTTCAAATCAACCTACCCAAACGATGTCTACAGGAACTCCTATTACCTTTGGACCTCCAGAAACCTATATTCCTCTTTCCACCTATACCAGCTCTTTACCGTCACAACTTATAGTACCTCTCAACATTCGATCTTGGAAAGGAATGGGTATACTCGACACTGGTTCGTCCTATACCCTCATCAATGAGAAAATATGGTCAAAAACAAACAAAGACATGAACTCTTGGGAAAGAGGACCCCTATATCTTGCTGATGGCAGAAGTCAACAACCACTCGGATGGAACGAAATGACCATCACTTTAAAAACTCAATCACACTACCTTGTGTTATCCTACCTGCACAAAGTCTTGCTTTTTCGGCAGTTCTAGGCTTTGACTTTATATCTCTTTCAGGACTACAACTGAATGTTGCTGAACTTAAATATTGGTTTAAGTCCAGCCCGGAACAACAGTATTCATTTGTGCAAAACTCATCAATCAACTACCCCCAACTTGCTCTTTTCACTGCCCTAAACCCAGCTCATTTATCGATTGTTCCATTGCATTAGAACCTTCTCCAAGACATCATTAACAAAGCACATCTGGATGACTATGGAAGAAGTTCATTACATTGTCAATTAAAAGAAAACTCTGTGTGTACAACCTCTCTGGGATGTACGGATGTCCTCACTCACAAAATGTATCTGCCTAACGATGTACCAATAAAACAAAAACCATACCGAGTTTCACCCACAAAATTGCAAACAATAAAAGAACATGTGGCTGAAATGCTGGAACAAGAGATCATTGAGCCTTCTATTTCTTCATACGCCGCACCGGTTGTACTTGTACCAAAGAAAAATGACCCTAAGTTACGCTTCTGTGTAGACTACCGTAAACTCAACGCTGCTTCCCACACGGACTCATATCCACTCCCTAACATTCAAGAAATCCTGGAATCCCTCGCTAGAGCAACCATATTCACTACATTAGATCTCAATAGCGGATATTGGCAAGTTAAAATGGAACCCAAAGACAAAGAAAAAACTGCTTTTGTATGCCCCATCGGATTATTTCAATTTAAAGTAATGCCCTTTGGCTTAAAAATAGCACCAGCGTTCTAAAGACTGATGGAAATCGTCCTTGGACAACTCAAAGGAAACATTTGTTTCGTATATCTTGATATCATAATTTACTCTTCCTCATATAGTCAACATCAACAGGACATTCAAGCTGTATTGGACAAGTTGTGTGAAGCTAACCTCACTGTGAAAATGGAAAAAAGCCATTTTTTCCGCACTCACCTGAAGTTTTTGGGCCACACCGTTTCCTCAGAAGGAATAACTGTTGGAGAATGTGATAAATGCAGTCTGTTCTTTTGTTTAACTTTGTGTGACAAGACTGGGGGTAGTAACTTTTAGTGTGGGGGTAAGAACCTTCTTAAGGAAATGTGATTTTATGCTGTCCAAACAGGATGCACCTACAAACAAACAAACAAACCTACAAAGTGCCATTGTGTTAGAAACAGTTCTGCTGTGTGTTGTATGGTGATAAGATAAGACAATGGACAATGGGGGTGTGGTGAAACGGTCCACATGTGTGAATAAATAGAAGCTGTAAGTCTCAACATCTTTGAGACTCTGCTGGATCAGAACAACGACTGGTGTGTCAGTTTCTTTTACTGCATGATTCTCCCTCAGCTGAGCAAACACATTTCACATCTTCTCTGTGCGTGCTTTTCTTTCTAGGTAAACCTGTGAGTTAAAATAACCTAACAATAACTGTAGATAAAGAGAAAATCTAAGCTGTACAAGACTTTCCTGTTCCAAACAACCTCAAACAATTACAAAGATTCCTTGGAATGGCAGGATGGTACCACCGCTTTGTACCTCATTTTTCTCACCTCACCGAGCCATTGAATGCCCTGAAAAGGAAAGGAGCAAAATTCAATTGGACTCCCGAATGTCAAACAGCATTTGAAAACCTCCAACAACTTCTTACTTCTCCGCCTATATTAGGACACCCAAACTTCAACTTACCATTCATTGTGTATACGGATGCCAGCGATGTAGGTCTTGGAGCAGTCTTAGCCCAACAAACAGGGTTAGGTACTTAACAAGTACTCGCTTTGCCAGTCGAACTCTAAATACAGCAGAAAGAAACTACTCCACGACAGAACAAGAATGTCTCGCTGTCGTATGGGCTCTTGAAAAATTGAGATATTACCTGGAAGGAAAACGATTTACTGTCGTGACAGACCATTCTTCATTGATCTGGGTTTTCAAAACACAAAAACCAAGCACCAGATTAATCAGATGGGCCTTGCGTCTCCAAGAATTCACTTTCACTGTAGAATACAGAAAAGGAAAATACAACACAGTTCCAGATGCCCTTTCCCGAGCTCCGCTTATGGACTCGGAACATCATTTTCTTCTTGTGCTGTTGTACTGCGGTCAAAAAGAGACACTGCAGACCATCTACAAGTAACAGATGAGAATATTTGGAAGGAACAAAAAGACCCGTTTGCCCAAAACCTATATAAAGAAATTATGGAAAAAGGTGAAATAAACGAGAACCAAGTAATCAAGTACACCGTATTGGAGGACAAGGTTTACCGTGTGGTTAAACTACCCCACAAAATCATTTATCAAGTCTACAGACCGCCTTCCTTACGACAACAACTTCTCTACCACTACCATAATGACCCTTTGTCAGGACATTTTGGTAGATACAAGACTTACAAAAGATTGCAAGCTCTTGTCTTTTGGCCAAAGATGAGTCTGGACGTCAGAGACTACGTACGCTGCTGTCAGGTTTGTCAACTATGCAAACTAGAAAGCCTCCCAGAAAACTTCAACAGACTGAAGTACACAACCCATGGGAAATGCTAGGTGTATACCTCATGGGGCCCTTTCCTCGCAGCACAAACGGTAACACATACTTATTAGTATTTGTTGACTATTACAGCCGGTGGATAGAAATGTTTCCCTTACGAAAAGCCACAGCTGAAGTTATTGGCCAACATCTAATAAAGGAAATATTAACTTGCTGGGGTGTGCCTACCTACGTAATATCTGATCGAGGACCTCAATTCGTCTCTGCAATCTATGAAGAAATTTGCAGAAAATGGAATGTGACACCTAAGAAAACTTCTGCATATTACCCACAAACAAATTTGACGGAAAGAGTAAATCGTAACATCAAAACTATGCTTGCCTCCTATGTAGATGCCAAACACAAAACCTGGGACAAATTTTTGCCTGAATTTCGTTTTGCTGTAAATACTGCTGTTCATGAATCCACTGGAGTGACACCAGCTGAACTGAACATTGGACGCCATCTCAGAGGACCGCTAGATGCCGAACTAAACCCGCATCTGAGTAACCCTGACACTGTTGCTTATTCTACAAGCAAACATTTGGCTGAGTTGCAAGAATTTGCAACAGACAACCTGGAAAAAGCAAAACAGAAACAAAAACAAAACTATGACAAAAGACGCCGAGATGGAACGTACTCTGAACAAGATCGTGTATGGATTCGTACACATAATTTGTCAAAAAGAGACAAATCCTTTACAGCCAAACTCGCTCCTCGTTGGAAAGGACCCTATCGAGTGACCAAAAAGACTGGACCTGTTAACTACGAAGTTGTGCTAGACGATACTGGAGAAGACCTCAGAATAATCCATGTATCTCAAATGAAACCTTGTTACCCTACAGCAAAGGAATGGCACAGGTTACAACAACAGAAAATCATGAAGATTTTTCAAAAGGACAGTGATGAAGATTTCCTTGGATTTCCTACCACTGATCCAAAGTTTTAAAAAGAACTAGAGTTGGTGTGAAATGCACAAAATACACACAGCCATTGTAATTTGGAATTTTTCTCTCACCTACCATGCTGGTCTTAACAATGTCACGCTCCAGACCTGAAAGACGGAAAAAACGCTCAAACGCAAGTTCAAACTCTCGCTATTTCAACAGTGATGTCATCGCACGGACGCGCTCTACAATATCAGCTTTACAACGGATGTAAGTTCTAAACCATCCTTGTTGAAAAGAAAAGTAAATGAAAACTCCAACTTACCTGAATATCTTTTAAAGGAAAAGTGAAACTTGCCTTCACTGGACTGCCAGCTGAAGAGATCCTCCCATCACACAGCTGATCCACAAAAACGTGAGTTCTAAAATGAAATTAAGAATCTGGTTTTGCTTATGTGATAGGATGAATATAAAAAATTAAAAGGGGAAAAACTTTTGTGTTTTAGTGAGACCGTGTTTGTGTCAAACCACTCATCACTTAGATTTCGCTAAAAGACGCCCTGTCAAGTAAGTTTATTTGTTTAATTATTTTGCGTGTGTGTGTATATATGTATGTGTGTATATATACATGCATACGTATATATACATGTGTATGTGTGTGTATGTGTGTATGTATACATATATAAACATACGTGTGTGTGTGTGTGTGTATATATATATATATATGTATTTCAGTTTATTTATATAGCGCCAATTCACAACAGATGTCATCTCAAGGCACTTAACAAGAAGTCATTTCAATACATTTATACAAACACTCCAATCAGTTAAAAAGTTTCCTATTTAAGGAATCCCAGAAGATTGCGTCAGTCATTGGCGTGAGGTTGGGCCCCGTTGATGCAGATTTTCCAACCACAGCAATCCCTCATACTGAGCAAGCATGTAGCGATGGTGGAGAGGGAAACCTCCAACAGAACCAGGCTCAGTAGGAGCGGCCATCTGCCACGACCGTCTGGGGGTTTGAGAAGACAGAGCAGAGACACAGAAGGAACAGAAGATCTGATGTAAGAGAACTTTCTATGTTACAGAAAGTAAAAAGTTGATAACAGGACACAGTGGATGTTCAGTTACTGGGAGCATCATCCCAGTCGATGCCCCCCATCCAACAGGGCACCGCAGCCAAGCAGGACACCAGACCAGGTATATCTTCTATGGAGAGAAAAACACTCAGAGAAAACAAAGTTAACAGTCGAAATAACAGAATGTACTGTAATACAACTGGAGAGTCGTAGGAGAAAAGGAAGTAGCAGAGTGAAGAAAATTGGTAAGTCTGTCCTCCAGCAGTCTAAGCCTATAGCAGCATAACTACAGAGCTAGCTCAGGATGACCTTAGCCACTCTAACTATAAGCTTTATCAAAAAGGAAAGTTTTAAGCCTGGCCTTAAAAGTTAACAGTGTCTGCCTCACGGACTAAAGCTGGGAGCTGGTTCCACAGGAGAGGAGCCTGAGAACTAAAAGATCTGCCTCCCATTCTACTTTTAGAAATCCTAGGAACTACAAGTAAACCTGCAGTCTGAGAGCGAAGGGCTCTGTTAGGAACATATGGAACAATTAGATCTCTGATGTATGATGGAGCTTGATTATTAAGGGCTTTGTATGTAAGAAGAAGGTTCTTAAATTCTATTCTGGATTTAACAGGGAGCCAATGAAGGGAAGCTAAAACAGGATAAATGTGATCTCTCTTTTTAATATTCATCAGAACTCTTGCTGACGCATTTTGGATCAACTGAAGGCTTTTAATGGCATTTTGTGGACTACCTGATAGTAAAGAATTACAGTAGTCCAGCCTTGAGGTAACAAATGCATGGACTAGTTTCTCAGGATCACTCCTGGACAGGATGTTTCTAATTTTAGCAATATTACGGAGGTGAAAGAAAGAAATCCTAGAAACCTGTTTAATATGGGATTTAAATGTCAAGTCTCGGTCAAAAATAAGGCCGAGGTTCTTTACGTTATTACTGGGGCCAATTTCATGCCATCCAGATGAAGTGATTGACTAATCAGTTTCTGTTTAAGAACTTAAGAACAAAGACGGCAACTTCCGTTTTGTCAGAATTTAAAAGCAAAAAGTTTAGGGTCATCCATGTTTTTATGTCTTCCAGACATGCCTGTAATCTACCTAACTGACTGGGTTCATCAGGATTTATGGATAAATATAGTTGTGTATCATCTGCATAGCTGTGGAAATTTATCCCATGCTGTCTAATGATTCTACCAATTGGGAGCATATATATGGTGAACAGAATTGGTCCAAGCACAGAACCCTGTGGAACTCCACAAGAAACCCTTGAAAGTGAAGATTTATCATTTAGATGAACAAACTGGAATCTATCAGACAAATATGATTTAAACTAGCCTAGTGCTGTTCCTTTGGTCCCTGCAACATGTTCAAGCCTTTCTAGGAGAATATTATGATCGACTGTGTCAAAAGCAGCACTGAGATCTAACAAAACCAGAACAGACACAAGTCCATTATCTGAGGCCATGAGACTATCATTAGTAACCTTCACCAGTGCTGTTTCAGTGCTATGACGAGCTCTAAAACCTGACTGAAACTCTTCAAACACCTCGTTACTGTTTAGATGCTCACAGACTTGATTAGCAACAATTTTCTTGAGGACTTTGGATAAGAAAGGAAGGTTAGATATAGGTCTGTAATTCACTAAGTCATCTTGATCAAGGGAAGGTTTCTTGAGTAAAGGTTTAATTACAGCTATTTTAAATTCTTGTGGTACGTATCCATTTACTAAGCATAGATTCATCATATCCAAAATGGGGCCAGGAACCAAATGGAACACTTCTTTAAATAATTTGGTTGGAATTGGGTCCAACAAACAAGTTGAAGGTTTAGATGAGGCTAATATATTTGATAATTCCGAAAGCTCGACTGAATCAAAACCGCCTAAGCACAACTGAGGTTCTACAGTTCTTTCCGATACTGCCTCATTTACTGAGGAAGAAGTAATCATGTTTGGGAGGATGCCAATGATTTTATTTTTAATAGAATTCATTTTATTTTTGAAGAATCCCATAAAATCATCACTGCTAAGAGCTGGGGGAATAGTTGGCTCAACAGAGCTATTACTCTGTGTAAGTTTGGCAACTGTACTAAAAAGAAACCTAGGATTGTTTTTATTCGCCTCTATTAATGATGAAAAATATGCTGTTCTAGCTTGTCGAAGGGTCTTTTTATACAGCAGAAGACTGTTATTCCAGGTTAAATAGGAATCCTCTAGGTGTGTAGAGCGCCATTTTCTCTCCAACTTCCTAGTATTCTGCTTTAAAGTACGCAACTCGGCGTTGAACCCAGGAGTCAGCCTCCTATGGCTAGCCACTTTCTTTTTTAAGGGGGCTACACTATCTAATGCCAAACGCAATGAGGACGTAACGCTGTGAACCAGATCATCAATTCCTGAAGGGTTAGAGATAGAATTGCTGCCATCCACTGTGTTACCCTGAGACACTAAGGAAAGTAAGAATGGAACAGATTCTTTAAAAATTGTTACAGCATTGCCTGATAAAGCTCTACTATAATGACATTTTCTTTCAGATTTAAGATGGTCAGTTAAAGTAAATTCAAAAGTTATTAAGAAGTGGTCTGACAGGACCGGGTTATGTGGGTGGACTGTTATTTCCTCACACTCAATACCGTATGTCAGTAAAAGGTCCAAATTGTGTTTACCCGAGTGGGTCGATCCCTGTACTTTTTGAGTAAAGCCAATTGAGTCTAAAATAGCATTAAAGTCTGCATTAAGGCTATCACTTTCAGTATCCACATGAATATTAAAGTCCCCCACTATAAAAACCCTATCAGAATTTAATACAAGACACTGTTTCTATAGGGTAATGGGTGGATAACAGTACAGAAGCAGCAGAGAGGTGGGTTAAACTACGACTCTGCTTCCTGGTCTGGACCCTGGGTTGTCAGTGTTTTGGAGGACTAATAAATTCGGCCATATTCCTAGAAAGAAGAGCTGCTCCATCCAAAGTGGGATGGATGCCGTCTCTCCGGATTAGACCAGGTTTTCCCCAAAATGTTCTCCAGTTATCAATGTAGCCCACATCGTTTGCAGGACACCACCTAGACAACCATTGATGGAATGACAGCATGCGGCTAAACATGTCGTCACTGGTCCGATCAGGCAGGGGACCAGAAAAGATTACCGAGTCTGAAATTGTTTTGGCAAACTTACACACTGAAGCAACACTAATTTTAGTGACCTCCAACTGGCGTAACCGGGTGTCATTACCGCCAGCGTGAATAACAATCTTACTGTATTTACGCTTATCTTTAGCCAGCAGTTTCAGGTAGGATTTGATGTCGCCCGTTCTGGCCCCTGGTAAACACTTGACTATGGTCAATGGTGTCTCTAATGCCACGTTTCTGACTATGGAGCTGCCAATTACCAGGGTCGGCTTCTCAGCGGGTGTGTCGCTGAGCGGGGAAAATCTGTTAGAAACGCGGACCGGTTGGTGGTGGCCCGTGGGCTGGGTCCTAGAACTATGCTTCCTACGTACAGTCACCCAGCCGGCCAGAGGTCCCGGCTGCGCGGGCTCTACCAGAGGACAGCTAGGGGGTTCTATCCTATACATATATATGTGTGTGTGTGTGTGTGTATATATATATATATGTATGTATGTATGTATGTATGTATGTATGTATGTATGTATGTATGTATGTATGTATGTATGTATGTATGTGTGTGTGTGTGTGTGTGTGTGTGTGTGTGTGTGTGTGTGTGTGTGTGTGTGTGTGTGTGTGTGTGTGTGTGTGTGTGTGTGTGTGTATATATGTGTGTGTGTGTGTATATATGTGTGTGTGTGTGTATATATATGTGTGTGTGTGTGTATATATATGTGTGTGTGTGTGTATATGTATGTGTGTGTGTGTGTGTATATATATATATATATATATATATATATATATATATATATATATATATATATATATATATATATATATATATATATATATAAAAAATTATATTGTAAATGCTTTTTTGTGTGTGTTCCTTGAACACCCTGACTCTACAAACTTCCTCCTTATATGGATGAAGATGAATCAATAAACTGGACCTGTGGAAAACTTCAAACCCTGATTGTTTACTCTGGACTATTGATCTAACTCATACTTCATTGTCATGCAAATTTTTATCAGCACAAGGGTATATGTCCAGTGATGTATGTCCTTGTGTAACGGGTATTATTCAACTTGAAAACAATAGAATTCTCCAAAAATCCTATATGTCATGAGGGAGACCTGACTGGCGCCCTAAACAATATTCATCCAAATCAATAAAGCAAAAATCAGAAACCATTACAACTTATAGGAATCTGAAAATGTAAAAAATTGGACGGAGTTGACTCATTTATACTGAAATCTTCCTCCTGCTGCAGCTTGGTTTCTGTGAGACAAAACAAATCCAAAGAAATCCATTTGATGATCACAAATCAAGTCATTTACTAACAAAGTCTTTGAGGAGAGAGGTCTTATGTTCAATAAACCACATTTAAGTTTTTTATATTTCTGTTTAGTCAAAGTCGGCTTTATCTTTTTTGAGATTTTCACGGTTTGCTCATCTTTGGTTAACCTTTAATCCATTTGATTTTGGCCGTGGGTAGGACACGATCTCAGTGGGTTATTGGGTGGGTAACAGGACAGAAGCTGCAGAGAGGTGGGTTAAACAACTATGCTTCCTGGTCTGGACCCTGGGTTGTCAGTGTTTGGAAGGACTAATAAATCCGGCCATATTTTTAGAAAGAAGAGCTGCTCCATCCAAAGTGGGATAGATTCCATCTCTCCGGATCAGACCACATTTTCCACAAAATGTTCACCAGTTATCAATGTAGCCCATATCGTTTGCAGGACACCACCTACACAACAAATAATGAAGTGGTGTAGAAAGGAGAACTGTAGGTATTTTACCTTGGTAAACTAGAGATGAGTCAAACAGATTCTGCTCACAGCCAGAGTCGAGGAGAACAAAGAGACTGAGAGACTCAATTGAACTGGAGAGTTGCAGGAAGTAAAAGTTATATAATAGGTTTTTAGGGCTAAATTCACGAACAAAAACAAACCTGATTAATGGAAATGTATTGATCATCACACAATTTATCTAAAATTTGTTATGAATATGATTATTTTAAGAATAATTATTTGAGAAATGCCTTCTGGGGCATGAAGGTCATATTATTTTCACACTTTTCATTATTTTTTTAACCATTATTTTTCCAGAATAGCATATCCATCCATCCATCCTCTTTCACTTTATCCAGGTTTGGACTTTGGCACAGCAGCCTAAGCACAGAGACCCAGACTTCCCTTTCCCCCATTACTTGGGTCTCTAGAGGAGTAATAATGACGACACAGGAACCAGGTTCAATCACCTTGTTTACCCAACTCCAACTGTGAACAACAGAGAAATGGTAAGTGCCACAACCCCATATTTTTAAATCAACACATCCTGTAGTCTGGGAGGTAGAGCCCTCTGTTGGTCAGCAACAGGCCAGCTCCTCTGAAGGAATCCCAATATGTTCCTAGGCCAGCTAAGAAACATAGTCCCTTAAGCGTGTCCTGGGTCTTCTTCTGAGTCTCTTCCCGGTGGGACGTGCCTGTAACCACCTCACCAGGGAAGTATCTAGGAGGCAACCTAACTAGATGCCCGAGCCACGTCGGTCACCTCCCAGATGAACGAGCTTCTCACCCTAACTCTCAGGGAGCCCAGACACCCTACAGAGGAAACTCCTATTAGGTGTTTGAATCCACAATCGTGTTACTTGTCACTATTTGTTCCTACTCGGAGCTAATGACCATTTATGAGGGTAGGAACATGGATCGACCAGTAAATGGAGATGTTAGCCTTTTGACTCTGCTCTCTCTTCACCACAAAAGATCGGTACAGCTCTTGCTTCACTGCAGATGCTGCACCAATTTCCCTATCAATATCCTGCTTCATTTTCCCCTCATCTGTGCTCAAGCCACTAGTACTCCTCCACTTAAAACAGGACTTCTAGCCATTCCCAGCCTAAGACCATGGTCTCGTACTTGGAGATGCTGATTTTCATCACGGTCACTTAAGACTTGGCTACGAACTGCTCCAGTGAAAGCTGGAGATCTGTATGACTGCTCCGGATTACGTAGATCTTATAAACCTGATACTTCCAACCAAAGTTTCAGAACGGAAGAATCCTTTTGGAGAGGTGAAACATTTTAAAGATAAGAACAGAAGAAGTCCAGTCAACTTCACTTTTAACTCTCCTAAATAAATTGCTAGGTGGCACTGGGCAAACTGCAAGCTTTGACATAAAGGACAATTATAGATCAAGTTATAACCAGCCTATTCTCTCTGTATGACTCAGGGTATTGAGGGAATTTGCACCACCGTGGCTTGCTTTGCGTCCATAAACAACACTAACAGGAGAAATTATATACAGCTTTTGTTGTACTTGAGTCTGCCCTCCAACACTCTCCATGGTGCTATAGGAGGATCTTTTGTGACATCAATGTTTATGTTTTCTCGCAATGCATCATGGTAGTGTACGGGAGGAATCGGCGTATTTTACCTGTAATTCTATTGTTTTGCATTTTTCGAGGACGATTTAGCAAAGCTCATGGTTCATTCTTGCTTTGTGGTCAATTGTACGACCCGTCGGGGGCCTGATAAAAGATTTTTTCGAATTCCCTCCGAAAAGGATCACGAAAAATGAAAGAAATGGCTCCGGGCAATAAGGAAATTAAACCCGGATGATCGGAAGAAAGCCTGGGTTGCTGCAGCGTTTATTTCTAGATTTCTATAATTTAAAATGAAAACATCTATTTTTTCACCTAAATCACATTGATAGATGGTCCATGTCTTTTTAACCTTATCAGAATGAAAAAGCTTAGCTTTGTTTCCTCTATTTATGTCATTTTTGATGCTCCATAAAGTCTAACAGAATGTTCTACAAACAAAAACAAAGGAAAAACAGTTCCTATATGAAACTGTACTGCTGAGATAAGCGATCATGGACTGTTTTAGAAAAAATCTACATAAGATCCTTCACTTGACCAAATGAATCCTAAATAAAAACCTTGAGAGAAGCTCTACTCTTAACTCTAAATATTTATTTTCCTGAATTTCAAAACGGATTGCTCTGGCAATTGAAGGTAAGGCACTAGGTTCAGATAGCTCATATAGCCAGACCTACATCATCAAAGTCACTTGTCGCTGTAATTTTAACACACATCCATCCGTGTAAACGTGAGCCAGCAGCTTTGCAACATTCTGACTCCTGAACAGTTTCAAGTCTTTACCCAGGAGGCAGCTCTTTTATTCTGTCACATTGCATTATAAATTAATCCTCAGCTGTCTGGCCCACAATTTCCTTCAAGCTGTGTCAATGTGCACACTTATTTTTGACTGCTGTCATTTTTTTATGAGTGGCCATGATTAGCCCATATGGAGTTCTCGTGGCTGAAGAAACTGGGAAGCTCTTTTTATATACTGTATGTCAATCAAATGAGCCACATTTTCAGTATGATTGCATTAGCGCGTCCACTCCTGTGCTGCTTGGTGTCTTCCTACTGACCTAAAAATGAATCACAACTTTTTATTCATCCTTTTTGTTTAAAGGCTTTGTCCATCAGTCTGTAGAGTATTAATTTGGATTAGTGTAAACATGGATCATTTGACACACTCAAATATTGAAATGTATATACCAATACCTTATTTGAGTTGAACAGGATTTCTGCTATCTTGGAACCTTTACAGCGGGGCAAAAAAGTATTTGGCAGCCATCGATTGTGCAATTTGTGACACTTAAAACGATGAGAGAGGTCTGTAATTTTCATCATAGGTACATTTCAACTGTGAGAGACAGAATGGAAAACACAAATATAGGAAACCACATTGTATCCTGTCCTTCCAACCCTTGCACTGTGCCGTTGGGGTCAATGGACCCCACAATGTTTGCATCCTCTGGTCTGTATTTACAGCTATCCCTTCCGCTGTGGCGTTGGGGTCAAATGGTCCTCACAACGTTTGCATCCTCTGGTCTGTATTTACAGCTATTTCTACTGCAAACCGTTGACCCCGTGGAGGTTAAACGAACCCCAGACAAACCACTTCCATGCCACACTCCAGTGAACTGCTACTGTAGCGCAGAGGTAAGGCCCACTTCACAGGCTGTAGAAATTCGCTGGTTTGAGTCAGGCGTCCTTGGTTAGTTTTTTCTTTGTTTTTTGTTTTATACTGGTACTATGCCTTAGCTTAATTTTTGGTAGTTTTATGTTTAAAAGGGACAGAAGTGTGGCTCCAGGGAGTAACTCAGTTGCACAATCATTTGGGCGGTGTGAGGGTAAGGACAGGGCCTTGGACTTGCAAAACACTTGTCGCAGGTCGTGGTACTCTGGTGGAACGTTAGAGAAGTCTTTTCGGGTATATCTCAGAGCTGAGAGGATTGGAGCTTGTCTTAACCATGGTTGACTGAAGACATAAAGAATGGCAGTAAGAGCTGCAAGACTCTATTCTACTCTCGCCACTTAAGATGGGGGTTATGCAGGATTAGCCAAGAATGACAGAGGACCACCGGGGATTGAGGGGAAGGAAATATGAAGAAAGTGATTCTTTCACGGTGGTTACCCGAAATCATGAGGTCAACTGGCTCTGTAGAATGTGTGATGATGGGTAAAGGCCCCCCATCCAGGGCCGTGAAACGAACAGGGACGGACAAACACGAGAATCAAAGCGACGCCGCAACTCTTCTGGACTAAGACGGGCTTGACCTATTTGCATGGGTTCTTCTGGGGCTAGACTTGAACAACCAGGACTAGATGTGGTTCTAGTTTCAGAAGGCTGTGGTGGAAGAATATGTGGTCATTGATTCTTCTCACAAGGTCGTTCTCTAATTCTATTGTCTACCCAGACAATAGAATATCAGAATTCATGGAATTCTGACATTTTCTTTACATTGGTGTTGACTGGGGATGACATTGGTAGTGGGTTTAGTACTGAGGTACAGAGTGACCGTCTAATTGTTAGAATCTTTTCAGTGAAAAAGCTGGCAAATTCATTGCAGGCCCTGGTCAAATTTAGTTCAGGGGCTATTCACGGAGTTCGTGAATTATTATTGTTTCTGTTAATGATTTCAGAGAATAAAGATTCCCTTGCATCTTTTAAAGTTAACTGATATCTGTTCAGTCTCTCTTTCTAGATTTCACAGTGAACCTCAAGTCGAGTTTTCCGCCATTTTCTTTTGGCTCGTCGACACTCCCTTTCTTCACTACGTACCAGTGGATCGCTTGTCCATGGAGACTTCTTTCTACCTGAGACTACTTGAGCAATGGAATCAATGATGTCTGAGATTTTCACGAGGAAATTATCTACCATCTTGTTTACTGAGTAGGAGTTGGGAGATGAGGGATGTGGTGGGACTGACGCAATCTGCTGGGATTCCTTAAATAGGAAACTTTTTAACTGATTGGAATGTTTGTATATGTGTATTTAAATGACTTCTTGTTAAGTGACTTGAGATGACATCTGTTGTGAATCGGCGCTATATAAATAAACTGAATTGAATTGAAAGGTTTCAACTGAACTATCCCCAATAAAACACTTTTTTACAGTGGTCTCACTGTACCTAGATAGTTTAGCACAGATGGTACTTTCAAAGAAAACACAGAAATGGTCAAACAATGCAATCTCAATTACAGAAAAGTTTGGTATAATTAAACCTTTTTTTATTGTAAAGCAGGAAAACAACAGTCATGAACATATACATACACAGGACAGAGATGCACCTAGATGTATGGAGGCCATTGGAGTCCAGCAAAAAAAAAAATGGAGATTAGCGATCGTCCCTTTATTGCCAGACCAAATCCCATAAACCCAATCTCAACCTCTGAGTGTCCAGGTAGGCCAAAAAGGGGTCCCATGTGCAGTAAAAAAAGGTTTGTCCTTAAGCGCTGTGGAGAAGGCTTCCATTGGTACAATAATTATCACAGTCTGTAGCCACTGGCTGATAGATGGAGCCTTAGCAGAAATCCACAATACCATGATGCCCTTTCGAGCGTAGTGCAACAATATGTGAAGGAGATCTCTGCTGCGGAAGTTGGTAGTTAGCTCATCATTTAGCCCTAATAAGCAAGTCCTTGAACCCAGATGCAGTCAGCAATTAAATATGATGCATAGTTTATCTAGAAGTGATCTCCAAAACTGTAGAATAACAGGACAGCTCCACAAACAATGAAAAAAAGAACTAACAGCAGACTGACATTTGTGACAGAAATTTGATAAAGCTGGAAACATTGTGTGCCTCTTCTTGGGTGTGCTGGACCTGCAGCCTTGTTCCGGTTCAGTTTCTCCAGCTGCCTCTTCACCTGACTTTTGGAGACAGACAAGTGTAAAAAAAAAAAAAAAAAAAATTCTAGAGTTGCGCTGCTCTGGGTGGCTGCATGTTGGAGTGGCTCTGTTGGCTACATATTAAGTTTTGTTTTTTTGTACATTGGTTCCTCTTTTTTCTTAAAGAAGATTGCATTTTTTTGACCTGTATACTTTCTAGTTTTTGGTGCTGTGAAGCTGGAAGGATTTTTGCTGTAAATTTTTCCCTTTTTGACAATTTGTTATGATGCGTAACCATGGCAACAATGTGGTTTACAGCCGGGAGCAGCTGATTAACATCGCAAAAGCTGAAATAATACCTCAACTGAAACCACAAATCCCTGATGAGTTGATAAGGAGGAGACGTGGATGCAGAGCAGGAGCGAAAAGGAGACAGAGAAAGAGGAAGTTCAAGCCATCTCTTCCATCGATCATGATGGGCAACGTAAGATCACTGGCTAACAAGATGGATGAACTCCAAGCCCTTACAAGGACTCAGCCAGAGTACCGTGAATGCAGTGTTATGTGTTTTACGGAGACGTGGCTGCTGGATCATATCCCTGACTCCAACGTCTGTCTGCCAGGCTTCCTGACTGTACGAGCAGACAGAGATCTGAAGACGAGTAGAAATAGGAAAGGTGGTGGAGTAGCAGTGCTTGTAAACAACAGATGGTGTCATCCAGGACATGTTACTGTGAAGTGTTGTCTCTGCAGCCCAGATGTCGAAGTCTTGGCAGTAGGTTTTCTTCCATATTATTTGCCAAGAGAGTTCACCAGTATAATTTTGGCAGTTGTTTACATTCCACCTTCAGCCGTTGCCGACAATGCATGTGATGTCATCAGTTCCATTGTTGCTAAGCTACAGACACAGCACCCCAATGCATTTGTGGCAATATCTGGTGATTTTAATCATGCCTCGCTCTCTACTACACTTCCAACATTTCAACAGTTTGTCAGCTGCTCTACAAGAGAAAACAGGACATTGGATTTGTTTTATGCAAATGTAAAGGATTCATACACGTCCAAACCAAGACCTCCTCTGGGACAATCAGATCACAGTCTTGTTTTTCTCTGTTCAGAATATAAACCACTTGTTCAGGGGCAACCTGTGACAAAACGAACTGTGAGAAAATGGTCACAGGAAGCTGAAGAAGCCGTGCAGGGTTATTTTGCAACCACAGACTGGATGACTCTTTGCCAAGCACATGGAGAGGACATCAATGCCATGACTGAGTGTGTGACTGACTGTATAAACTTCTGTGTGGACAACGTCATCCCCATCAGAACAGTGAGATGCTTGCCTAATAACAAACCCTGGATCACCAGTGACCTGAAGGGACTGTTAAACAAGAAAAAAAGAGCCTTCAGGGAGGGAGACGGGGAATTACTGAGGAGTATACAGAAGCAACTTAAGGTCAAGATCAGAAACAGCAAGGAGGCATACAGGAAGAAGCTGGAGAACAAACTACAGAGGAACAATATCCGAGATGTCTGGTCAGGAATGAGAAAGATCACAGGTTTTAAGGACAGGAAGGATTGGATAGATGGAAGTCTGGACAGAGCCAATGAACTGAACACATTCTTCAACAGGTTCAGTTCAGGAACTAGCTCAGCATCCCCCTCTCCTGTTCCCAGCCAAACAGACATCCCACTATCCTCTGATCAATAGCTTTCCTGTTACACCTCGGATGTTTTATCCTTCACCTCAGCCATGGACTCTTCTAATTCCACAAGTTTGACTTCAACCAAGCCAGGAAATGCTGCTACCCCCTTTGCCTCCCCCTCCCACTTGTCTGTCTCCAAAAGTCAGGTGAAGAGGCAGCTGGAGAAACTGAACCGGAACAAGGCTGCAGGTCCAGATGGTGTCAGCCCCAGAGTCCTGAAGGCCTGTGCAGAGCAGCTCTGTGGGATTCTGCAGCACCTCTTCAACCTTAGCTTAACTCAGGAGAAGGTTCCAGTGTTGTGGAAGACATCCTGCCTTGTTCCAGTACCCAAAAGAACTCACCCATCAGTCATCAATGACTATAGACTCGTTGCCCTGACATCACACATCATGAAGGTCCTGGAGAGACTCCTGTTGGCACCCCTGAGTAAGCAAACAAGAACGTATCAGGACCCACTGCAGTTTGCTTATCGCTGTGGAGTTGGAGTTGAAGATGCCATCATCCACCTACTTCAACCAACCCACTGTCATCTGGACAAAGCAGGCAGCACTGTGAGGATCATGTTCTTTGATTTCTCTAGTGCATTTAACACAATTCAGCCTGATTTGCTTTGTCAGAAACTCCTGAAGACACAGGTGGAGCCCTCAACAATCACTTGGATCAATGACTACCTGACCAACAGACCACAATTTGTGAGACTGAAGAATTGTGTGTCAAACCAGGTGGTCAGCAGCACAGGAGCACCAGAGGGGACCGTACTCTCACCATCTTTTTTACTCTGTACACCTCAGACTTCCAGTACAAATCAGAGACCTTTCATCTGCAGAAATACTCAGATGACTCTGCAATTGTCGGGTGTATCAGAGATGGACAAGAAGCTGAATACAGAGAGCTGGTTGACCGCTTTGTGACATGGTGTGGAAACAATCGTCTCACCTTGAATGTGAACAAAACAAAGGAGATGATTGTAGATTTCAGAAGAAACAGGGATAAGTCAAACACTGTTTCCATCATGGGAGAAGAAGTGGAGGTGGTTGAGGAATATAAATACCTCGGAGTTCACCTTGACAACAGACTGGACTGGAGGCGCAACAGTGAAGCCGTCTACAAGAAGGGACAGAGCAGACTGTACTTCTTGAGGAAGCTTAGGTCCTTCAAGGTTTGCAGCAAGATGCTGCAGATCTTCTACAAGTCTGTTGTGGAGAGTGTAATCTCTTCAGCCGTCATCTGTTGGGGTAGCAGCATCAGAGCCAGGGATTTAAAAAGGCTAAACAACCTGATAAAGAAGGCTGGTTCTGTTCTTGGGACAACTGTGGAAAATCTGGAGATGATAATGCAAAGACGGATTCTTCATAAAATCAAAAAAATTATGGACAACCCTGAGCATCCTCTTCATGAGACAGTCATACAACAACAGAGCGTCTTCAGTCGGAGGCTTCTTCAGTTTTGCTGCAATACAGACCGCTACAGGAAATCCTTCCTGCCCACAGCCATCATTATCTACAACAACTCCTTAAAGAATTAATTATATGAGCTATACCAACACATAATTTCCCTCTAGGATCAATAAAGTATTTTTGAATTGAATTGAATATAAAGCCTATGTATGAGTTTAAATTGCCTCTCCGAAATAGAATTTGATGCTGAGGCCTTAAAAAGTTGACAACACAACTCATCACAAGCCTCACCATCTATAACACCTACATCTGATTCCCATAGGCTCTTGATTTTGTCAGTTATCCATTCTAAGATCAGAGAGAATGTTATAAATCTTTTTAGTTATACCTTTTAGTTGAGTAGTTTTTACCGTGAGTGATTCTATAGGAGATACACCAAACCCTCCACTAAAATCCTTCAATTTAGAAATAATAAAGCTCTTTATCTGAAAATTATTTGAAAAGAATCCTTATTGGTCAGAAAAAACTTAATTTTCAATTGATTAAATCTAAGAATGGAGTTCTCATGAACTAGATCACCCACTGTATTAACCCCTTTTTCAGACCAGTCCGCAAAACCAGCCCGAAGACCAGGTAAAAAGCCAGGGTTTTCATGAATAGGAGTAAGAAGGGAAAAACAGTTATCCTTCCAAGCGCCTCACTTTGCGCCAAATAGTGGTGCAAAGTGAGGCATGTTCCGCAATGGAATGTCCTTTAAAGGAGTGGACTCAGCAATGAGGTAAATGGAATCAGGATTGCCTATAAACCATTCTGTAAGAAATTTAAACTGTGCAGCCCAGAGATGTTGTGGGAGGGAGGGAGCGGCAATACCTCCTTTCTGAACAGGTAAATACAGAAAACTGTATCTTGATCTTTTCTTACGCCATATAAATGAGATAATTGAGCCGTTTAATTTTGACAGAACTTTTTTAGACAGAACATCTATAACATCTGGAATAGATACAAGAGGCAAGGAAGAATATTCATTTGACCAGATGTATACGACCTAAAAGAAACAGAGGGAGGCTGCACCACCTATCCAAATCACGATTGACAGTATGAATTAAAGGTGTGTAGTTCAGATTATACAAATCTTTTAGATTCGTTAAAATCTTCACTCCTAAATAAGTAAAACCGGACGGGGACTAACGAAAAGGCTGAGAAATATGTGGATCAACCCCATGTATATCAGAAAGGGGTATAGCCTCGCTTTTAGAAAAATTTATCTTTTAGCCTTAAAAGGAGCCATACTGGGAAATTAACTAAACTAATTTATAAATTGAGTGAGCTGGAAAATTTAGGAAAATTAAAACGTCATCTGCATAAAGTGAAATCTCATGTTGAGAATTGTTCAAGCAGAGTCTTTCAATAGTAGCATCCTTCCTAATGGCTGTGACAAGGGGTTCCATGGCCAGGGTGCATAACAAATTGCTCAGCGGACATCGCTGCTGACTCCCACAATCAATACTAAAATTGCCCGACCTATGACCATTGGTAATTACTGCCGAGAAAGTCGAAGTATAAAGGATCTGGATCCATTTAATAAAGATGTCACCTAGACCAAATTCTTGAGGTGTAAAAAAAAAAAAGAAACGGCCATTCCAGACGGTCAAAGGCTTTTTCAGCATCAAGTGAGATGACTAGTAGCCTGGCTTTCGCCAGCCTGATCTGTCTGGAAACCCACACATAAACTGCTACAGCCTATCCAGTTTTTCTAGAACCAATCACAACCGGTCTTATCCGCCTTGCGCGCTATTGGTGGGTTCAAAACAATGACGTCAGAGAAGCGACGGAAAAGTCGGCTTGTTGTTTACATTGGTCATGGCAGCCACCAGAGCACAGCTGAAAAGAAGTGGTGCATATCTTGTTTGTATGTTGATTTAACTGGGAGGTATATAACTGCTTATAAAAAGTTTTAAAAGTGTCATTAATTATTAAATGATCATATTTAAGTAAACCAGAATAGTCTCTAACATATGGGATATTACAAGCAGATCCCTTATTATGAAGAAGATTAGCCAAATAGCAGTTAGGTTTGTTGACAAACTCATGAAGAAAATAGATTTCTCAGCCATTTTTGTCAGAGGTCCCTCCAACACCGTTTTAACCACCCGAATTTCATTCATTAATTGCTAAGAAGGTGAATCATTGTATTTAACCTGGAGTTTGTGCAATTTCAATTCTAATTTTAGTTGCTCCATCTGATTTTTCTTCCTCAGGCCCTCTGAAAATGATATAATTAGCCCACGGGTGTAAGCCTTGAGGGTGTCCCAAAGCAGGCCTGGAGAAACTTCAGGGGTTGCATTATCCTTTAAAAAATGTCTGAGCTGATCAATTAAAAATGTTTCCCAGGGGGTGGGATCACTGGGCGGATGGGGCGCTGGACGTCGTGGCCGGCCTGGGGTTGGGCTTTGGGTGGTAACTCCTGAGGGCTGCATACGGTGCCTTGGGGGGGTTGCACTGGCGGACATGGGTTACTGGCCTGGTGGCCGTGCTGCGTCTGGGGTGGGCCTGGGGATTCGGGGCTTGGGGGCGCCGCACCCCCTAGCTGTGGTCCTGGCTGGGGGTCGGCCAGCATGGGGTCTCTGTTGCCTGTGGGGGTCGGGGCCGGCCGGTGGCCGGCATGTGCAGCCGCCTCTCTCTTTTTCTCTGGGCCGATTGTCATCGCCGGTCCCTGTATGGCGTCTCGCCTTGTTTGCTGGTTGGGGTGCCTGGCTGCTGGTCGCGGCGGCTGGGTGGCGTTTCTGGGCCAGATCAGTCCTTTTTCGCACTGGACTTGGCTCCTGGGTCTTGGTCTTTGTGCGGGGCGCTGGGGTTGGGCATTTGGCCGGGTTCGGTCGGACTTGCGTATGGACTGGCCGGGTGGTGGGCGTGCAGGGCAGGTGGGTGGGGCGCTGGGTTTGGTCTCCTGCCGGGCCGTTGAGCAACAGTGGTCGCTCCACAAGGAATGAGGCTGGTGGATGTCGGCCTGGTGGGTCGGCCGCCCGGCTCATCGGTTTGCTCCTGGTCTGGGCAGGTACGTCACCGTGGTTTGGGCTACAGTGGCCTCCGGTGTGCGGGTGGCGCTGGGGGCCTCCTTTGCTGGCGGGGAGGCTGCTGCTGTGTAGCGACAGGTGCTCTCCCCCTATGAGGGCACTTGGACGGGGGGGAGGGGTGTGCGGGAGGGGGGGGGGGGCAAACTAAACCTCGGTGTCTAGTGTCTTTTGTGTTTTGAGAGTAGAGCGAATGTCAGGGTGGGTTTAGTTCCCCTTCTGGGATGGGGCTGGGGGGACTGCCTTGGGGTCCGTGGGGCTTTGTGGTGCTGTGGCCGTGGGCCCCGGGTCGAACATGCCATGGCCTCCCTCCCCTGCTGGATCCCGGTGAACAGCGGTGCCTATTGGGGTCAGTGGGGGAGCTGGCTCCCTGGGAAGACATTTTGCCTCCCAGTCCTTCCCTCGCCATCCCTGGACACCTCTGTCCACCCGCTCCATCACTTTACCACTCATATAGGGTCTTGGGGCATGGGCACATCACTGGGGTGCGAGGAGGGGCTTCCCTCCTCGCTATCCCGTGGTGTCCTGGGTCCCAATTTTAATATACAACTTAGACATTCCCACTTATAACATTCTCACAGGACACATATGTAGGGACTTTGGGGTGGGCACACTTTTCGGCATCCAGAGGGGGAGCGGTTCAATCAGCTTCACCTCTGGTGCCGGTGCCCACTGTTAAACCACATATAGACACTGAGGGATTGGGGTGGGGGTTGGGGGATGTGTGGCTGCCTTCCCCACATCCCACCCCTCTGTTTTAAATGCACATTATAACAATACGCATCAACACCATACTCGAGCGGGAGGATGGAGGCTAGGGGTCTTTTCCCACCCCTGTTCGCTACGGGCCATCAGGGGTTGGGGTCCGGAGGAGGACAGGCGGTCTGTTCGGGGTCCTGGCTGTCGGGCTGCTTTGCCACTGTGGGGCCCTTGGCGGTCTGCTTGTCTCCATCCTAGAAGGTAGGGGGTCCATCTCCCGGGTCCGGGGGCTGGTGGCTCTACTAGGGTATCGGTACCTGGACCTGGGAGCATAAAGTGTGTATGGGGTGTGTGAGTGAGGGTACAGCGTCATTTTTTGGGGTGTCTTGGTGAGTCAGTGAGAATGTATGGGTTTAAGAGGGAGGGAACGTATGACTGTGTCTGTATGTCTTTGTCTACCTGTCAGGTTGGATCTTGGTCTGCCCCCTCGCCTGGTGCATTTCTGGCCTTACACTTAATGGGGGGCCTATTTCCCCTCCGTCACTCCCCGCCGGTGACGGGGGCCCCTGCCTGCCGGTGCATCGGTGGTCAATCCGGTTCGGACCTGGTGCGTGCCTGGCCGGGCCGGTGTGTCAGTTGGCCGATGCGCTGGGCCGATATCTTCCTTTGGTTGGTTGGGGCAACTCTTTTAGAGGTGCCAGGTTTGGGATTGTTGGGTGGTGCCCGCTCGGTGGCTCGGTGGGATGCGGATCCGGCGTCTCTCCTCGTTTGATCACCTGTTCTGTGCGCACCGTGCGTGGCCGGTTCATTGGCGGGTTGGACCGGCCCTGGCCCTCGATGGATGCCTGGTTTCGGCGCCCTGCGTTGCGCCCCTCGTCGGCCGGTCCCTTGTCGGGTCCCTGCTGGGGGGTGGGGTGCCCCTGGGCCCCGGCTCCCCCGGTCCATTGGCGTGGCCGGTTACCGGCGGGGCCCTTGGGCTCGTCACTGCTGCCCCCCGGGTCCCTGCATAGTGGCCGCTGGATGTTCCCCTGGGGTTCTCCACTCTTGGGGGATGCGGTCGGCCCCGCCTGGGGCTCTGGGGGTCCTTTAGACGTCTTTGCTCCGATCTCCTTCATGTCTGCATCGATTCCTGGGAGACGGATTGATGCTTGCTCACACCAACTATCGAACACTCTTATGGAGAAACCTTATATGCACCAGCATGCTAACACACACACATAGATGTGGGGTCTCCGTTGTTTAAGGATATATTCTTGGGCTGAGGTTATCATTACTAGAGCTTGATTAATCGGTACCATGAGTTTTTCTGTGACATTGTTGTTGTATTTTTATATCTATTTTTGTGTGATGTGGTTGTGTAATTCTTAGTTCACAATGTTTGGTTTGTTTTGTCGATGTTCCTTTTTCGTGTTTTGTTTTGTTTTTCCCCCTCTCTCTGCCGTCCTTTGGGTATGGAGGCAGACTTCAATGTCTTCCTGTGTTTTCCTTTTTCCCCTTCCTCTCTTGTATTTTCAACTCACCCTCTCTCTTGACTTTTTGTTTCCTACCTGTCTTCTTCATCTTCCTTCTTTCTTCTCCTTAATTTTCCGTCTCCGTGTCCATAACATCAGGAAATAAAAACCCCAACAATTCATAATGAAGATTTTTCACACATATATCAAGTGGAGGACTATAGCAAAAGCTGTACTGCTCCGCTTGTGAAAGTAAATCTGTTGGGCTTCTACTTGGTACTCAGACACCAATTCTGAGCTCCACACTGCCAAACAGGACACGTTTAAAAAAAACTAAAAAAAACAAAGATGGATGACCTCGTCGGAGTGCAGATGCTAATCGTCACTTTACAAGCATTTGTTGCGATACAGCGGCAAAAGGCCTCGCTGTTGCAGTTACTGTCGTCAAGGCAATGTCGTAGTAGGCGATTGGAACAACAAAGGCGCGTGAGGAGAAAGGTAAATGTGTTATTTAATGTAAAATCTAATGCCGACATTGTAGATTTTTGGTTTGAGTATTTCACTTTGCTGGACAAGGAAAAAAACAAGTAGCCTAACTAAATGTGTTTTTTGTTTTGTTTTGTATTCAAGTTGCCATTTGCAACACATTTACAGTATGTGTCTTTGTTTTGATAGGTACTCATTCGGCTTCTGGTGTCGTAGGGTTCGCCCATTGTTTGGGCTCATCAACGATCAGGCTGCTGGTGGGACACTATTGTTCCCGATCTAAACGGACAACAGTTTGTGGATAACTTCCGTGTTTCACAGGAATCTTTTCGGTATATTTGCGAGCAGATGAGGGGCCCTATGACGAAAAAGAACATGAATTTCCGCCTGCGTGTCCCACTGCAAAAGCGTGTCCCACTGCAAAAGCGTGTCGCTATCACTCTCTGGAAATTGGTATCGGGGGTGGAATACACGACAATCAGCCACCTTTTTGGCGTGGGCCTATCGACTGTATACAACTGTGTCCTTGATTGTTGTAATACCACGCTTGATGTCTTGCTCCCAATGCACATTAAGAGGCCCGATGCAAACAGACTGGTAGAAATGGCATCATACTTTCTTAGTCACTGGAGAATCCCTCAGTGTGTGGGTGCCATCGATGGAAGCCACATTCCAACAATTGCACCCCATGACTATGCTAAGGACTACTACAACCGTAAGGTGTGGCATTCCATCGTGCTACAGGCGGTTGTGGATGGTAAGGGACAGATCTGGTATGCATGTGTTGGTTTTCCTGGCAGTGTGCATGACGCACGTATACTTAGGCAGTCGAAGTTGTGGGAGCACATACATGATGGCCAGTTACTAGGACAACAACAAATTAACATCTCTGACTGTAATGTGGGGCACTATATCATCGGTGACCCAGGCTACCCCTTCAAACTTGGCTTATGAAACCCTTTTCTGATACTGGCAGACTGAGTCGTGAGCAACTTAACTATAATTACAGAATAAGATGTGCTCGCTCTGTGGTGGAAACAGCCTTTGGGAGACTGAAGGGTCGGTGGCGATGTCTCATGAAAAGAAATGACTGTACACTTGAGCTTAGCAAAAAAATGGTGCTAACCTGCTGTGTGCTCCATAACATTTGTGAAGAGCACAGGGAGCATTTTGCAGAAGAACCACCCCACAATGGTGCAGACCCTGCCCAAGACCACCTTGCCCACCATGGAGGAGACAGAGAAAGGGCTCACATTAGGGCAGCTTTAATGGACTTCTTTAGCAGAGAATACTAGTGTATCTGTTTTGTGGTCTTCAATAAAAATACATTTTTATACCGATAACCCATTTTGTCTTTTATTTCAAGGTACTGAATATGTAATTGTAGCGTGATCACCATTTGCTATGTGCAGAGGTGGAAGTAATTAATTACAAATACTCAGATTACTGTAATTAGTTTTTTTGGGGGTACTTGTACTTCTGAGCAGATGTAAGTCTGTACTACTTTTACTTGTACTTAAGTATTCATTAATCCATGTAATATAAGTTACTTTTAAAATCATAGCAGAGTACTGAGTACAATTTTAATTTATACCCAAACCTTTTATCTGCATTTTTGTAGCCAGTAAGGTGATTTGGTAGCAAACAAGCCGATGAAAACCCGGTCAAGAGGACGGAAAAACAAAAGGATGTGAATGATTGATCTTTAAAGGGGGGGTATTATGCTTCTTCCAGGCACATATTACCCTTCTAAAGCACACTCCAATAAAATTGTCACCTTAAGTCTTTTAAAAGTCCGTCATATATCCAAATCCACCTTAAAGAAATTTGATTCCGTATTGGACGCCTTGATTTTCGCCTGTGCCTCTCTAAGACCCTCCTACTCTTTCTTACCCCGTTCAGTTAGTCACATACCGTTCATCACCGCAGCATGCACGGAGTCGGAACCCCCCCCCCATCAAATTAACAAGTGTGGCAGAGTTTTCGTCAAGCCGCTGAATGCTTGCCAAAATTTCAGTCGATGTTATATATTCACGCTCCATCTGTTGGTGGTATCAGTCGTCTGACTGCTCCAAATACTGGAGTACGTCTGAAACTGAGTCCCGCTTCCTTTTTCCTAATGTAACAAATCAAAAGACATCAAACATTTGAAATGAAATTAAATGTTTTGTTATAAATGTTAAGACAGAACGTTAGGAAGACAGTGATGTGAAAAGAAGGGGGGAGACCCCACACTCTTCTGTAGAACAATATTTCATTAAAGTATTTGCATACAGTATGCAGACTCCCCCTTCTTTTCACAAGTATTATATCCAGGACCTACACCTCCAGAAACCAGGAGTACATTTGTTTATCCTGCTATAAGACAGTGATTAAACAATACTATGGAGGTGTCAACAGCAATGATTACGTGTCAACAGTGTAAATGGCTGCGCGTTCATAAGTCTTACCAGATCTTTGCTGATGAGAGGTTGCGGTGGATGTGATGGAGGATGCGGTGGATGGGATGGAGGATGAAGAGGATGTGGATATGGGTGAACTACACCTCACTGGTGAGCTGCAGGCCACGGAGACATCCCTATAGTCATCCATGGTGGACATCTCTGTGTGTACAGTGTTTCATTAATTTCTATAGCAAATTATTGGGTGTACATTCATGCAAACAACTACTTGAAACATTGTCTGTTTGTTGACACTGTCCACCCCGTCGGACCACACCGCGTGCTCCGCGAGGGGTTACTGCCACTCTCCTTTTTTGACCAAGGAAAAACCCTGTTTTGTTCACACAACTCACTTTTGACTATGCCCACAAGACCACAATCATACTTCGGCCTTATGTTTATTAGGTATTCTCTCTCCCAAAGCAACCAAATTTGCATTTCTAATGTGCATCGAGCCAACACAGCAGGCCTATTCGTAAACAATGGATTGGCCACCAGCTGCTCACGTACACTGTCTATTCATGCGTACAGTACACTGTCTAGGCTCTGATATCTTGAACAGTGGTACGTTTTTAAAACACGACCGCAAGATCAATAGGTAGTTGGTTAGATAGGTTAAAAATCCGAATGCGAACAAGATTCGCACTGCTACGATGGGATTGCCTTGCAGTTTACAAACGCACACGAGGACATTAACCCTCGTTAACTGGCATTATCATTTCCAATGAGCAACAGTGAAAGTACAACAGAATGTTAGTAAACCAAAATTACCTGGATTGGTGAGGTTTGCGGTCATTGCTTCCATTGTTGCCGTGTTGTCTGCTGATGAATTCAGGGCACCCGTACTTTGGTTTGTTAGTACAGTGTCAATCAGGTCAAACACCGCATTCGCTCTCACTGTAGGATTTCGAACACCGGCTTTGAACGACAGACTCCATCTAGTTTACTTTGGACCTCCGATGAAGCCCAGAGTGCAACAAAACACCTGGATTCCTCCTGCAACCACTGCTGCTTAGTCTTGATGCTATCCATGTTTTCGAATACAACAAAAAAAACATTCCCAGCAGTCTGGATTTAAATATGGTGGTCCTCTATTGTGTAGGCTGTAAATCCCTCCCCTTTCCTTCATGACGTAGTGAGTGCTTGGATAGCTCCGCTTTGGCCCCCCACAAGAGTGGTGTCAGAGTAGCACCCGTTTCTGGCTCTCGGAGCTGGTGCTCGCGGGAATGGAAAACGAAAACACCGGAGCTTAGTCAGCACGGGAGCCACGGGAGCTCCAGCTCCGCCTCAGTGGAAAAGGGCTATAAAAGATCTGCCTCCCATTCTACTTTTAAAAATCCTCGGAACCACCAGTAAACCTGCAAGTCGGAGAGCAAAGTGCTCTGTTAGGAACATATGGAACAATCAGATCTCTGATGTATGATAGAGCTTGATTATTATGGGGTTTATATGTAAGAAGAATCTTAAATTATATTCTGGATGTCTCAAATTTTGGCAATATTGCTGAGTGAAAGAAGGAAATCCTAGAAACCTGTTTTATATGGGATTTGTATGTCATGTCTTGGTCAAAAATAACCCTGAGCATCGGTGGAGCGGGGAGGTGACTTATTGGGCTTAAGCCCGGGTTGTTTTTTCATAAGCCCTGGGTCTTTTGGAGTGTGTCATTTTTCTTTCATAGTAAGATGTCTGACTGACAACTGTATAAAACAAAAACTACAAAAAAATTACACACCATATTAGAAGCACATAGCACATAGTTGTAAATTCCCCCTGATTTTGGTATGATCTGAGTTCAGGCACTAGTGCCACTGTATGTGTTTGTGCGCAGCACTTACGCATGTGAGGGAGGGAGGAGACATGCTTCCAGCAAATTTGCTGTAGGAGAAGTGCAAGCAGACAGAGGAGAGCTCAAGTTTGACCAGGTACCAAAGCAAATCACTCATACTGTATGATAATGTAAAAATGACGATTTATCACAAAGACTGATGTCGCACTGCTCATCTGGCGCATATTACATTACTTGCTCTGTATATTTTTGCTAGCTCTGTCAGGATTAATCAACCAATAGCGAAATGAAAAGCCAAACAACAATGCTGTTTTTCTTGTTGTTTTTTTAGCTTACATGTGTGTTTATTTCATGTTTTCAGTTGCTATCCTCCATGGCTAAATAAAGCACTCTCTAAATTGGTTTCAGTTATGTACTGATGTACAAAACAATGGACATACAGGGCTTCTTTCAAAGAAAAATCTCAGCTAATTTTAATTCCATTATGCTTTATATGCCGTTCATTATATTTCTTTGCAAAACAAGAGGAATTTCAATACAGCAGTATATTCACATTTGAAACCAGATACTTACATATACTTCAGGAAGAAAACAACAAAAAAAAAATTTCTTTACTATTAAACATCAAATCAGAGTAAACTTTTTTTGTTTTAGCTAAATAAATATTGACATATTTTTTTGAATTAGTTAATGTCAGAATAAAGAGAGAGAGTTATGTATTTATTTTTTAGCACTTTAATCAAAGTCAGGAGTATATATACGCTAAGTTTATTGCATCTTTAATCAAAAAGAAAACTCCAGATGATTCCATTCTGATCTTAAGAAGCTTCTGACAGGTTAATAGAGTCAATTTAAGTTAATTGGTGGTACACCTGTGGATGCATATTAAGGCACCCCTAAAACACAAAACCTCTTTCTTTGACATGGGAAAATCCAGATTAATCAACCAAGACATCAGGAAAAGAATTGTGGACCTCCACAAGTGTGGCTCAATTTTAAATACAATTTGGGTGCAATTTGCCATTAAATAAGAAAATACTCTCTTTATACTTAAATTTAACAAATACATTTTTTTTAATATTTATTAATCTAAAAAAATAAACGTTTAGTCTGACTTGATGTTTGAGAGTAAAAAAGTGTTTTTATCTTTAGTGTATGTAAACATCTGGTTTCAACTGTATATTTGATGTTCTTGATGTTTGGCTTGATTGCTAGCACAAAGAGGGAGAGAGAAGAACAGAGAGGGAGATGAGAATGAGGACAGAACGGAGATGGAACAAGATCCAGGTGAGAAAGACATGTTAGTCACAGACAGTTGTTTGCCAAACCTCGCTAGAACATGTTCACAAGTGCATCTTGTTAGGTTTGTAATTTTTCTAATTCTATATTTAATAGGTCATGCAGGCTTTTTTGCACTGCTATGCTAAATAGTTATATAAATAGTGTAGTTCTTGGGCAGGATTAAAAAATAATATGGTACAAACTAGTAACTCAGAGAAACACATATAGAGGTATCATTAAATAGTAATGACTCTCTTTCTTATCATTCAGATAGGTTAGGGGACATCAGGAAAACCTGAGAACACCAAAACACACCTGAAAAAGAATACTTAAATAATATTGACCCAGAAAATGTCATTGATGGGTTCGCAAAACTCAAGCCTCGAAGATACAGTCTCATGCTGCCACAATAAAGAGGTTTTGATTTTCAGTGCTACTATCATTTAGTTTTGATTCTGGTTCTGTCTTGGTTCAGTCCTGAAGTAGTCCTGATTTAGAACTGTTACAGTCCTTATATAAAGTTATGCTTGTCGAACACAACTTAACACCCCCTGCCACATGCATAACAACCTTTTAGGGCTAAGCCCCTGGTGTATGAAATGTCTGGGTCCCCCTATGACCCTGATGTTCTTTACATTATTACTGGAGGCCAATTTAATACAGTTCATTATCTGAGGCCATGAGAATATTTTCAATTCAATTCAGTTTATTTATATAGCGCCAATTCACAACAGATGTCATCTCAAGGCCAAGAATATCATTAGTAACCTTCACCAGTGCTGTTTAGATACGATGAGCTCTAAAATCTGACTTAAATTCTTCAAACAGGTCGTTACTGTTTAGATGCTCACATACTTGATTAGAAATTATTTTCTCAAGGATTTAGGATAAGAAAGGAAGGTTAGATATAGGTCTGTAATTAACTAAGTCATCTTGATTGAGGGACATTTTCTTAAGTAAAGGTTTAATTACAGCAACCTTAAATTACTGTTGTACGTATCCATTTACTAAGGAAGATTCATCATATCTAATATGGGGCCAGTAACCAAAGCAAACACTTAAATAAATTGGTTGGGATTGGGTCCAACATACAAGTTAAAGGTTTAGATGAGGCTAATATTTGTGATAATTCTGAAAGCTTGACTAAATCAAAACAGTCCAAAAACAAATGAGGTTGTACAGTTCTCTCCGATCCTAACTCACGTACTTAATGATTTTATTTTTAATAGAATTAATTTTATTCTTGAATAATCCCATAATGTTATTGCTACTAAGAGCTGGAGAATAGTTGGCTTAACAGAGCTATGACTGTACATTTGGCGAGTACTAAAAATAAACTCAGGATTGTTCGTATTCATCTCTAATAATGATGAAAAGTATGCTGTTCTAGCTTGTCGAAAGGTTTTTTATGCAGCAGCAGACTATTTTTCCAGGTTAAATAGGAATTCTCTAGGTGTCTAGAGTGCCATTTTCTCTCCAAATTTCTAGTATTCTGCTTTAAAGTATGCAGCTCAGTAGTGAACCAGGAAGTCAACCTCCTGTGGCTAATCACTTTCTTTTTTAAGGGTGCTACACTATCTAATGCCAAATGCAATGAAGAAGTAACGCTGTGAACCAGACCATCAATTTCTGAAGGGTTAAGGATGGAATTGCTGTCCTTCACTGTTTCTCTGAGACACTGAGAAAAGTAAGAAGGGAGCAGATTCTTTAAAACTTGTTACTGCCTTGTTTGATAAAGCTTTACCATAATTAAATTTTCTTTCAGGTTTAGGATTCAGTTAAAGTTCAAAAGTTATCAAAACTGGTCAAACGGACGGGGTTATGTGAGAGGAATATTATTTCCTCACACCCAATGCCATATACCAGTACAAGGTCCAAAGTGTGTTGACTCGAGTGGGTGGGTCCCTTTACTTTTTGAGTCTAAGGTACCATTAAAGGCTACATTTAGGCCATCCCTTTCAGTGTCCACGTGAACATTGAAATCCTCCACTATGATGACATTATCAGTATTTAATACTAAATCAAATAAATATGTGAGAATTGATCTAAGAATTAAGAGTAAGGGCCTGGTGGACGATACAAAACCAATAATATCATTATCACAAATCACGTCATTTACTAACAAAGTATTAGTATTATTACTAACATAGGATTACATGTTGTGCCCCAGGGTTCGATTTTAGGCCCAGTGCTTTTTAAACTGTATATGCTCCCTCTTGGCAGCGTAATCAGAAGACATGGAGTCAACTTTCACAGTTATGCTGATGATACACAGCTGTACATCTCCATGTCTTCTGATGACACACGGCCAATGGATGCACTTTTTAACTGCATTTTAGACATTAAATCCTGGGTGGCAGAAAACTTTCTCCAGCTCAACCAGGACAAAACTGAAGTTTTAGTCATCGGTCCTGAGCCTCAGAGAGAGAAACTTTTACCAAAACTACAATCACTGTCTTTTAATCCCTCTTTACAAGTGAAGAACCTGGGCGTGATTTTTGACTCTGAGGTGACTTTTATTCCTCACATAAAAAATATTACTAAAATAGGTTTTTATCAACTAAAGAACATCGCTAGAGTCCGCCCCATTCTCTCTCGGGCCAATACGGAGAGACTGATGCATGCTTTAATCTCAAGTAGAATTGATAACTGTAATGCCCTGCTTTCTGGTCTTCCCAAAAAGAGTATATCAGGTTTACAACTACTACAAAATTCAGCAGCACGTGTGCTGACGAAGACCAGGAGGCGGGAGCACATTACACCGGTCTTAAAATCATTGCATTGGCTCCCCGTACATTTCAGGATCAACTTTAAGGTTCTATTCATGGTTTTTAAGTGTCTTAATGGTCTTGGGCCTTCTTATCTCTCTGAACTGCTTTTACCATATAAACCTTCGCGGTCTCTGCGCTCCTCTGGCACCCGTCTCCTTGTCACCCCAAAAGTCAGGACACACACGCATGGCGAGGCGTCTTTCCAGTTTTATGCCCCTCACCTCTGGAACAGGCTGCCAGAGGACCTCAGGGCTGCAGAGAACGTTCATGTTTTTAAGAGCAGGCTCAAGACTCACCTTTTTAGCCTAGCTTTTAACTGATTATTATTTATTACTGTTTGTTTAATTGCTCTGGATGTTTTATATGATTACATTTTTATCAGTTTTACTATTTAATCTTAGCACATTAATTTACTGTTTATTTTTATACTTTAATTTATCTTAATCCCCGATCCAGTGTTTCCTCTATGGGAGCCCTCTGCCCCGGGAGTGGTGGTCGGCTGTGGCTGCCTGGGTGCTCTCCAGGTGAGCTTGGGTGGAGGTGGGGGTCTTGGCCTTGCCTCCACTGGGCGCCCTGTGTCGGTGCCTCGGCTGCTGCTGTTGGTTTACCGCTGCCGGGGCAGATGGCTCCTCTGATGGCGTTTCCTTGCATGGTTCATCTACACTCGGCCCAATGTCCTTTTTTACTTTTTCTTTTAACTGTGTGTATGTGCATGGGAGATGGGTTGGGGGGAGGGGGGTATAACTGTGACCATGCTTTTAAATCTGTGGGGGAGGTAAGGGAAGGTGGTTTTATATGGGGTCATTTTAATCTGTAAAGCACTTTGTGATGAAACTTCTCATATGAAAAGCGCTTTATAAATAAAGTTTGATTTGATGAAAAAGATCTTAAGTTCAACAAACCACATTTAATTATTTTGTTTTTCTGTTTAGTCAGTCATATTTATCTTTATTAGATTTATGTGATTTGCTCTTATGTAAACTTTTAATCCATTTGATTTGGCACTGTTTCTATGGGGTAATGGGTGGGTAACCGTAAAGAAGTTGCAGAGAGGTGGTTTAAACTACAATTCTGCTTCCTGCTCTAGACCCTGGGTTGTCACTGTTTAGGAGGACTAATAAATCCTGCCAGATTTCTAGAAAGAAGAGCTGCTCCATCCAAAGTGGGATGGATGCTGTTTCTCCGGATCAGACCAGGTTTTCTCCAAAATTTTCGCAAGTTATCAATATTGGCCACCCAGACAACCATTGGTAGAATGACAGCATGCGACTAAACATGTCATCACTGGTCCGATCGGGCAGGGGACCAGAAAAGATTACAGAGTCCGACATTGTTCTGGCAAACTGACACACCAAAGCAATACTCATTTTAGTGACCTCCGTTTGACGTAACTAGATGTCGTTACCGCTAGCGTGAATAACAATCTTACTGTATTTATGCTTATCCTTAGCCAGCAGTTTCAGGTAGGATTTAATGTTGCCCATTCTGGCCCCTGGCAAGCATTTGACTATGGTCAATGGTATCTCTAACGTCAAGTTTCTGACTATGGAGCTGCTGATTATCAGGGTCAGCTTCACAGCGGGTATGTTGCTGAGCGGGGAAAGTTAGAAGTGCAGACGGGTTGGTGGTGACCCGTGGGCTGGGTTCTAGAACTATGCTTTTAACGTATCGTCACCCACCCGGCTTGAGGTCCCAGCTGCACAGGTTCTGTTGGAAGATGGCTAGGGGCTTCGGTCCTGGTTGGCTCCGCTCTGGCTAATGGGCCTCGGCTATGTGTCGGCTTTTCAACAACTCTGAGCCGAGCCTCTAAATCGGACACCCTCGCCTGCAAAGCTACAAAAAATTTACATTTTAAATAAATAAATAAAAGAATAGGCAGGACTGAGACTTACCAAGAGTGGAAGGCGAGTCCACACGGGGATAAAACAACAACAACAAAACAAAGAAAATCACCCCAAGCACTAGTGACATTCACTCTGATGTGATAAAACCCGGCACCAGCATGCGCACAGCAAAACTCCTCAAGGACCACCTCTCCACCTCCTGGTCCCAGCCTGAACACAAAAGAAAAGATGGTTTAATAAAACTGGTGACACAACAATAAATTCTAATAATAATAATAGTAGTTGTCCTCCGTGATCTTGCACGCCAACTGTGGATCATCCAGCGCACTGCACGGAGATCAGAGGGAGGCTACAACCGGTAGTTCTAGATCAGTTGAAAACAGGTAGTTCAAAACAGCAGCATGTCTCGGGAACTCTTCAGAATCTAAAAGAAAAACAGCAAGCCAGATTAACTCCCAGACTTAGCATTGAGTGTGTGGAGGACATGCAGCCCATACATACCAGGCCGCCAGAGCACAATACGTGAGGGTGAGGACGCTTCCTATCCGAGCCGCATACAGAATAAAATCCCTTCCTGACAGAAATGAAGTCATCAGACTAGCTACTACAGACTGCTGGCGCTATGGTACTGGATACGTACCTTTCGATACAATCACACGTCTAAAGGAGAGTAGTAATTCCGTGCCTCCAACTATAGTGCCGTCACAAGTCGCTTCTGGAATCAGATCTGTGTTACAAACACAATCCTCCAATCTGCCTCTAACAGCTGACCAGAGCACATACCTTGATCAGTAAGATCCAACACCACGCCAATCTGCCAGCCAGCAATCAGATGCCAAACACTGTAGCTACTTCCTTGCGGATGAGGCAGTGCTGTCATTGCCTCCTCTTATATTCGCAGCGCCTCTATAGATGGTGGGTAGATCTGCACTGATTAATAATTAGGAGCAGGTTTGATTAATCCTGCTACAGCAGCAAAAGGATTGCTCCGCTCACTGACTGAAGAAATGTTGCTGCTTTGGACAGAATAGTACTATAACCAGGATGTATACTACAACAGTGGTACACATCCTGTAGTACAGTAGTACAGCTGTCAGTTCTCTATAGCCTGTAACTAACTTCCATCTGTAAAGCAGGAATAGCCAACTTGTTATGTTAGCAAACATGAATTAGATTGCAAAATAAATTGTGCAGATCTTGACTGAGTGTGAAGGTTAGAAAACGTTTTCTAAAGCAAAAGTAAAATGCTATGTATTTTAAATGAATGAAGCTACACATATTACTTTGCAGCATTTTCACTATGTAATTTACGGAAGGAATCTCACAGTCGCAGTCCTCCACCATTACTGTCTGTATGGCAAAGAGGAGAGATCTATAGTCCTCAAATGTGTTCTACAGAAACACAGACTATGTTCTTATTTAATGGTGGTTACACTCTGAAGCAAAATTAAAAACATTTTAAACTTTGAGAAATTGACTCTAACATTAAATATGTTTAACCCCTTGATCCCACTGGCGCACATCTTTCCATGGAAAGGCTTTTATCACTTTCTCTTTCTCTGTTTGTTTCTTTCTCTCCTACCATGCTAACACACACATGAAAAAGAGAGCACATTACATCTGTTTTATTCTCAATTGATTGGCTTCCAATTCACTTTAGAATTCACTTAAAAATTATAGTACTGCTGCACAGTGACGCAATTGGTAGCGCTGTTGCCTTGCAGCAAGAAGGCCTGAGTTCAAATACGGCCTTTCAGCATGGAGTTTGCATGTTCTCCCTATGCATGCATGGATTCTCTCTGTTTACTCAGTCTTCCTTCCACAGTACAAAAACATGACTGTTAGGTTAATTGGTCTCTCTAAAACTGCCCTTAGGTATGAGCATGTTCGTGCATGGTTGTTTGTTCTGTGTGTCTGTGTTGCCATGTGATGGACTGGCAACCTGTCCAGGGTGTACCCCGCGTCCCCGGCTCTTGCCCGATGAATGCTGGAGACAGCCCCTGCAACTCTGCAGGGGATGGATGGATATAGATAATGGATGGATGGATTATGAAACTGACTTTTAAAGCTCTGTGCCGTGACGCTCCTGCCTACATCTCTGATCTTTTAGAACTCCACGCCCCTTCTCGCAACTTGAGATCATGAAGTTGTAGCCTAGTCCCAGGAACTCATTTTAAAACCAGAGGAGACAGATCTGTTAGAGATGTGGCCCCCAGGTTGTGGAACGCATTGCCTCTATTTTTATTTGACTTTACTTGACTGCCAAAATCCAAAGCCAGTGTAAATAAATGAGTCTTCAGCTGGATGCATTTTAAGCAGTCTTCAAGTCAAGGCAAGTTTTTGTATAATACATTTCAGCAACAGGGCAATTGAAGGTTCTTTACATGATGGAACAAGAGTAATAAGGAAAACAACAAAAAGCAAGAAACACTACATTGCAGTGATAGAATAAAGGTAAGTAATGAATAGTTGAAAAACAGAATACTCTTATTGAAAAAACATATCTAACAAGGATCAGAATGCTGTCCTTCAGGCATTTTAGAGAGTCAGGACAAACCGACTTGAAGCACCTCTCCGAACGCATAAAAAAGCATGAACGTTCAAAAGTTCATATGGAAAATTGCATCAAGCTAGCCGTGCTAGGAAAAATTAGCATAGCAGCACAGCTGGATGAAGGACACTGTGTTGTGGTAAGAAGGCACAATGAAGAGGTTGATAAGAATAGTCATATTTTATCTAAACTCATTGACTGTATTAAGTTTTGTGGTGCTTTTGAACTTGCTTTGTGGGGACATGATGAAAGTGACAGTTCTGAAAACCCCGGAATTTTCAGAGGTTTAGTTGACTTGATGGCCTCCATTGACCGGGACTTGAACGATCACCTTGAAAATGCAACTGTTTTTAGAGGCACATCAAAAATGGTACAAAATGAGTTACTGGACTGTATGCTGGCAGTTCTGAGATAAAAAATCTTGGATGAAGTAAAAACAGCAGACTTTTTAGCCATCCAAGCTGATGAAACTACTGACATTTCCACACACTGTCAGTTAGTCCTGGTTCTAAGATACATTGACAGCACCCAAAATGTCCAGGAGCGGTTCTTTGAGTTTATTAAGCTCTCCGTTGCCAACGCGAATGCAATTGCTGGTGCCTTATTGGAAAGGCTGCGCACCATCCTTCCCGAGGGACAAGAAAAGAAGCTGATCGCTCAGGCCTATGATGGGGCATCAGTGATGAGGGGAGCCACTGGAGGAGTTTAGCGTAAGGTCCAGGACACCTATGGAAATGCTTACTATGTTCACTGTTATGCCCACCAGTTAAACCTTGTAATTCAATTCAGTTCAATTCAATTCAAAAATACTTTATTGATCCTAGAGGGAAATTAAGTGTTGGTATAGCTCATATAATTAATTCTTTAAGGAGTTGTTGTAGATGATGATGGCTGTGGGCAGGAAGGATTTCCTGTAGTGGTCTGTATTGCAGCGAAACTGAAGAAGCCTCCGAATGAAGACACTCTGTTGTTGTATGACTGTCTCATGAAGAGGATGCTCAGGGTTGTCCATCATTTTTTTGATTTTATGAAGAATCCTTCTTTGCATTATCATCTCCAGATTTTCCACAGTTGTCCCAAGAACAGAACCAGCCTTCTTTATCAGGTTGTTTGGCCTTTTTAAATCCCTGGCTCTGATGCTGGTACCCCAACAGATGACGGCTGAAGAGATTACAATGCAATGCAATGCAATACAATGTTGCAATGTAATGCAACAAGCACAACCCACATCCCACAGATCAGTCACTTTTTTTTCTGATATAGGGGTATCTTCTTCGTTTTTTTCCAAGTCTAGCAAGAGAACAGCAGTGCTTGATTAGGTGATGGCGCATTGACTTCCAAGTGCATCGGCAACGCGCTGGAACTTCAACATTTGCGCTGTTAACACAGTGTATGAACACAAGGCGCATCTGTTGAAGTGTTTTGAGACCATCCGGGACAGAGCTGAATTTGACGGCCCCACGAAGAGAGAGGCTGGCGGCTATGTGAGAATGCTGGAAGATGATGCTTTCTGTTTTTTCCTGGCCCTCTTCCACAAAATAATGCCACATGTGGACATGCTATATAACCAGCTGCAGAAAAGGAACATCGATTCTGTCTACATCTCAGGAATCATCCAGAGATTCATTGACAACATGCAGGCTATCAGGTAAGCTATGCATGTATGCACAGTGTTACCAAATGTTAACCCTTTCCACTATGGTGGACGTCTATTTAAACTAAGGCTGTTTTTTAATATGTGCATGGATATGGATGTATATTTGGTATATTTGTAAATTTCTCACTTCATTGAAAATCAGTGCGTCATCTAACACTCTGCCGCTCACTGGAAAGTAAATAGATATAGTATAAAATTTTACATAGATACATACATTGTAATTATCCTGTTTGCCTCAGTGATAAATAACAAGAAAATGAAAAGCTGTGTTTTTGTAGAATATCTATTTCATATGAATATGACAGCCTATTACTTTATAAATAGCTTTATAGATGAAAATAAATAAACTTAATAAAAATTCAAATAAGCTTAAAATAGAGAAAAGCATCACTCTGCATTGCAGATGTAAAATGTTTAATGTGGAAAAATGTGGCGCTGTTTTTTAATAATTCATGCATCAGAGGGTTAATTCTCTTTGAATAGACTTTATGTAGCCCTTAATGTTTAATCTCTCATCTTGTTAAAACAAGGAATTTATCTGTAACATTATGATGAATTGGAAATGCGTAAATACATGGACTTATGATTTAATACAGTCCTGGGATTATATATCTTAGACTTAGACTTAACTTTATTGATCCTTTTGGGATGACTCCCTCAGGGAAATTAACATTTCCAGTGGCAAAAAATATATATATGTGTGTATATATATGGAATAAAATAAGGATGGAGTAAGATAAATAAATAAATATATACAGAATGTATCTATCTTATACAGTAACCAATTTTCAGAAATGACTTTTAGAACTTATAAATTGTTTCTGTATCATCAGGGAAGCTGTCCCTTCTCTAGTTGAGGTTCGGGAGTACCGGGGACCTGAACAGGAGCCACCCACAAAGAAACGGAGGACGTTAGGAGAAGAAGGGCAACACCATTTGGCATTGGAGGGAAATACTTGGACCTGCTGACAAATGGATAGAAGGCACAACAACTTATCACCACATTGGCCGCAATAGTGCTACTGACTGAAATATACATTGTCATGTTATGATATGAATATATAGTGTAAGCCATATTGGCTCATTACACAATTATAGGTATTCAGGAAAGGAAAGGAGAATTATAGCCTTTTGTTATAAATAAAATGTCAAAACCTACTTCTTACCTATTTTTTATTTTTATATAATGTCATAGGTATGTGACACCATTATGTGCCATGCCAAGGAGCTGTTTTCCTTCACCAAACACCTGGTCAGTGCCACTCTGCCGCAAGGAGACTTGTTCCCAAAACACCACAAGACGTTCCCAGATTCACCGCTGGATACCACAGTGGAAGCCTATCCCTCACTGGACAAGGCCAGACTTAAAACAGAACTGTCCCTGATCTACAGCAACGAGGAGTTCCAGAGTTGCAGTGGTGCACTGGCTCTCTTTCAGATTCTGATGAAGAATAACCTTCAGGACACATTTACTGAAACTGTAACATCTGAATCAGAGAGGTGCTTTTCAACTTTAAAAAGACTGAAAACTTTCCTCAGGAATACAATGGCACAAGATCACCTCAATGCTCTGGCTATGCTTTCCATAGAGAAAAAAACTAACACGGGACATCCCTGATTTCAACACCAGAGTCATTGAAAAATTTGCCACTCAGAAAGATAGACGAGCAAAGTTCCTACACAAATAAAACAGTATATCTATGGAGCAAGATATGTTTTAATAAATGTAAGAAAAAAAGCGATCGGAGAGGGAAAACAATTTTGAAAGGAAAAATTATATATTTGAGAGGAAAAAAAAGTCACACTGATAGCAAAATATTGTGATAATTGAGACAAAAAAAGCTATTATAAAAAGTATTTTGTAAATGAATACTTAAAAAAATTATTTCAAATAAAAAAAAATATTTCCAAGCAAAAACCTCTCAAAAACCTTTGTTTAATCTCAAATATAGTTGTTTTTTTTTGCTGTCAGAGTGAAAACATTTTCTTTAATTCTTTTTTTTTATCTTGAGATCTTTATTTTTTGCATTCTTCATATGTCCCTCTCAGCATCAAGTTAACTTGACTCACATACATCTGACATTATGTCCATATAAACCTGGGAAGTATGTTGTTGTAACTTAGTGCTTAAACCAGGTCCAGCTCCGGTCCTCGAGGGCCGCAATCCTACAGGTTTTCCATGTTTCCCACTTTCAGCATGGCGTATTATACAATGGAAATTTGTTCATTTACTTTATCTGTGAAACTGGTGATTTTGAGGAGGAGATAAAATCATTATTGTTAATTGTAATCATCGTCTGACTGTTGATTTGAATTCTTATACTGGACTAGGCAAATAAATATATTGTCACATCAGCCCCACCAGGAAAAATTTCCTGGTGGGGTCCTTCCTCGACCGGGTAGACCGGATATTAGCGCCTGTGAATTTGGACGGTCTAGCCTTCATATTAATTCCTGCCCCTACCTTGGTGAATGTCCTGTCACCTAGCAACCATTAAACACAGGCTTGTACCGACTTTTTTTTTATTCTAGAGGAGCTACAGCAGTTTTACTGTCTGCGGCATGCTTTATATCTCCGGCTGAGAGGTGATCATATCCAGGTAAAGTTATTTTCTTTAATGTACAGAATTACAAATTAATTTTAATAGAGTTTCATGGATTATTTCACTAACTGAATGACTGGTGGTCAAATGTACACACTTAATATATACTATATATATACTTAATATATACTATATATAAACTAAATATTACATTATAAAATATATAATATAATAATGTAATATAAAATATTACATTATAACATTTTTCTAATATTCAGTTGATTTTAAAAATTGTGTGCAGAAATTGGCTGCATTCATATATATATATATATATATATATATATATATACACACACACACACACACACACATTAATTCTCTTTTGGGATCAATTAAGTATTTCTGAATTTGTTTTTATCAGGGTTTTTTTTAACCTGGTGATGTCTTGCAAATCTGCACTTTCTGAATAGATAAACTGAATTGATTTTATTAAACAACCAGTGGAACAATAACTTATAACATTTTTATGTTTTTAACACCATTGCAGATCATAACAGGGTAAGTTTTTCTCCACATCTGCCTCAGTGCTAGTGACATTGTGTCCCCTGGGGATGAGCTTAAAGACGATGTAGAGGATGAGGCTGGTTTGAAGAAATCAGCGTTGCTCTCTGGTGGGACAAACTGTCTTCTGAACACATCATAGTGATGTGGCAGCCGTCGATTGAGCAAGCCCAGGACGACAAAGTGGACAGTGTGAAGAAGCTACCCTAATCCCCCTCTGCAGACCAACCTGAATGATGTTCCGGTCATCAACCAGAAAAGACCAGCCAGAGGTCTGATCTGGAGAACTCCATCCACATCTCTGATCTGGAGGACTCCATCCACATCTCTGATCTGGAGAACTCCATCCACATCTCTGATCTGGAGAACTCCATCCACATCTCTGATCTGGAGAACTCCATCCACATCTCTGATCTTTATTCAGAGGATCCAGCAAAACTGCCTGTTTATTCTAATAAACCTTAAAGAACAGTCCAGGAAGAGGTCATTCAGGGTAATGCATGTACAACTGTAAATAACGACACGATAACTTATCCCAATGTCAATTTTTGTTATTTCTTTTTCAATAGTGAGATAATATTTTAAACCACCTCATTCTTTTACTTTGTTATTGATCATTACTGATTGTGATATTACCTATTGTGCAACTATTTTATTGCGCCGTTTGCATGCATAGTAGATCTGTATAAACATTTGTTGTATAATCTTGTAATTACTGCTTGCATGGAAACATAGAAAGATCTGTTAAATGTTAAGAGGAACTGGGACACAGGTTAGTGAGAAGTGGAAAAGAACAAGTTGTGTCTCCAGGATGTGTTATGGCTAAGATAGGCCAACCAAGTTATGAGAAACTGGTAGCATGTTTCATGACCTGGGGTGGGGTGAATGTGTACATTAGCAACTGCAGAAGGTTTAGACCTCAGACATTGTTGGGGTAGACTAGGTGCTTTGTCCCTGGGTGCAGCTGTAATGTCTGATGACTGCTGATCAATCCTAATTAAAGATGTTAAACTTAACTGTCTCCTATGGAACTCTTCTCACCAACCAACTCGGAGAGGCTGAAAAAGGTGCCCCAACAATAGTCATTTTGAATTATTCAAAGTAAGCTTTATCTTCATATCTTTAAAAAACTGCAATAATAATGTAACTGTTAATAAAATGACTTGATGATATTTACTATTAGTTTTAATAGATGTATTTATAACAACCATACAACAACTAAATAACCAATGTGACTCAAATTGACAGAAAACAGTCTATCCACCCTCTCCTCTCCATGCTTCATCATGTCCTAAACAAGAAATCAAAAAAACAGTTTACAAAAAGAGCAACACAAAAACTTTTAGGAAATCTATATTTATTAACATGATCAGTCATAAATTATGTATTTGAAGCACATGTGCATACAGTACTTTTTCAAAAATAAATAAAAATCTAACTTATTTTTGGCCAACATGGGGTGACATTATCCTCCAGATCCACCAGAATTGTCCTCATAAAATAGA